>OZ010738.1:104510944-105000944 GCA_963932295.1 Tipula lateralis
ATAGACTTGGCATTTACAGCTTCTGTGGATGTTGAAGCTGGATTTGAATCTAAAAATTGAAACGTAGTTTTAGAGCTCAATGGGTGAAAACTGTTTTGCCACGTTGTAATATAATACTGAAAAATGATTTTTTTACCCCAACTCGGATGGCCTGAAAAATTCACTTAAATGTTCATAATTCATGTGTTTTAATTGGAGGACACCAACATCATATATATATATATATATATATATATATATATATATATATATATATCAATTTATAAGTCGTTTCCTTAAAGGTGACAGATGAATAAATATTCACTTTATCCATATTAAATTCATAATATTCAAAAATATATAACGAAAAGTTATTTTCAATCGCTTTTTTATCATGAACTTTTCAGAGAGGTTCAATAATTGGAGAAACAATCAAGTTTGCAAATTTTAATTGACATTCTATTGCCATACTTTAAGTAATATTTTACGACTAGGAATATTTTTCGCATACGCTTTTAGTTCTGAATGTTTTCCTTCCAATCGAAAGCAGTATATATTTTTTAAAGGACCAGCAATTTAATAAATCTTGGATAGTGAATTAAGAAGTGATATTTCGGTTTAAGAGTATATTTAAATAATAAAACAAAGTCTTTATTATAATTGCTAATTATTATTTCTAAATCACGAATAATATTATTATTAAATTTTGTTGAAACTAAAATGTCAACTTATTCTGCAAAATCACAAAAAAGACCATATTTTATCATTAGGTGGTATTATATATCCAATTATAAATGCAAAAAATGTGTAAACGCCCACATTTCAATAGCAGAAAAAGTGAACCTTTTGTTTTTAATATGGTTTTATATCTTTTGATATATTTCCAACTTCTATGTCACCATATGGAAAGGTACTTTTAAGTTTATTTAAATATTGTAGACTGAAATATTTCTTTGTATATATAAAATAGTATAAAATATGAGATAAATTGTATTGACATACGCCTTCTAATATATCATGCATAATATCAGCTGCAAAATTATTGATAACATAATGTGATGGAATACTATTTAAAATAGACTCGCTGTGAATCCCAGTTTCCGTGACATTATGAGTTACTACATCTTGAGCATAGTTTTCTAATGTGCGAATTTTATAAAAATCTTCTTTCGTTTCAGTTGATGCCGTTGTCTTATTCATTTTACAAAACCGACGAAAATCCAAGTAGCGTATTGAGTCACAAATTATCATCCAACGCTAAGCAAAAAATGAAAAGAACTTAAAGTAAGCCATTCTTCGACTTTATCGCAATACCATTAATTTTCAATGATTTAATTTTTTCTACAAGAGTAAACAATGAAATATCATTGCCATTTGCCATATTCTTTAATAAATTTTGATCTTATTAAAGCAGCAACTTGAATTTCTTTGAGTTTTAAAATAGAAGAAAAATTGGGAAAAGCATAATATATGCCAGTAATACAATGTGTACCTGAATAGGCTGAATGTGATCCTAAAGAATTATTTATTTCGAAATGGTCTGTTTACAAATAAAACGGAATTAAAATTTTGTCAGAATATAAAGACCGTTTTTGTTTCCAAATATTTCCGTGAATAAAATGATTGAAAGTTTGAGAACTTTCCAAAGCACTAAGGCCCGGTTTTATGAACGACGATAAAAGCAAAAAAATCCGAGAGGAAGGATTAATCTTTACTCTCGGATTTGTTTTGTCGTCGATTCTATGAACGACGATAAATTATAAAATTCAAAAATTATCACGGGTTTTATTGTAGTTCTATAGCAGTTTTCTGTATGGTGGTAATACTTTTACTTTGACGTTTAACATATATTTTGAACTTTATAATAAAAATTCGGTGTAGTCACGTATACATTCAAAACATAATATTTTATATATTACAATATTCACGTGAAATTTTAAATTGTGTTGACTGTTTAAATTGTGTTGTTGTTAATTTTAAATTGTGTCGATTATAAATTTTTAATTTTAAATTGTGTTGATTGTTGATTGTTAAATTTTAAATATTATACTAAAATAAAAGTTTGTGATACGTTAACATAAAGTGATTTACCATAATAAGGTCTAGAGATTTGAAATGGTTAGGACTAACAAAGTTCTATAAATATATTCTAGTTACAAAATAATATTATTGGTTTATTTGAAGATGGAATTAGAAACATCAACATCGTCAGATTCTGAATTATATATGGAAGCGCGAGATTAAAATTTGCTAATGTGCATCCGTCGTCCAAAAATTTATAAAAAATATAATAATCCTAGATTATTTTTCGGATGACGAATTAAGAAGCAGGTAAGATTCAGGAAATCTACCTTTTTTTATATTGTCGATTTAATAAAACGGGATTTATGTCATTCGGATATGCGAGGTCTTCCGCTTTGTGTCGAAGATCAGTTACTAATAACCTTGAGATAAAGTGAGGCATAGTGCCACAAATAGCTATCAAAATGTTATTAGTGATTTAGCAGGAGTTGCAACATCCACAATTTGCACTACAGTAAAAAAAGTAAATCGGGTTATTGCTTCAAAAATTTCCTGAATTTGTGAAAATGCAAAGTCAAGTATCGGAGAGCAACAAACCACAGCGAGGAAGTTTTTTCGAATGAACGGAATTCCAAGAATATTGGGTTTGATAGACTGAACCCATGTTCCAATAGTATCACCCGGAGGAGCCAACGCTGAACTATTTAAAATAGGAAAGGGTGGTTTTCCGTCAACTGTCAGTTGGTTAGCGATGCAGATTTCGAAATTATAGATTTGGTTACCAGGTATTTATAAGCAAATATTAGAAATGCGCAGACAATATTATTATTTTTTGAATTATAGATGGCATGGGTCTGCACATGATCAAACCATTTTTAAGTTTTCTTTGTTAAAAATTATATTAGAGAACGGAGATTTTAGCAACAAATTTTGCTTGGGGATAGTGGATATGCCAACAAAAACTATCTCCTAACTCCAGTAAGGAACGCGCGCACCGATAAAGAATTATTGTTCAATACCAAACATAAAAGCATTAGAAATTTGGTCGAAAGGTGCATTGGAGTATGAAAACGACGTTTCCCAGCGGTAGCAACGAAAAGTCGGCTTCACATAAACAATACATTAAAAATGATTGTAGCTACAGCCGTACTACACAATATTGCTATAGCAAACAAGGAACCACCACCTTCTGAACCGGAGATAGATATCTCAAATGTTGAGTCGGTGCCGTCGATCCGCAGCCGCAGTGAGAGTTATCCCGACGACACCGTTAGGAACAGTATCATAGATACTTTATAAATAAATAATAATAATTGTAATAATTTTTTGAATTATCTATTTATAAATTTATTGTTTTAAATTCAATCTTTTGAAATTCAGTTTTTTTATTTATATATTATAATAAAGTTTATTAAAACTAAAATTTTAGTGAATTATTACGACTGTTTAATATTTTATTTTAATCGATCCTTGATTGATTGATTGATTGATAGGACTGTAGGACCAAGCGCTAGGCAAGATTCCCGGATAACGCCGGGCCTATTCCTACAGCCGTTTACATAAAACGATAGGTAAGGATTGGAAGGTATGTTAGTTAGGAAAGAGCGACCCGGTTACAGACACCATGACAGTCGGTACTAAACTACTATTATCACAAGACAATCACAATTTTAATCTGCTAGTCTGCAATCGCCAATCAGCATTCTCCAATCCGCAACGCCTATCCGCTCTTCTGTATTTTGAATAAAATTAAAACTAAACTAAAATTAAAATTCTAAAATAAATTTATTAGTTCGCTTAGGAATCTGTAACTTAATTAATTAGTTTTATTATTTATTTGAACTCCCATCCGCACAACAAACCTAATTAGAACATAAGTACAGAACTCTGAAAGTAATTTTTTTTTAACTTATCGCTCAGGTATCTGAAACAATTTAATTAATTTAGTTTGATAGTTTAAGCCATCCATTACGATAATGTTACCATAATACTGTAACATGCTCATCAGAGAGTCAAAATAGACTATAGGGCGACAATCTTCAGCAGAACCATTTTCCTGTTACATAATTATTACAATAATATAATTTGTTAGTAAAATCTATATCATTTTCACATTATCATTGGTTATTATTTTTATTTGGATAGGAAGGACATTTCCAATTCCATCATATATATTGGTGTTACCTCAGCAGTTGAAACTGGAGTATTTAGGTTAATTATCCTGGGGTCTTCTCATCATATGCTGCATATAAATTTGCGTCCCTATATTTACAGATCCACCACCATCTAACGCGAGGGGTAATATTTATTTATTTTATGACCCGACAGCAATTCATATACATACATTCGTGTATAGGGTAAATTATTATACAAATAAATAATTGAGTAAGTTAGATATTGCCTGCAACTTAGCTATAACGTATTAAAATTAAATCATTTAATAAATGTCTAAAAATAAATTTACTAGATAGGAATCTGTAACTTAATTATTATTAATTTTATTATTTATTTAAAATCCATTCCGTACACCTATCAAAGTTAAAATAAAATTCAAAACTCTTAATTAATTAACTTACGGCTCCTGAATCTGTAACCATAAATTAATTAAAGTACCCGTCAACCATTACGCTGATATTGGATTGAAATATGTTTATCAGAAAATCCAAATAATTCTCTTAAAACGTATTACATTCCAAAATTATGCAACATTTTATTAAAAATAAAATAAACTTTCCTTGTAAACCCTCTCCAACTATAATCATATTTACACTTATATAAGTAATTAAAACCAAACCTTTTCCATAAATTATTATTATTATTTTATATTATTTTATATTATTATTTAAACTATGCTTTATTGGGGGTTGACAAGTGGTAGTGAAGTGCAGTGGACGTATATTTTAATGCTCCTAACAAAATAATAATAATTAAATCCGATATGGCTAATAGTGGCAATATAAAAGTGATTCAAGATAGTTTACTTACTAAGTAATCCTTCTGATTATTTAGAATATAATGAATTGTTGTGTAAACGGTGATTTGTGCGATTTTTTTGCAATATACATCAGAAATATTGCGCAATACATTTTATTTCATGACGCTACAGTTTTTGCGATATTCATGAATGCTACACAATGTAGGACATCTATTATCGAATAGATGGACGAAGAAACAGAAATAGCACTAATGAATTGAGCAACTAATGTGGCGATGATTGAAATGTCAAATGATTGTAAACAAAGCAATTTGCTTTGTTATTCAATTTGCAAATATATTTTGTTGCATATGATTAATTGCTAATAGGAAAGTAGTTACATGTCGGATTTGTGATTGTTATTATTCATGTTGGGGATGAGTGGAATAAGTGTGTATTTATATGTGAATGTGTATGGAATAAATGTGTATTTATATGTGAATGTGAATACATTTAATTAATTACACAAAAACCAAAGAAATAACAACAACAATAATAATCGAAAAAGAAACGAAAACAACAACAACAACAATACAGGAAATTAAAATAAAAATAAATAACAACAACAAGAATATACAAAAATTGTACACAAATTCTACAAATTTATAAGGAAAAACAACAAATAATTTGCAACAGGATTGGAAGAAAATGATATGAGATCAAAATAAATCACTGACGAGACCCCAGTGAAACAGAGAAGCGATCTTTTTTATCTAACTTTATCATATCATATTATATATTGTATCTTATTTAGTTAAATCAATTTGTCAGATTTCAGCTGTGTGTGTATAACGGAAATGCAGGTTTGTGTCTTGTATCGGGTTTGAGTGTCCTTGTTTTGGGGAATTGAAAGGATGTGTATGTGTACGTTCAGGGATGTCACTTTGCTGTAGGTGTGGTGGATCTGCTTCGATTTCTCCTGCTTATGGGTTCAGTAGCCGCTTATTCAAATTTGCTACATTTTTAGAAAGGAGAATAGTTGGTGTTGACTTCAAGGGGCTCCTTTCATTTGATAGGAAGTCGGATTTGAGTGCGAAATTAGTTGGGGTAACGTGTGTATAGCATAGAGGTGCGTGTGTGACACATAGGTAATTAGGAAAGTGTACACATCCTCAGGGATTTTGTAGGACAGGAGTGTTTAGATTTCATGCAGAACACGAGTTTGTATCTTCCATTATCGGAGGTACATTTTGTGAGTGTGGTTGAGGGTTATTTAGTCTGGAAGTTGGTGACGGGTCGGGTAGAGATTTGATTTTAGTGGTGGGGAGTTGGAACTATTAGAATGTTTGGGTGTCGGCGGGATTGTAACAGTTTTTCAGTGGTGGTTTGGAAGCATTCAATTTTGTAGAGTGGTGGAGGTTTTGATGTTTTGGCTGGATTTTTGGAGGATTCGCCCAATTCTGGAGTGGGCTGGGATTCTTGGAGGAAGTGGTTTATGTAGGTATTTGTAGCTGCATGCTGGTTATTTGTTCTTTGACTCATGGTACTGCTGTGGTTGGGGGGAAGAGTTTTTGAGACTGGGTTTGATTGGGACTGGCATGAGGGTTGATCTAGTTGCGGTGGCGGTTGGGGGCCTCTGTTGGTATGTGGGGTTTTTGACGCGAGTGGAATTTGTTGGGAGCTGGCCGGAATTTGGGGTGTTTGGATGGGTTTCGGTTTGTTGGATGTCAGTTGAGATAGGTCTACACTTTTTATTTTTATTTATGCGTAGGTTGATGTCCCTTTGTCGAGGGTGTTCTGAATGAGTTTGTATTGTGGATGCTTACGATTGGGTTCTCGTGTTAGAGTTTGCTTACTACTAATAGATGTATGTTTGGTTGAATGTTGAGTTTGGATCGTGTTTGATTTGCTTGAATAGGGTTCGCTCCGGGTGTGTCGATTTCCCCCTTTTTGGGGTGCTTCTGTTCCAAACTTTCTGCATTATGTGGCATCCCTGTCTGCGTTATTCCCTGTGTGTCGTGCATACGTGCCTGTGGGTTATCCATGCGTTATTTCAATTTATCGGGCTACGTATTAAGTTCGTATTTGGATTTAATGGTGCATTTTGAAGTCGATATCAATTGGTCTGTTTTGATTTATGAACGGTGAAGTCGGGGCGGATCTACTACATTTGTAGTAGAGTGCCATCCCTGATTACGACCATTATACGAGCATTGCATTATAATTACATTGTATTGCAGTAATATAAAAATAATAATAATAATTTATGGAAAAGTTTTGTTTTAATTATTTATATAAGTGGAAATATGATTATAGTTGGAGGGGGTTTACAAGGAAATTTTATTTTATTTTTAAAAAAATATGTTGCATAATTTTGGAATGTAAAACGTTTTCAGAGATTTATTTCGATTTTCTGATAAACATATTCTAATACTATGGTATCATAACCGTAATGGTTGACGGGTACTTAATATAGCATACGATATTAATTTAATTTTTTGTTACAGATTCAGGAGCCGTAAGTTAATTAATTAAGAGTTTTGTATTTTGTTTAACTATGATTGGTATGCGGACTGGAGTTTAAATAAATAATAAAATTAATAATAATTAAGTTACAGATTCCTATCTAGTAAATTTATTTCTAGAATTTTATTAAATAATTTAATTTTAATACGTTATAGCTAAGTTGCAGGTTATAGCTAACTTACTTAATTACTGATTTATATAAATAATTTGCCCTATACACGAAATATAGGGACGCAACTTTATATGCTGAAGACCCCAGGATAATTAACCGAAATATTCCAGTTTTAACTTTTGAGGTAACACAAATACATATGATGGAATTAGAAATGTCCTTCCTATCCTAATAAAAATAATAACCAATGTTAATGTGAAAATGATATAGATCTTACTAACAAATTTTATTATTTCACTAATTATGTAACAGGAAAATGGTTCTGCTGAAGATTGTCGCCCTAGTCTATTTAGATTCTCGGATGAGCATGTTACAGACTTATGATAACATTATCGTAATATATGGCTTAAACTACCATACCATATTAATTAAATTGTTTCAGATACCTGAGCCATAAGTTAACAAATTTTCTTTCAGAGTTCTGTACTTATGTTTCAATTAGGTTAGTTGTGCGGATGGGAGTTGAAATAAATAATAAAATTAATTAATTAAGTTACAGACAGATTTCTGAGCGACTAACTAATAAATTTATTTTAGGATTTTAATTTTAATTTAGCTTTAATTTTATTCAAAATACAGCATAGCAGATAGGTGTTGCGGACTGGAGAATGCTGATTGGCGATTGCAGTCTAGTAGATTAGAATTGTGATTGTCTTGTGATTATCTAATAATAGTAGTGTAGTACCGACTGTCATGGTGTCTGTAACCGGGTCGCTCTTTCCTTACTAACATACCTTCCTATCCTTACCTATCGTTTTATGTAAACGGCTGTAGGAATAGGTCCGGCGTTATCCGGGAATCTTGCCTAGCGCTTGGTCCTACAGTCCTATCAATCAATCAATCAATCAATCAATTATTTAAACTATGCTTTATTATTATTTAAATGCATTGTATTGCAGAAATATAAATTTTTTATATTTCTGCAATACAATGTAATTGTAATGCAATGCCCGTATTATGGTTGTGATCAAGGATGTCACTTTACTACAAATGTAGTAGATCCGCTCCGACCTTCACCGTTCATAAATCAATAAAGAACAATTGATATTGTCTTCAAAAAGCACCCTTAAATCCAAATACGAAACTTAATAAATTGAAATTACGCATGGATAACCCACAGGCACGTATGCACGACACACAGGCAATAAAGCAGGCAGGGACGCCACATAATGCAATGGAGCAGAAGCACCCCAAAAAGTGAAGGAAATCGACACCCCTCGAAGCGAACCCTATTCAAGCAAACCAAACACGATCCAAACTCAACATTCAACCAAACATACATCTATTAGTAGCAAATAAACTGTAACACGAGAACCTAATCGTAAGCATCCAAAATACAAACTCTTTCAGAGCACCCTCAACAACGGAACACCAACCTTAAAAAAATAAAAATAGAAAGTACAAACATATCTCAACTGACTTTCAACAAACCGAAATTCATCCAAACACCCCACATTCCGGCGAATCCTCCAGGCCCCAACAAATCCCACTCGCGTCCAAAATTCCACATGCCAACAGAGGCTCCCAACCGCCACCGCAACTAGATTAACCCTCATGCTCGTCTCAATCAAATCCAGCTTCGCAAACGCCCCCCCCCCGCGAACCGCAGCAGTATCATGAGTCAAAGAACAAATCACCAGCATACCTACAAAAACCGCTTCTTTCAAACCGCTTCCGACATCCTTCAATAATCCAACCAAAACATCAAAACCTCCCACCACTCTGCAAAACTGAATGCCTCCAAACCACCACTGCAAAACAGCTACGATCCCGCCGACATCCAAATATTTAAATAGTTCCAAATCCTCGCCACTAGATTCAAATACACGCGCGACTCATCACAATCTTCCAGACTAAAACAACCCTCAACCGCAATCCCAAAATGTAACTCCGATAATGGAAGATACATACCCGTGTTCTGCACCAAATCTAAACACTCCTGTCCTACAAAATCCCTGAGGATGTGTACACCTTCTTTATTAACTATGTGTCACACACACGCACCCTTTCGAATTGGAATACAGAAACAAATTTCCAGAAATTTAAATATTCCACCAACAACTGAAAGAACAATTTTTACGCAAAAAAAAATTCGCTAAAGAATCTAAATCATGCTAAAGCGGGAACCTCAAAACGTACGAGACAAAAAACGTACGAGACATTGTCAGAATCGAGACAATGGAATTATTGTTGATAGATTGGATAAAAGGCTCAATCCAAAAAATATTACATTTAGTACGTTGATCATCCAAACCAAAGCTAAGAGTATTTGCGGGCCTCTTGTCAACTAAATAACGAAGAAACAAATACTTTCCAATATAGTCGGAGTTGGTTCCAAAATTTTAAAAATCGGAACGAATTCCTAAATATTAAAACTTCAGGTGAGTCTGCTAGCGCAGACACAGCTGCACCAAACTTCATTCTGCAAACAATTAAAAGCATCGTTGCAGATGGCCATTTAAGCCATCAACTATTTAACGACGAAACAGCTTCTTATTACTTGAAAATAACGCCCTCGCGAACATATTTGACCACAGCAGAAAAACATGCTTCCGGCTTTAAAGCAGCAAAAGACCGTTTGACGCTTCTGCTTGGTGGTAATGTCGTCGGCGACTTCAAGTTAAATCCTTTGCTGATTTACCATTCGGAGAACCCGAGAGCTTTAAAGGGTATCACAAAAACAAGTTTACTTGTTGTTTGAAGAAGTTATAGAAAGGCTTGGGTTACTGCCAGTCTCTCTACACGAAATGACATGTTTTCAACATTAGCAAATCTTTGGATGAAGTCAGCGACACCACCAAGTCTGGATCGTGGAAAAAGCCTTGGTCGAATCAGTCCACCAGTTCTATTGAAGATGCAGCTGAAGTACAAACTCAAATCATCAACATGGCCAAAAAAACTGGCTTCATAGATGCTGATCCGTCTGACGTAGAAAATTTATTAACCTAGCAGGATAAATGATGAAAGTATTTCATCATCTGATAAGATTACATTACATTAAAGTATTCAAATATACAATGAAAAAACATGCCGGCAACGTAAAAAGTACAATGTATTTAAATTACATTTAGAATTTAAATACATTGTACCCCGCACAGAACCAACATATTCCCCCATTACACATTTGAATACTTTTTCGACTTACGTCGTTCCAAGTAACGTTGAACTTTTCAGGAACGCATCCACGACGTAAGTCAAAGATCGCCTGTATATATGTATATGATAATCTACGACGTAAGTCAAGGATCACCTGTATATATGTATATATAACAACTGCATAAAATATATAAAATAAAAATAAACAAAAAATTCTCTAATAAACATAGGAAACAGAATTTTGATGGACGAAACGAAAATTCTGTTATATACATAATATGAATACCTAGGCATTTAAATGAGACAGTCGTGTGTAAATTTGCGTTTTCAACAATCATATAATGATGTATATACAACACAAACACAATCCAAAAATTTATAAAAATAAAATGTAATTCGCCAATTACATTGAATATATGTATTAACATTTTCCTACACAACGATCGCACAATGACAGTGATCGTGTTAAAATTTAAATATACAAAATCCCTACTACTGTATGTTTTGAAAGATACATAAACCAAAATATAAAAAACATCTAAAGGAAAGGGGAATAAGAGAATTGTATGAAGAGCGATGTGCTAGTCCAACGAAAGAAGACGAAACATGCAAAGCATGCGATCGCTTTCAATGGAATACTGTGGTGTGCGTGTGATTTGAAAATGATGTATATATAAGACACAAAGACAAATCGTTATATATTACAAATTACAATATTAAACAAATAACGGAGAAACAAGAACTGAATGTAACACAATAATACCAATACTTGCATAAAGTATTGCCTGTGAGATGTCAATGCGTAATAGCGTATGGAGATGTAATAGTATCGTACAAAATATAATTAAATACAACACAATATAATATATAATGTAATTACAATAATAATAAAATATAATATAATAATATAATAGCGATACTCATCTGTGATCCGATTTAAAACCACACACAAACACACACACCACAAACGAATTTATTTTATTTTATTTAATAACACCGAGAGGAAAAAAACACGTCCACTCGGTGTGAAGATCAACACAACACCCTATTTTATTTTAATCGATCCTTGTAATAATTTATTTTAATTTTAACTATTTCTGTTTTAAGTTTTCAGTTTTTATTATTTGTCTCATCATCTCATTTTTTAAATTTTCTGATGAGTTAATACGGTGAGCTCGATTAGATGACTGTAATATAGTAGATCGAGACTTTCTTGAACTACCTTGGTCTAATACAAACGGTGTAAATAATAGTGTTTAGACTACAGTGATGCTGCAAATTGCTTCACTGGTATTCGTTAACGTGTCCTTATCAAATATATCCAAATTATTACTTTGGTTTTCATTGCATTCATTTCCACTTTTTTCGTCAAGATATACGTCTTCCAAAACATCGTCCTAAAATGAACAAATATTTAAACAATAATGGTTAGTTTTTGAATGTCTTCCTACTTCAAACAATGCATCTGATGAATCTATATTCTTCAAAGGACGAACTGAGGATTCCACAAATGTATAAAGCGAATTATTCTCTGATAATTTTGGTTTATATGGGCCACCACCAGTTTTAAACCTTTCCGCAATTTCTTCGGCTACGATTTTTCGTAAATCACTTAATTTATTTTTAAATGTATTCCTCAATCTCATTTCAGTTTTTCTGTATGCATTTAAGGAATTGTATTGTTCCGTAATATTTTTCAAGGCTTCGTTTTTTTTTGGTGTTAGATACGGCATCCGTTTTTTTTGATATCACTACATTTTTATAATTCTCGACGATATCAAATAGTTTTGAAGTTCACTCACACTCATTTTTCGTTTTTTTAATTCCATTTGCAATTGTAATTAATAAACTAGTTTTTTAACGTCAAAAATGTAAACTAACTACAACGTTTTTTACCCTTTGATTTACGCGCAAAAAACAGCAAATAAAACAGAAAGTAGAAAATAATCGTCGGATTGATTTATTCATTTGTCGTCGTTCTTAAAATGCAAACAACGATTAATCTGGGGATTTTTCTTTTACTCGCGTTCATAAAATTGGTTTAATCGCACGGTCTAGTAAATTTCAAAAATCTTTTTAAACTGATAATGTAAAGGGAACAATACTACGTTACAGTTGCTTTCATTAAGTATAGGTATACCATTTTGAAATACTTCTATTATTTGATTGTCAATAGAAAATTGTATCACATTTTGAATAACGTCGGCGTCTTTGAAATATTTTAAAAGCTCAGTGTTTACATTTTCAAAAATATTCAAAACGCTAAAAATATTTTCTATATTGTTTAATTTAGATTGAGATAACGTTTGAAGTGTATTTGGAATATTTTCGATAAAACTATTAAAATGAGCTTTGATTGGTTCAGTTATGAAATTATTTGCTAATAATTGAATATCAATGACATCTTTTCTAGTAAAATTATTTTTACTGTGAAGTAAAAGTAAGAAATTAATGGATTGGTTTAATGGATTATTCTGTTTATCTAAATTGTGGAAAGAATTGTTATAGATACTAATGTCATTCGCAATATTTAAATAATTATCTAATTTTTGTGGTTTTTTATTTAAATGACGAGGTGTCTTTTGAAAGTACTTATGTTTTGAAATGACTGAGAGCAATTTTTTCATAGCATATAAATTTACTATTCGTTTTGCATTTGTGAATTAATTTTAAATGGGTGATTAACGAATTAATTGATTCTAATTCTAAATAACAGATGAAACAACCATACATTTTGAAATATTCAATTATCAAATTATAATTATAGTATTAGTAAAATTAAACATCTTCGTAATCTTTGAATGTTATACCAAACTTGAGGTAATGAATAACACGCTATGCTTTTTGAAAATTCCTAAAATTAATTTAAATAAACTATTAGTATTATGATAAATAATGTTTATTTTAAATAATGTAAGTATGTATTGACCTTCACTTAGTAAAGAAACTATAAATACCAAAATTATGTGTAAGTACAATATAAGTACTATAATTTTTAATAATATATGGTATATTAAGGGTCTATATACCATATTAATGTTATATATTTATATATTTCTCTAAAGTGAAACAATGCTATTGAACACACAATATCTAGTTATAAAATTTCTTGAAAGTGATGATCATTACAATTTAAAATTGTTAAGTATAAGTACCGTATATGCTAGTTGTTTCCTATAGCAACTTTACGTTGTTCTTGAAGTAGACAATTGCCTCTTTGAAAATATGAAAATAAAAAACTAAGGTGATCTAGTTTTAGTTTAATCGTAATTTTATAAAATTCAGCACGATCTAAAAAATTAAAAACTGCATTAGAAAAAAATGTATATATAAATTTTAGAATATTGTAAATATTATATTAATAAATATTCTATTGTAAATATTCTATTTCATTTTGGCAAAAGATACTAATTAGTCGCTGTCCGAAGACAGCTGTATATCAGAAAAATATTTCTAGCATACTGCCCGCATCATCTTATTGTTCTTTTCTATTGATTTTAACATTTTTTTCTCGCGTTCTTTTATATGTTTCAACAGTAGCACTTTTTTATTTTTACTTCTCGAAGGTTTAGAAATTGGTCCTGTGCCTATTGAGCTTTGGCTGGTACTTTGCATTGACACGGAGCTCAATTGTACAAATGATGGCGAAACTTTCACCTCATCACTACCCACCGGATCGAACTCTATTAAGTTGTCGGAAGGTCACTACAATCTGCTGATGGCTCAATAGACGTACTCTCTAAAACATTTTCGGGTCGAATGGTGTGTTTTCTGCCCATTATGCCATTCATTTTATCAAAAAATTGGCAAAGATTTGTTGATGTTAATGTTGTTCATGTCCCTGTTTTTGGATCCTTAAATTGTTTATACGAATCGACTAAATTCTTTCACTTTTTGATACATTCACTTGATGTACGATCACTGAGTTCTAGCGATGAAGCTTGTATAGATAAAAAAAAATAAACCGAATATTTAATTTTCAATAAATAAATTGAAAGTAATAAGTAATTAAAATCATTGTAAATATAAATAAAATTTTAAATTGAGGTTATTTCTGAAATTAATTTTATATTTAATAATTATCAAAATTTACTTACTGCGAGTGTTGTAAGGTTTTCTCTTCATATCCAGAACAAATGTTTGAATTTAACTATAGAAAATTTTATATTGCAATTTATAGTTACAAATTCATAAATAAATTTAATTCAAATTTGTTTGTTTGTTTGACATTTATTATTAATGCGAGTTGACAATCGTGTTACCACGATCAAATAAATTTACATGATCAAATAAGTATTCTGCTGAAAGAAAGAGATAGAAAATAAGTCACATCGATAGCAGACTTATTTGAATAAGTCGGTATAAGCAAAATATGAGTCGGTGTTTGGAATAAAATATTTTCTATAAAATATTTTTTTTAATAGATATAACCGCTAATAATAATCAAAAACCATATAATCAAATATGGATCAGATTATCTCCCAATATATTACCCACACTTGTTAAATCGACATTTTAAAAGTTCAACACACTAGCCAATTTAAATCTTACCAGTAAATATGTACGTAATTTCTACTGATCATTTATATTATTGTAATATAATGCTCGTATAATGGTCGTGATATATAAAAACTGTCCCTTCGACCATTAATATGAATGGATCTACAGTAAAACCTTAATAGTAGTACAGCCATAAACTAGATTAAAATTTTCATAAAATAATTAAACATGTATTAGAGCACTACATATATGCAAAACCATCAAATAGCAAAACCAGTAATAAATAAGGTTTTACTGTATGCATTGATATATTATGTAGGTACATAAATATAAAACAAAATCAAATTTGTATATATTTATATATAGGCAAAATATATAAAACAAAAGGGAAGGGAAATACATAGTCAAATATTTAGAATTTTATTTGACTGATGCAACCACAGTTGCAGGTGTGCAATGTGCATGTTAATACATAATAGAAAAATTTGAATAGAGAACAAAAACAAAAAAACGTGCTATATAATATTTAACAAAAATTTATATACAAACGTTTTTCAAGGACATCAAAATTTAGACATGTATGTGAATGTATGACATGTATGTGAATTTGTGTTTTCAACACTCCATCAAGTAAAACAGCTCCAAAACATCAAACTTCCTCCGCCATGTTTCATAGTCACTTTGACTTGATGTTTATGTAACCGTTTATTAGGCCTGTACCAATAGTATACTTTTCCATCTGATTGGTAACGGTTTATTCTGGTTTCATCTGACCAAATTATGCGCTTCCAATCGTCTACACCCCAAGTTTTATATTCTTTTGCAAACTTTAAGTGAGCTTATGCGTTTTTCTCAGATAGAGCTGATTTTTTTTTGTTTGGGACTACTGACAAATCCAATTCTTTTAAGTACTCGTCGGGCTGTCTATTCGCTTACAGTTTTGTTGATGCTTTTGGCTGCCTCTAAAGATGTTTCACTTCTTCGGGTAGTAGTTTTTTCATTTAAATGATGTTCCCTCAAACAAGCGTCTCGGTCGAACAATAATTTACATGGCCCTTTCTGGTCTGGTGTAAGGCTAATTCCACTTCTTTGACCAACTAAACGCATAATCGAATATGTTACGTTACACAAACTATCATTTTTTCTTTAAGAGTACCAATAAATGATTGGCTAGAATTTTCTAGTTCTGTGCTAATTTTTTTTCATAACTAAAACTCGTATACTAAAATCGACCGAAAGTTCTGTTCGAAGAATGAAAACTAATGAAAAATATCTCGAAATAGCATGTATACCAAAATAATAATATATGTTTGTAAATTTGGTTTTAAAATAAAATCAATTGTTGAAAATTTTGAAAACGAGCAAAGAATGTGCATTGTAACATATTTTAAATTATGGCAAGGTTAGTTCAACAAATAACGGCTACTTTTGTTGTTCAAGAATTTTCCAGTGAAATAATTACTTAAAACTCAAAAAGCTGTATGCTTTAATTTATCTCTATAAACATGAAAAAGCTGAAAATCTAACAATTCTTAATTTATTCATCCATTTTTGCTCGCCACTGTAAAACACAAATACAAATACTGGATTAAAAAAACAGTAATCGCAGTTTGTTTCAAGTTTTTGGTTCCTAGGTAAGTCCTCTGGACATGTCTTTCTATTGATAAAATAAATTAATAGATTTTCGTCAATTTAAGCTTCCCCAAACAAAAAGAATTTTTCACAATACAAATTGCACAATTGAAGACAATTGAAGCCCTGAATTCATTATTTACGATGGTTTCAACATCATAGTCGTCATTAACTATGGCATTCTCGACTATGCCAAGTAAACGTTCAATTTTATCCTCATCGGTTTGGCAGCAATAATAACAGCGATATCGACATTTATGTATTCATTCCAAGAAACATTATCATTTCCATTATTCACAATTTTTATCCAATCCACCAATGGTATAAACTCATCTAAATCTAGTAGTGCTTCAGTTGAGGTAGTAAGCCAGCCAGCATGTCTTACACAATTTTTGATTGTAAGAGGTTAACTTCTAGCATTTATGAGATTTACGTTGAAAGACGTGTAATTAATTTCCAGGCAGTGCATCATTAACAATAGCAATAGTTTTCTGTAATGGCTTTTAATGTTTTTTATGATCCCTTGATCAACAGGCTAAAGATCATAATTCGATTTCTTGAACTGTGAAACCAGTCTAACAGTAGTTTATCGTTATCCTAGTGTTCGATTTTTCTTACTTTTTTTTTTATTTTGAAAAGATTCTCTTCGAATTGTTATTTTATTTTGTCTTGCATTTTTCCACATCGTTGATAAAGTGGAATGTGAGTGTTGTGTCGATCTTCACACCGAGGGATGTCTGTGAAGAAAAAAAAACTCTCCTAGAAAAATTAAACAACACATATGTGTAATAATTTAAATTAAACTTTAAAGTATTTAAACCTAAAAAAATTAATTATTTTGTCAACCCTGGATGTTATTGCACCACGTATACCAAATTTTCAGAGATTTCTATGACCCATTCAAAAGTTAAGGAGGGTTGAGTATGTTTGGAATCAAATCTATCAAGGATTTGAACTCATATGGGTGCTAAACGATTTATTGTAATTGAATCATACATTTATCAACCCTGGATGGGCTATCTATTTTAATAAATCTTATTAAATATTAAATTCAATAATTGGTTTTTAATTCGTTTATTTAGTAACTAAAGTGTTTTACAAAAAGTTTTATCTTAGTTGATTTGCTTATAAAACAGTAGATGTGGAGTTACTCTTTCAGCTTCACAATATTTCGTACATTGTTGATTGTAGGTCATCATATTTTTCCCATGCGTTTTGATTCTTGCAAAAGCTTACATAATATGGTGCTTTCGAATGGCTCACTAAAGATGTTAATTCGTAAATAAAATTTTGATAATTTATTTAAGGTTGAATTGATCTTAATGATGTTGATGGTTGATAACTGCGGAACTCTGTTGAGATTACTATGGTTTCCATAGGTTCAGTAATTGAAATGTCCTTCATTTCATTACATGTTTTACATTTCCTTTTATGGTAGACGTCTAAGCTCGTTTGCACGCTTTTCTAAAATCCAAGATTTTCTAAAATTGTAACATCTGATTTGACATATTGCTTTTCTTCCGTTATTTCCTTAAAACAAGTTTGACATTTAAAAGTTAAGACAACCCCAGGATGAAATTTTAAAAACAGTCTGATATTTTGGTTACGTTGCATTCACATGAATTATTATAATTAAATAAATCGATCAATACTTCATGTCTTATTTTATAGGCTTCTTGCAAATCACAATTTGAAAGAGCAACCAATATTTCTTTAAGTTGACTGTCAGTCATTTTACTACCTTAGAGCATTTTCCAATAGTGAAAAATTATTTGATTCAAGTTTCCGATTATGTTTATCGTTTGATTTGCGAACTGATGTGTTAGTTAGGCGAAGTGGTTGACATAGAACTGATACCAATTTTGGTGTGGTTTGGTTGGTCGATTTTTGGCTAAGGTTTTTTAATTTTAGCCAAACTTAAATTTGGTTTTGGTTTTCCCGAAGCAAGTGACAATTTTTTTCCATACTTCCTGAGCTTCAGCCTATCAATAAAATTTCAGCAAATTTTAGAATCACTCGATCAGATTCTTGAAATCGTTTGAGTGATTTTTTAGGAATTTCACTTATTAATTGATTATAAATTGTTTTGTTTCGGTTATGTACTTCTTTCATGAATCGCAGAGCTTTTGTTGGTAGAGAAATTAAAGGCGAACTTCTGCACCGTCGTTTAATTATTGGAAAATAATTTTCAATATGAGAGTTACTGTGTCTTCTCCCGATGTCTAACAAACCCGCCCATAATGGAAGATACGTTATATATTTTTTTAAAAACATTTGTATAAAATTTGGATTGTAAAAATAATTTAATCCTCCTTATAAATGTTATCAATCTCGACATTCTGATAAATTCAGGGTTGACAAATTTATAATTCAATTACAATAAATAGTTTAGTACCCATATGCGTTCAAATCCTTCATAGATTTAACATGGGTCACAGACATATATATGTTTTGTAATTATGCATATACGTTTCTAAATTAATTTTTTTAGGTTTAAATACTTTAAAGTTGTTTAATTTAAATTATTACACATATGTGTTGTATAATTTTTCTTGTAGTGTTTTTTTTTTGATAGTGTATGTGTAATTTTTTATATGAGATTGTTTTCGTCTGAATTAATTCATGAAATAAATATGAAAAAAAAATTATGTCGTGCTAATTAATTTTAGCCGACACTTAAATAATTTTTCGTGCTAGTTTTAGTACAAAAAGTTAAAAATCCATGTTAAAAACCATTAGTGTTGCCACATCGTTTTTCGTGCTATTCTGTTCGTTCTTTCTCAGACATACCGAGTGGACGTATTTTTTCCGCTCGGTGTTTGTTAAATCAAATAAAATATAAAAATGCGTTTGTTGTGTGTGGTTTAAAATCTGATGGCAGATGATTATCGTTATTATATTATATTTTATTATTATATTTCATTGTATTATATTGTAAATTGTTATATTATTTTATATTTTAAAATTGAATTCAGTTTAGATTTGTTTCTCTGTAATATATAATAAAATATTTAATATAACGTTTTGGACTTTGTTTTTTATACACTTCTGGACAAAATTAACGCATATTTTCATTGTAATAAAAAAAATCCCGCTGGAAAATTTCAGTGGAACTGGTATCAAATGATCCCAAATTTATCATTTTCTCAAAAGAGGCACAAATGTGGCGTTATGGAACTATAGCGGGTATTTTGCATTGTGAAATGTTAAAATGTGTCGCAATATTTTTTTTTTTTAATTTTTAAAAGCGGTTTATAAACATTAAAACTTGCTTTATTACAATTTAATTTGATTTATTTAATAATGAGTATTCCCCCTTTCCCCGTGCCCTTATTACAGCTTCCATCCTTCTAGGCATACTTAGTAGAATGCTTTGTATCATTTCTTGCGGAATACCACTCTTCTTGCGCTGCAACTCTCAGCTCTGCTGTCGAATCTGGTGCAGAATTTCTAGCTCAAATACGGCGTTTTAGAATGTCCCATACGTGTTCAATCGGATTAAGATCAGGACTCATTCATTGTTGGCCACTAAAGTGCACGAATGCCAATATCTTGGAGATATTGTCGTACCGTTGCAGCAACGTGAACTGGAGCGTTATCATGCATTCAACACAAAGCTGCCATAACCTATGAAGCCCACATATGGCAAAATGTGATCGCCAAGAATGTTCCGAGCATACCAGTCTGCATTCATCCTGAAACCAATCTCCACCAGCTCCGTACGGCCCTCCCAACTGATTCCACCCCAAAACATTATTGAACCTCCACCAAAGCTTACAGTTTGCACCATGTTACACGGTGCGTAGCGTTCTTCAACTCTTCTGTATACAAGATTACGTCCATCTGGTTTCCATGATTGGATTCTGGTCTCATTTGAAAAGAGAACAGTGGCCCATTGATCAGTTTCCCAATTTGCATGAGTATGAGCAAATTCTAAACGGCTGGATTTGTGGCGGGGAAGAAACCTTGGAACTTTTACGGTCCGTTTTGTAGTAAGGGTCACTTCTTTTAATCTTCGTCTAACTGTTCTCACGATACCGCTTAAGTATTCGTGAAACCGAAGACTGATTAATTCCTAATTTTCGTGCGATTTGTACTTGTGTATAATCTTCCTGATTCAAGGTGACCACTTTAACCGCATCCAGCTCTTGAACGGGTGCCACATTACAATGGATTTTATATTAGGTGTTTGCCTTAGAACACATTTATAAGAACTAGTGGTACTGCATTTAAAAATAATTGATATGCAATGGAACAAAAGCCGATCGTTGCGTTAGATTTCAAACACAATGCAATTTTTATTAAGCATTTTTGAAAAATTTAATTGATTGGCTTGCAGTAAACTTTATTCAATGTGGTTTCTGATAAAAATATAAATGTGGTATCATTTGACACTAGTAGTATTAAAATTGACCAGCGGGATTTTTTTATTACAAAAAAAAATATGCGTTCATTTTGTCCGCGAAATGTATATATGTATATATCATTATATTAAATTATATATGTGTATATATCATTTTCATATCACACACACATCAATATATTCCATTGGAAATGATCGCATGCGATGTGTTTCGTTTCTTACGTTGGACTTGCCCATTCCATAATTCGCTCTTCATATAAATTCTAAATACATAAACGTTATATACTTCCCTTTCCTTTCGACGATTTTTCATATTTTGCTTAATGTATGTATCAAGGCATACAGTAGATTGAATTTTGGAGATTTTTTAATTTTCATGCGATCACTGCCATTGTGCGATCGTTTTCCACTATATATGTACAATATTTATTCAATGTAATTGGTGAATTTAATTTTATTTTTAAATGTATGTTTGTATTGTGTATTGTATGTGTGTTGTATATACATCATTATTTGGTGTTGAACACGCAAATACACACAATACAGTTGCAACGGGCATATGTCACTACCCGTTGTTGCCTATTCCATATCTTCCATCGTATTCCATAATCAATGGAAATACCATTTATTATTCAATGTCGATCATTGAATTATTGCATTCTGTTCGCATTTTTTTACAATGAACGAAGAATATGTGGTGGCATACGACACCAATTCAAAATTATGTCGAACAATAATTATGTTCGCTCATTGCACTATTTCATAATGTTCTATTTAGATATTTTTTGTAAACTTGCGGGATGTGTGTAATGATTTCAATGAGCGAAAGATATGCGACACCGATTCAAAAACACAAATGCAAAACTAATGTAGGTTAACTTTGCGGAATTGAATTGGTTTCAAATTTATCAAAACACTCTAATGGGCGGTGTTTATACCAAATTGTCAACAATTAGGTGAGCGAAGAGACTTCCCGTTTTTTTCTTCAATTTTTTCCCCCTCTGGCTCAACTGATTAATTTTGGATAAATACTGCGGGAAATTTGATTGAGGGGTGAGTCGGGGATTCAGAGTGAGGGATACGACCTCGAGTGTGCAGCTCGGTCCCCAGTTAGGAACCGAGCTCCCCACTCGAGGTCGTATCATTGCTCCGTCTCCCTTTCTGTTGGTAGCGGAGTATTACCTCTCTACTTACAAACAAAGTAGTTTCCTTTTTTTTTATTTTTTCATGGTCTTTTCAAAGATGGTGCGGCCTTAAAGCACATCATCTAACTACGGGAAATATCACCCCTACCTTCGCATACAAGTGGTATACGGACCACGAGTTTACATCCTTCTCCACGATTTATTCAGGCAGATGTAACACCTAAATTTAGCCTCTGACCCCCACCGTTATTGCGGTTCTCTAGGTCTCTAAAGAGGGATCTCCATCTACCGATTTGAGCTGCGGGAACCCATCCCGAACGAGATCCAATCCCTCTAGAGGCAATTTTTGAAACCGGATCTGCATGCGTAAGCACAGGCTAACCCGTTTCACAGTCTATATTTGAATGTAATAGGTTCATATTACATGTGTATGTAACATATTTTTCGTTTCGTGCATCAAGATTCTATTTCCTATATTTGTTAGAAAAGTTTTGTTTATTTTTATTTATATTTTGTGCAGGTGTTATATACATATATATCCGTAAAACCTTCCATATTGATGGTTTTGTTATTCAATCTTATATGAAATGTATATTAAGATTATTTTTGTAAGACTATTGAGGTTTTGATGTAGTGCCATGTATATTGGTGGTAGAAGTGATTTAAGATTGTTTTAACACAATCACTACCATTATACGATCATAATAATAGATCATGTATATGATCAGTAAAAATTACGTATTGATTGATGAGATTTTAATTGGCTAACAAACTGTATTTATCATATGAATTTTCATATTTTAGGAGAGTCGTGCTTTTAAAGGAACGGTTTATATTCCTAATAAAAACTTGATATGTACCATAGATGTTGTACTCTTAAACAACTTTTTTCTTATTATTTTCATGAAAAATAATATTTTATTATATTTATTTATATTTATTTATATATTTACAATAAATTTTGAAACTGTACATCTTATGTTGAGCTTATAAGCTCATTTGTAATGAGAATGTGCAGTTGATCGGTTTCGAAAATATTTATTAAAATGTTCTAGTTTCTTCTCGAATCTCCTTTGTTCATTTCCCCCGTTGAAGAGACCACGTTCAATTGGTTATAGATTTTGGTGACTGATTGTAAATTAAATCCATTTCCGTTGCCATCTACTCTACGTATTCAGTGTTTTGTATATTGCTGCTTCCTGGTACTTAAGACTTTAAATCTCTCGGTACATACATGAAGTTTGGGTATATAAATGAGCGTGTCTCCTGTGCAAACCACGTCTAAATTCTTTGATTAGAGGCTATTTGTTCGCCAGATATTCCTGCATAATATGTTTGAACTTCTCCACCATGTCACCACACTGCAGGTTCATAGTCGTCCAATATTTTCGATCATAATCTAATATCATATCCAATATGTTTAATTCGCCGTTTTTTCGTTTTTGCTCACGCTATATATATATATATATATATATATATATATATATATATATATATATATATATATATATATATATATATATATATATATATATATATAACTATATGTCATATTGGTCTTGGACATCAGTTCGTTATCTCACTTAAAAAACTCTGTCCTGGGTTTTAACTCGGATTTGATTAGTCCTAAAGAACGTTACGAAAAGCAGTTATATAATGCGATAGTTCCGGTTTTCTGCTTCTTGGCCATACCAGTTGTTCCATTGCTCTCTTTATATTAATGGCATCGCTTTGTACTCACCTCCCTGCTAGCATTCATTGTTCTTGCTATCAGTTTATTACTATAGACCCGTAACTATTGCCGTTCTTTGTGTACATAATTATTTTATTGAAATAATTTCGTTAATTTACTTATATAAGTTTAAATGAATAGGATTTCTTGAGTGACATGCTAAAGATTGGATGGGGATTACTTGACCGGTGGTCTTGTCCAGAAAGTTATTTTATTTTAATAAGCGGGTTTTTTGCTGTATAAATTATTCTATATAATCTAAAGCTTAGAGGCCGTAACACACAAACGCGTTTTTATGTCATCCGGTTGCATGTTAATATTTTGCTCAACGGCGGGAATCGAACTCGAAAGTATGATTATACATCTCTTATTAACAAATGCGTCAACAACAAAAAATTTGTGATATGGAATGACATATTAAGGCCCTGTCCGATTTCTGTAATATTGAAATAATTTTGACATAAGCGAAATAATTTGCTATAATCTATATGCTATAATACTTAAATAATCTTCACGAGGAACAAATTTGGTGATGCGACCCATAAGCCATTTAGTTGGTGGAACATCTTGATCTATTATGACTACTAAGTCACCTACCGATTGACTGGCTGAAACTGTTTTCCATTTATGACGTTGGGAATATTGGAATATTGACGATATTTTTGAAAAACGGTAGATGTAAAATATAAAATCCTTAATATCTCCGTAAATACTTGTCCTACCGCAATTTTGACGAAATTTTAATAAAACTTAACCAAAAGGTAAAATCCTCTCTAAATGGTCCAATGGGAATATTGACGATATTTTTAAAAAAAATTCTAGTTGTGAAATATAAAATCCAAGCGCATTTTTGACGAAATTTTGACAAAACTTAACTAATAGGAAGTATCCTCTCTCAATAGAGATCCGATGGGAATTTTGACGATATTTTTGAAAAAATGGTAAAATGTAAAATCCTTTCAATCTTTAGTAACTACTTGTCTTACTGCACTTTTGACGAAATTTTGACAGAACTTAACTAAAAAGTATTATACAATCCTCTTAATAGAGGTCCAATGGATTTAAACGATATTTTTGAAAAAATTCTAGTTGCAAAATATAAAATCCTTGATATCTCCGTAAATACTTGTCCTATCGTAATTTTGACGAAATTTTGACGAAACTCAATTAAAAGAAAAAATCCTCTGTAAATAGAGGTCCAACGGGAATTTTGATATTTTTGAAAAAATTGTAGATTTAAAATATAAAGAAAATTAATAGTTTTTTATCTAATACAATTCGAAAAAATGGAAAATTCCTTAATATCTCCGTAAATAATTGTGTGCGGATGCAATTCCAAAGTATTTTCCAAGATAAATTGGTTGTTAATGAAACCAGTTCAATGAAATTAGTTCAATTTAAGTTTTATTATATTTTAATGATTCAGTTGTTAAAACTACCATTTGTAGTAACTAACCAGAATTTGCTGTAATTTTATGTGTGGTTGCAGTAATTTTAATTCAGTTTATTCACTAGAAAATCGATGTGCAATGAACATGGGCAATTTTCATTTAGTTACTAAATACCGTAACTGCCAAATTCGGGAGGCGGCAAATTCGGTTGCAGCAAAGAAAGTGTTTTCTCTGTGCAATGACTCTCTTGTGGATTATCACCTTAGTCGTTTCTGTGATTAACATTCCTTTTCCTAAACCTTATATGTTGAGATGCAAGCAGGGCGTTGGCCCGCATAATTTTGGAAATAGAACATACCTAGAATTACCGTAACTGGTTGGCTTGTACTTAGCCTATAATATCATATCATATTGTCGTTGATAAGGTGGGATGTAATAAATTTAATTCTTTGAATTAATCTGAATTTGATTCCCCGTTTTTTAAACGCATCACCATGTGGGCGTTTTCTTCAATGGAATAAATATTTCCGTTTTGACGTATAAGTTTATTTCAATGTTTAAAAATCTTAAGCAAAGTTGTAGTTTATTTATTAAGGCCCGATTGTATGAACGCGGATAGAAGAAATAAAATCCGAGAGTAGAGATATATCTCTATCCGACGATTTTATTTTTTTCCGATTGTATGAACAAATTTTCTATCTTCCGTTTATAGCAGTTTTACAGTAGTTTTTATGGGCTCCTTGAATTAAAAAAGGCTGAATTTAAAAAGGCTGACTTAAAAAAAGTGTTTTTATATGGAAAAATGAAACTTTTTTTAATTCATTTTTTTAGTAAATTTTGTGAATTAAAAAAGGTATTTTACAAAAACAAATTTAATTTAAAAATGACATAAAAAAGGCATATTTTATGTCATTTTAGAAACACTTATCTTAATTCATTTTCAAAATGACGTAAAAAATGCATTTTTTTTTGTCATTTTATAAATAGATATTTTACATCATTTCCAAAATGAATTAAAAAATGCATATTTTAATTCACAATAAACTGCAAATTTCTGGAACACTAATCTTATTTTAAAATTTTTTGTTTCTCTTTCAAATTATAAGAGGTTTAAAATAAATACATGTGTTTTCATTAATGAAAATTTGCAAAAGACAATTGCAAATTTTTAGAAAATTAAAGCCATTCGAAATTTTCAAGTAATGCTTTCATTAATGAATTTTAATTCATTTTCAATATGAAAAAGGAACATTTTGGTTCAGTTATAAATACTTATCTTAATTCATATTCAAAATGAATTAAGAAATGTACATTTTATGTCAGTTTTAAACACAATTCTTAATTCAATTTCAAAATGACTTATGATATGCATTTATAAAGTCAGCTTTTTTTATTTCATTTTCATGCAGATTTTATGTCATTTTTAAAATGAAATAAAAACACTCATTTTAAGTCCAAAAAAAAAACACTTTCTTTAAGTCAGCCTTTTTTAATTCGGGTCCCCGTTTTTATGCACTATTTCAATATTTTCGACGTTTGTGGTTTTAAATATTTGAATATTTGTGATTTTTGATAAATATTCAAAGCGAATAGTTTTGCGAATATAAAATTCAAGTTTAGTGTTCATTATTGAATAAAATTAAATTAAAATCATAAATTTTCATTTAAATTTTGTTTATAGATGGATCATGTACATCGAATTCGTCATCATCATGTACATCGGATTCAGAAATATTGGAAGCTCGAGATATAAGTATGGTGGGAGGAATTCGACGGCCAAAAATCTATAAGGATTATAATAATCCTTTAGATTTTTATTCTAATGAGGAATTTCGAAAACGATATAGATTTCAAAAGTCGTCGTTTTTCTATATATCCGAATTGATACTGCATCAGCTTTTTTATTATTAATGATTGTTTTATAATTTTCAATGATTAAAAATAAATTATTGTATTCCTGTCTGCTCATCCGTTTAATACGTGCAATATTATTATTTAACTCCATTATTTAATATTTCTTTAACCACAAATTATATAAATTTTATATTTAATAATCACTAAATGTTTAACTGTTGAACACAATTTAAAACGTCAAAATTTAAAAAACACAACAACAAATATTCCTATCCTCGGTTATAACCACCGAAAAGAAGATAGAAACAGACGATATAACTCTACTCATGGATTTATTTTTGTGTTCATACAATGCAAACGACGATATATCCGAGGTTATATCGTTTATCCGCGTTCATACAATCGGGCCTAAGAAACACAAAATACACAACAAAATAACAAACAATAAAAATGAAATGTGATTCCCCGCAAATTAAAATGAAAACAAATATACGGTCGTTATACCCGAGTTTGTTTTACAAAAAAAGTTTAAAAATATTGGACGTTATATCCAAATTCGTCGTTATAACTGAGTCGTTATTAAAGAAACATTATATACTAATAAAATGATTAAAAGCAACGGGCCAACATTTTTCGTCACCACAACCGGAATGTCATTATGTCCCGTAGTCGTTATAAACGAATTCCACCTATATAAAGTAAAAATATATGAAGTACTACAAAATATAATGTAATTTATCTTAAATTTATCTTATACATAATTCCACCATTTATATTATTATTGACTTAGTTTAATCTAAATTCACTTTTAATTTATTATTATAAGTATTTATTTTATTAAATTTTCATACTTAAAATTTAAACATTTTGAAAAATAAAACAAACACAGAGCAGAAAAAACACATCTGCTCTGTTTGACGAACAACTCACTACCAATTTAGCAAGACACCTTGGTATGAATATTGCTACTAAATTAGTACACGTGAAAAAGAAAACAGAAGAGCTCTATAAAATATTGAAAAATGTAGCTAATTGGAAAAAACTCTCAGTTATCAATTCATAATAAACCTATTCTTTATAAACAAGTGCTCAAGCCGGTCTGGATAATATGAAGCATTAGAGATGATTTTGTTAACTAATCAATTTATTATGTCGTTGAAACTCGTTTTAAGTCATTGCCATGTATACATTTAAAAGTCCAACAGATGTTTTCGTGGCAAAATAATTCTAAGCGACAGTGGATTCTTTAACTAAACGAGAAGAAAAATAGTTCCTTGTAATTACAACTAGCACATTGCCTAATAACTGAGATTATAACGTTTACATTGGAGATGAAACTCCAATTTCAGCATAGCATTTTTCAGCGAAATACGAAATTTCTATATTTAGAAATATTTTTTTATAATTCTTCACAAGTAATTTGAAAACCAAAAATACTTGCCCGTTGTGATGGGCTGAATAGATAGGTTTTAAGATCAAGATTGATTGTTTTTTTGGTATTAATTTGAGTTGTTTAACCTGATCTTTTTGATTAATTGTTATTTATTAATTTTTTTGAAAACAGGATTTTTTATCAAGGAACTTATGATAAAAAAATATTTTTCATCCATTTTCTGACTAAAAATAATTACAAATAAATGAATATGTAGTACATTAAAATATCTTTAAAAATAATTTTATTAATATAACTAATCTAATTGAAAACATAAATATCGAAATAAATCAAAATTACTAATTAAAATAAAAATTATTTCTATTAAACTTCAATCAATCATCACACCACTGAAACAGAATCATACTTTCATAACAATTTTTATGCGAAATTAGTTCATTCAAAAGGATCAGATCGCTAAAATGATCAATTCGTTAAAAAGAATCGATTCGTTCAAAACAATCATATCACTCAATTCGTTCCAAAGAATCATTTCGTATAAAAGAATTAATTCGTTTAAAAGAATCATTTAGTTCGTTCAAAAGAATCGGTTCAATTGAAAAAAAACGAGAAGAATAGACAAAGAGTTAAAGTGGTTTTTCTCTTTTTGTTATGATAAAGTTGAGAAAATTATGCTTTATAGTTAGCTCGCTGTCACATTAGTAAAATAAGAGTAAAGATAGCAGTATAACATTAAAAGTATATAATTATTGTTTGTGTTAAAATGAAAAAAATATTGTTACGATTTCGCCGAGTGGTTATTCTAATAATTTATCCGGTTCGATCACTGGATTGTGAATATTAAACTCGCAAAGATTAATTTTTACAATAAATTTGTTTTCCAATAAATTCCACTAATATTTCACAACTAATTTTCACAAATATTTATTTTAACTATTATTTTACACAATAATTATCACTACTATTATTTTAACACTTTAATTTCACTTTTTATCACTTCGCGATATTAACACTTCGAAATTCAAAATTAAACTGTTTTTGTAACCCAAATGTCTACACGTATTTATACGACGCAAATACTTGTAGAACATTCCATTATGTTTCTTCTCTACACTTCGCGAATGTTTTCTTCGTCGTATATTGTTTGCTCCGCCTATTTCATTATTTATTTTTATTCTGTTCGTATGTGTAAACATTTGGTTACAGGGTAACCCCTACTGCTATAATTTATAACTCTTTTAAGTTATCACTGGTGACATCTGTGATTCGTCACAATATTTTATGTGGTTTACTACTTCTCATGTGCAAAATAAAGAAAATGAAAAAATGCGATATGATCGTTTTACAGAAATGAACAAATCGGTTCGTTTGATACTTTTTAACCTGATCTTTTAAAAACGAATCAATTGATGTTTCGAACTATTTAATTATCAGGTTAAAAAGATTCTACCAGTATCAATTTGAACATCACTAGTCACGATCGTCATCAGGAAAAGCAATTGATCAGACCACATGTTCACAAATCATCAATATTGTTTAGATGTTTATCCACAAGTCAAAAGTATTTGTTTCTAGCTTTGCAACATGTTTTGAGGCTCAAGGCCCCCAACTTTTTCAGTTTGCTTATTTACGTCCTTCTTGACGCCATTACATAAAGCCAAATCGAAGACAGTTGATAGACGCAGAACCATCTGCACATTACATAGCCAGCTGATAGTACCGACATGGAAGATGGGTTGGCCCATGAATTCTGCACCCCAAAGGGAGTCATAGTTCATTCACAACACCGGTCGTTATAAGATCAAATCTATTTTGCAACCTGTCTCTATCGGGATTTGAATCCGGTACCTCCCGCCCCAATCGCCGCAGATTTAACTACTGCGTCATTTGATCGATAAGCCACAACTGGTAACAAATAAAAAATATATATTTTTTACACTGTAATAAATGTTGTAGTAATTGTGTTAAAATGTAGAGGGATTCTGTTATTTTATAATGACGTCATAATGTGTTTGTAAATAAAAGTACTAGAATCAAAATGACTTTTGTTTCGAAATTTGTGTATTGCGCACCAAAACTGTTACAAAAGTTCAAATTAATGGTCCCACGCACACACAAAAGCTTTGTTGAAGCGCATTTGCATAGCAAATTATTTTGTTTTGTATAAGATTTTCTATAAATTCCCACTGAACGATAATTACATCGCTTTATTATGTATGAATGTATATGTGTGGTTATGAATGTACATATTCGAGTATAGGAAAAACTTCTCATTAAATGAAGGTGATTTTCCATTTGTTCGTTTTATTCCTCGTTTCAAGTTTCGTCTTTTGTTCAATTTGTCTCAGTTCTAGATTTTTTTTATTCCACTTTGCATTTTGTGTCTTTGTGAAAGCAAATATAAGTTGAAAATGGAAAATACATTTTAATTAGAACTTTTTAATTTTTTTTATATTTTAATTCTATTTTCAATTAAACAAAATGTACTTTTATTAAGTAGACGCAGAACGAGTGAAATAATACAAAAAAAAAATTCCAAATGACGGAAATTTTTATTTTTCGATGATGAAAAACTACTGTACATTTATATATACAAAACACGAACGAAGCAAATCGTTAAGAAGAGAAAATAATTTTAACTTTTTGTTTTATTTTTTTAATGAATTTTAATTAATATTAATTATTCATTATATTCACTTCGTTTACTTTTCAATTGGCGCAGTGAAAAGTTTTAAAATGACCAAGAAAATGGCTGCATCTTATAAAGTGGTTAAAAAGCAGCAACTATTTTAGAGAGCTGGGTAACTTTTGTATTTCAATTATAAATCATATGAAGTACATGGTTTTGATACGATATAAGAAGTACAGGTTAATATTAGAGTACAATAAGTTAAGTATCACCCATTTTTCCCTGTATCTTCAGTTATGGGAGCATATGACGTCTACTATAGGCTGGATAATCTTATTCTGTTGAGGGCGACAACTTGTATCACTTTAACGGTTAACGAAGTTGTTTTATTTCAGCTAGCTTTGTTCTTTTCCATGTCATCGTTGGGGTTCCAGTCCCATAATATCCTCGTTATATCACTTGGTTATTTTCTCTATAGACCAATTCATCTCCACTTCCATCACTTTATTTCGGTCTCTAAGTCTGGCTGCAGTTCAATATTGTTATAGGTGTTAGATCAAAAGCATTCCAGTATTCGTTAAAGAACACCTGTAGTTTCATTCGAAGTTTTAAGAACTCTTTTGGTTAAGAAACTTATGTAGTTTCTTTTTTTTTCTGTGTGTTTCCATGTCGTACAGAGTTTAACATTTGTATCGTCCTGCGTGCCAGCACCAGAAGAATTCTAGACTTTATATAAAATGTCTTTATGCGTTTCTTTATGTCTTCCTCCACATGTTTTCGCTATTGTGCAGCCAAGGTATACAAATTCATTTACTTAATGTGACATAGTTAATGTGCATCGGTGGGGTTATGTTTGCGTTGAGGCTCATCGTTTTGGTTTATCTTGAGACCGCTTGATCTGATAGTGGTTGTATTTTCTTCTTCTTGCCTGAGTGCTTGTGTGTAAGCAGGCATATATCATCTCCATAGTCGAGGTCATTGTATTGTATGTCATTAAGAGATGTTACATTCTATTTCCACATTACATTACCGAATGCGATCAGTCACAGCATTGGTGAAAGTATGCACCTTTGCCCAAATCTAAGAGTGTTTTTCAGTTTGTTTTTTTTATATTCTTGTACGAGTTTAATAAGTATCTTTGAGATGCCCATTTCACAACGTGCTTACCATATTGCGTTCCTATTTATTGTATCAAATGCGCATTTGAAATCGACGAGGAGTAGGTACAGTGGTGAATTCCATTTACTGGATGGTTCAGTGATGATACGGATCGAGCTGATATGATCAGTGCAACTTCTTTCTGATATAAGTCGTTCGTTTATTAATTTTGCATTAATCGTTGGTAAGGTTCTGTCAAATATGAACTGTCAAATATGATGTGAGTATCTTTATTGTTGTGTTTAGTAGAGAGATACTGCGCCAATTCTTGAATTTTCTTAGGATACCTTTTTTGGAAATTGGAATTGCTTCGTTTTGTGGTATTCTGCCAGAATTCTACCTTCATTGGATTTTTGGTGTTAGTGCGCTTACACAACTGAAGATGAATTTATTTAGGATATTTCGGCAATTACTCTGTCTGTCCCAGCAGGATTAATGTTCTTCAGCTTTTCAATGGCACTTTTCACTTTCCTCTACGTTGGTGGAAGGGTGTTACTTGTTTCGTTATTAGTGTCAATTAATGACGAGGTTTTCGAAATACTTCTTCTGTATCTGTGCTTCATTCGTTGTTTTAGTACTCAAGCAGTATCATCCATTTGGTCACCTGACGTTGACTTTATTTACGTACTGGTGTAGTGTTCGCATATTTTGGATTGATGCTGAAGCTTCAGCATCCTTGATATTTCCTTCGATCATTCTTTGCCATCTCCTTTACTAAACGTGCTATTTCTTCGTATTTGTGTTTCATTTTTGCCGTATTGTGTTTGGTTCCATTTTTGTTCCTTACTGATGATTTCATTTCTATGAGCTTGAGTTGGAGCATTTCATTGATGATGTTTCTTATTTCCGGACATTTCAATCTATTTGTGTTAATTTTCCCATTGTTTGTAAAATTCCAATTGCTTCTATTTATTTCGCCACTGCTCTTCCATCTGACTTCACTGAGGCTTAAAACCTTGATGTGATTGAATTTCATTTCTTTCTCTACTTGTGCTTAGGTTTCTGCTAGATTATTATTTTGTCTGTTTGTGTTGTTAGTTTTTCTTTCAAACTATGTACTTTGGCGTATAGTTGATAACTAACCGAGAGGACATCCAAAGTTTTTAAAAATATTGTCAGTAATAAAAAATAAAATCGGATACCATCAATCTTATACCATACCGTGTCGGTTATGGAAAAACATGCGTATTACAAGCGGGAAATTTATGCTTACCTCGGCAATCTTATTATTTTTTTTTGTCGGATTTACAGGCCATTATTGGCCCGTATCGTGTCAACAATCTGACTCCATCGGTTTCGATCACGAGCCTGCTCTTCATATTGTTGCAAGCAACCAGAAGATGCCAGATCGCTCTTTACGCCGTGGAGCTATCGTCGCCGACGGTGACCTCTTCGCCTACCTAAAGGCGGTTCTCCCTTCAAAGATCGCTGTATCATTCGGTTCGGGTCGCAGAACGTGACCGAGCCAGCGTTCTCGCTGTCCTTTGATTTCATGCTCGATATCAGGAATTTGCATTAAATTCCTGATCTCGTGGTTGAATAGAACTCGGTATGTGCGATCGACGTCGCGTTTATGATTCTTCTTTCGAATGTTAGAAGCCATCCTTCGTACTCGTTCGTCAAGGTCCAACTCTCACATCCATACATGACAACGAGTCTGATCAACACTCCGCACAGCTTCAGCTTATCCGCATTTGCAAGATATTTTGATTTCAGCAGTGGACGTAGAGGATACAAAGCTCGAATGCCAGCGGCAAGCCATACTTTGATATCCTCTCCCACACTATTATCGTGAGTAATGAGAGATCCAAGACACTCGAATTTCATTACTCCTTCAAACGTGTGGTTACTACTACTGACATCACTTGCGTCTTGGTCTCTAAAACCAGAGATCATATATTTTGTTTTGGACTCATTGATTTTGTCTGCGCTTCATTATAGGCTATATCTCGTTGCCCAATAGCAAGACGACACTCGTCATTAAACCAATCAGTTTTGGAATTAGTTTTTACTATACCGAGAGTGTGCTGGGCAGCATCGAAAACCGAAGTTTTCAATACTTCCCAGACACTGTTCACATCATCAGATTGGTAACTAGATCGTAAAATGCTATTGCTGACAAGATCTTGATATTTTCGTTGCGTTTTTTCATTTACCAGACCTTCACAGGAGAATCGCGTTTTATATTCTCCTGTCCTCCCTGACTTGTACGAAAATTTCCATCGTAGCTTTGCAGTGACTAGATAATGATCACTGTCTACGAATTTTGTTGACGACCGATACGATCTCACGTCTTGGACAACCCGAGCATGGCCTTTTGAAATCAACACATGGTCAATTTGGTTTCGGGATGTTTTACTTGGATGTGTCCATGTTTCTAAGTGGCTGTTTTTATGTGGAAAGAATGTACTTGCCACTTGGAAATCATGTGCGATCGCAAAGTACATCATTCTTTCCCCATTTTCGGTCGCAGTTTCGTGTCGGGAGTACGGACCTATATTATTACATAAGTCGGTCTGATTTCTGCCAGCTCTAGCATTAAAGTCACCAATCACCAATCTGACATCGTGCTCAGGTATAAAGCCCATCAGATTATCCAAATTATGTAAAATGTGTCTTGATCTTGCGATTGGCTTACATCAGTGGACGCATGTACCCAAACAATGACAGCCTGGAAGTCCAACACAGCATTTTTTACCTGCTCAATAAGAAATCCAACTCCAAGATTTCTGAGGTCATCTCCACTGTGTAGCAACGTATAGCCTTGGGAGACGTGGACTCCACTTTTAGGCCATCCATTTTCTTGGAGCGCTACGAGTTCCAGCCGATACTTCTTCATACATGTGATAAGGCCGTCAAACGCGCCAGGTTTTCTTAGTGAGTGCTGATCCTCAATCTCGTGTCCGGATACTTAAGCGGGGGGTCATTCTTGTTTTGGCGGTATCCGATTTTTTTTTTGACATTTTTAACAGTGATTGTTTTTTACGGATGCGGGTCGTCAACCCAGCGATCCAACCAGATTTAGTCGCCTCCTACGACAAGCTCTGGATACTGTGGTGATATTCTATGGGTTTCATGGTTCGTTCGAAATATTTACGAAACATGGATGCCCTCAACCACTGGACTTTCTTATATATGCCTATTAATGAACGTAGTAAACATAGTGAGAGTTTATAGAGAGTATAGTACACGGTATATGTAGTAGTTGCAGAAAAATAAGCAAATCCAGCTGAAGATCATTCTTTTTTATATGTATGAGTTCAGTTCTTAAGACCGAAACATGTTTTCTCTTCGACGTCGCAAACGACTTTGCTTTAAATTTGAGAAGTAGTAACGTGGTGAGAAAAATACTTTATAGTGAGCAAATAAACGTATGTATAAACCTAGCGAGTTGTGCACATTACTACAATGACGCATGGAAATATTTCGAAATGTAATACACTCATATTTGGGCACCACTACATTGACTATTGCAGCAGAATGGACTGATCAAGAATTCATATAGAGTCTTTTTTGTCTTAGCCTCCACCAGTGACAATCGCGGCTAAATTTTCACAATTTATTGAGTTTATTTATAAATAAAGTTCTCAGTTTGAATAAGCCTGGTTTTTTGAATCTATGCATGTGTCGTACTGGGATAGTATTACATATGTACATGAATATAGCACACAGTACACGGATATGAGGAAACCAGGAAGGAAACGGGTTAAAGGAGATAAGGAGCAATAGGTCTTTTTAATATTCGTGTTGGTTCAGAGAAACCGGATATTGTTTATTAATTTCGGCAGAACAATTTTTATGTAATTATTTATAAAATTCCCTAGATGGGAAAGATTATTTGATTGTGGAGTAGATATAAGTACCAGTAATTAAACAAAAGAAAAGCCTTTTTGACCAAATATATTCCAATAGGGTCTGACATAAGCCTTATACATTTTTAAGATGTCCAATGCGATGAATTAGTATTTGTACTGTTGATGGAATAGTAGATACTTGGCTGCTCACAGTTAGAGATAAAATGTCTCCCACCATTGCATTGTTTATTTGATCAGTCAATGATTTTTTTTATTTTAAAAACAGGCCAGTCACAGACGTGCTCACATTTCCGAGTCATCAATCCGAAATAAATGTTATATGTTCTATCTGTGTAAATACATATTTGAAACTTAGTATATGGTTCAACCTTTTTAGATACGCCCAAATTGAGAATTTTGATGATGTCTTGCTTGATTCGAGCTCTTGTAGCAGCTCGTTTTGAGAGAACGTCGTTTTGTGATGTTGAGGAATTAAATGAAATAGGGAAGAAACGGAGTTTTCATCGGTATTTGGTACACATTTATTGGATTGAGAGTAAATGATGGAGGATGATTAATAAAAAATTAAGGATTACATCAAAATAAGGTTAAATTTGGGAGCAGACTAATTACAATTAAGTAAGAGATGCTCTGCCCCAATCCATTAGCATTGGATTAAATTTACTTTAATTGTGTTTCAAATACATTTCCCTGTATTTCCCAGAGTGTTAATTCAACTCGTTGTCGTGTTTGGATGTGAGAATTGTATCTTGAAATGCATTTAATTCTCATTAGGTCCTAGTTCTTATAAATAAATGAGATTCTCATTTTCTGAACTCATCTTTTCATCAATTGTGTACTTAAAGTAATTTCCCAAGGGCCAAATTTCAATATTTCGGAACTAATAAACACTAACTTTATATACTTTATATAAAACCGTATGTTTTACTGAACTTATTTCATAACGATACCTCCCAAATCTACATCCCACCCTATTAAACAAACATAATATAAAACAGATTCGTTTAACACTCACGAACAGTAAATGGTTTTGAAAATTGACGCAATATTAATCTTAAACATTAAACCTACGTTATCTAATAACCGTATAAATACAGTAAATACGAAATTTTGACACTAATTAATGCGAAACACTGATGATGTCTAACATAAACAAAACAATGTCTTAAAGGAATTTAAATTTTTTTTATTCAATTTCTTACAAAAATACAAAAAAAAAGACTTGTCTTAGAATATTAAATAATACATAATACATAATTATAATCCGTTACATTGACAAATCTTTTATCATAATGAATACATTAATTAAAAATGTATGTTACACATTACAATTTATACAGGGTGATTGTGTTTAATGAATTTACAACCGAATAATACAGGGCCAAGTAAACTTACTCGCTGATTTTGCATCCTAGGTGAAAATAATAACCAATCTGTGTATATCCTCAAATAATATATAAGTACATATGCTATGTGTCTGACATCGATTTTACCACATTACACAATTCACCATCAGGTGGTTACGAATAGATTTCTAGTAAGGTCTTTACTATATTCCTTCTAACAGGACATCAAGAAATTCAAATACAAAGCAGAGACATCTATGTGGAACTTCTAACAAATCACCAAAGGACCAAGTCCGCCCTGCACCCAATTAAAGCTACATATATAAAACAAAAATTTGATTTAAAATTTGATTTTCGAATAAGCTAATCAATGTCTTCGGGAGAACTGGTGATAATATTAGTAGGATGGTAGATTTTCGAGACCTTGGACAAAATGATGGATTAGAAGGTGAGAAAAAATGTTTTATGACTCTAGAGCATGGTATAATTAGAACGACATTTAAGCATCGATTCAGTAAGCTGAATACAAAACTTAAAATAAACTTCTTGTTATACTATGCAATCTATGTGATTCAGGTTCTATAAATCAAAACTACAAGCTTGTCACTAGTAAGTTTTAAGTCACGCGTCAACCAACACGATGGAAAATAGATTGTAGAAAACGTTTTGTTATAGCTAGCGTATTAGAGCCTGTTGTACAATTCTAGTGTTTTGAAACTGTCGTTGGGAAAAGGACATCTGTGACTATCAAACTGGTTGAACAACTTTGCACTTTGATCGATCAACACAATGAACTGGTTATTCACAATTTAAGTTCTATCTACGTAACTTGAAGCCTACCAAAATATTTAAGTTCGATGACTGAATAGTGAATATAAATACTGAAACTTATTATTCAAAGTATTAGTGCGATAAATAATCTCCCTTATGTCACCAAAATTCAAGATCTCTATCAGCAGTCAGTGCTTCTTCTAAATCGAAATTAACGATAATAGCTTGAATGGTGAACCCTACAGCTCTGTGGTCTAAACTAAATCGAGGACGTCATGTGAGTCAGTATGTTTTCTCCTTCTGGCATTTCAAATAGATCATAACGGGATAGTGAATATTATATTATTGATATTCTACTAGCGGATAGGTTAGATTGAATAGGTTGAGTGGTTGTTAGAGCACTCTTAGACCGGCAATGATCCGTTATGATACCACAGGATTACTTTCGTATTATCCTTATGAGAACCAGTTTGAGCTACTTATGTAGCGTGATAAGTCTCGCACCTTACAGTTTCCGAGATCAGAAGAGTTGTCCATTAAGAATTTACCCAAAAAATATTCATGTCTTTGGTGTGCAAAGCCGGCCATGGGCATAGGCGGTGGAATACTGTCTACTTCTCCTCCTCGTCCATACAGCTTTAGTAAAAATCATTAGCTTCTAGACAATTTCTCACGTTTTACAAGTAGACAGTTTCCTGTGAGTTTCCCCACGATCGTTTAACTAGCGGATAAAAAGAGAAACTATTCAATTCAGTAGAAAATTGACATAATAATCGCTTTCCAAACGACCAACCCCTAGTACGCGCTAGTGAACTGCTAGCGGGCAGTTCGATTCTTATCTTTGCTAAATTAACAGTGGTAAATATAGTAAAGACAAGAACCGAAGTACTCGGTTTTCTAGTGGGTACTTACTAGCGGTTTGCCGAAGGGGAAGCGACTATTATTGTTAACATGCATCTCGAATCTCGATTTATTATATAGAACTTAACTATATTGGAATAATTTGTACGTAGTTTTACGATAAAGTGATAAAATAAATAATAAATTACGAACCTTTTCGATTTGAAGCCCTTGTATAATTTTCATCAACCTCAAAGCTGGATTTCATGGTGACCATTGACCAATTGTCAGTACTCGTATTTATAATAACGCAAAGCACCTTATTCTTTATAATAATGCTTTTGATCTATAATAATACAGTAATGACCCAAATGACGAATGGTTGAAGTTGTGATAACGACGAAGCGGTAACATTTTTCTCGGGTGTTGGATACAAATCAAGTTTTCATTTCTGCGATGTGGATGATTGATGACCACCTGTTGGAATACAGAACTCATGGCTGTCATGAGGCAATGGAAAGTCCAGATGGTCGAAGCAAATCGGGTCTATAGCCGTGTGTCTTCGATTTGTCTTCTTCAACATTGTTAACTTTGTAGAATACCAGAATCATGTTCCCTATCCAACTCAACTGTTGCTTTCATTCGCTATCGATGTATATTTCTACTATATCCACCAAAGCTAGCTGTTGAATTACATCTTTAGACCTCAGAATGTTAAATAGTTACCTTCTAGTGTAAGAAATAATGGTATAATCGATCTGAGATATTGTCCATTCGAATATGGATAAGTTTGCTGACCGTCTCTTAGAATAGAAACCAAATTCTTAACTGGATTTGTTTATTTCTGGCACGTCCTGCGAGCAAAAGTTAACAGCATTGAACACATATCCCGATTTGATCGGGATGGTTAAAATCCCGAGACGGATTACGCGGAGTAATATACTTCTATGAAGATTAAGAAGCAAAACTATATTGTTGATATCAAAAACGAGAGAAGCACCGACACCAATCAAATTAACTTTACGAAAATTAGAGTTATGTGGCGCTACTGTACTAGCCAAATTCATGGATACAGTAGAATTATATATGAAGATTGACAGAAACATATTTCTGGTTCGATTCAATAAAAGTACTAAGTTTGTTAAGAAAAACCACTACAAAGCCGAGCGCACCTTTAACTAATCACATGCGATTTATTTGGTGGAGCGGTTAAAAAATTGTGTTCTTAAGGATGCCTTATGTTAATCATCCTTGGTATATGAAGATTTTCAACTAGAACAAAAGATATGCCTAGTAAGAGTCATATCAGCGACAGTTGAATACCTGTATCTGAAACATTCAAGTTTTAAAATCATAAAACGGTTATATAGAGGTTTATTTTTTTTTTTTTTTTTTTTTTTTTTTTTTTCGGTTTTTACAGGCCATTATTGGCCCGTACCGTGTCAACAATCTGGCTCCAACAGTTTCGATCACGAGCCAGCTCTTCATACTGTTGCAAGCAACCAGAAGATGCCAGATCGCTCTCTACGCCGTGGAGCCATCGTCGCCGACAGCGACCTCTTCGCCTACCGAAAGGCGGTTCTCCCTTTAAAGATCGCTGTATCATTCGGTTCGGATCAGCACGCAGAACGTGACCGAGCCAGCGTATTCGCTGTCCTTTGATTTCATGCACGATATCAGGAATTTGCATTAAATTCCTGATCTCGTGATTGAAAAGAACTCGGTATGTGCCATCAACGTCGCGTTTTGGGCCATATATCACACGCATGATTCTTCTCTCGAATGTTAGAAGCCATCTTTCGTATTCATCCGTCAAGGTCCAACTCTCACATCCATACATGACAACGGGTCTGATCAACACTCTGTACAGCTTCAGCTTATCCGTATTTGCAAGATATTTTGATTTCAGCAGTGGACGTAGAGGATACAAAGCCCGATTGCTAGCGGCAAGCCGAACCTTGATATCCTCTCCCACACTATTATCGTGAGTAATGAGAGATCCAAGATACTTGAATCTCATCACTCCTTCAAACGTGTGGTTTCCACTACTGAAATCACTTGCGTCTTGGTCTCGAAAACCAGAGATCAGATATTTGGTTTTGGACTCATTGATTTTGAGACCAACGGAAGCTGAAAACTGTTCCAGTGGATCAAGTATCTCTTTCACTCCGTTGCCATTTAATCCAATCACACAGATATCATCTGCATACGCAAGAAGTTGATTGGATTGTCGGAATAAGATATTGTCCTGAGGTGTTGCACTTTTACGAAGGATGTATTCCAACATGAGATTAAAAAGTATCGGGGACAGCGCATCTCCTTGTCGAACACCGGAATTGATTGCAAAAATTCTCGATAGCCTGTTCTCAACTTTGACACAGCATTGTGACTGCGTTACTGTCATTTTACACAGATGTACATATTTTTGTGGTATTCCTAAATATTCAAGCGCATACCATAGCCTCTCTCGATTGATCGAGTCATAGGCTTGCTTGAAATCTAGGAACACCTGGTGTACATCGCGAGATGTTTCGTAGTACTTGGAAAGAATCATCCGTAGCGAAAAAACTTGATCAGTGACTGACCGATTTGGACGAAATCCTCCTTGGTAGTCACCGACAATTTCCTCCGCTAGAGGAGTAATTCTTCCCAAGATGATGTAAGACAGTAACTTATATGCTGTGCAAAGGAGAGCTATACCGCGATAATTCTCGCATTTCATGCGATCACCCTTTTTGAAAATTGGGCATAACGCGGCCACTTTCCATTCGTCAGGCATAACTTCATTTCGCCATACCAATCGAATAAGGTCGAAAAGACAGTTCCACAAAGTTAGCCCTCCGAATATCAAGAGCTCTGAATTAATGCAATCAACCCCTGGTGAACGATTTTTCTTTAATCTCTGCATGGCCATTGTGAATTCCTCATAGGATGGATCCTCAATGAACATCTCCGCGGTCTGTATTTGAGGGTATTCAAATACAGCTTGTGATACATGTGGAACATTAAGTAGATCAGAAAAATGTTCACGCCATGTATCGAGTACCGCATCGACGTTAACACAGAGGTTTCCATCCTGGTCCCGAATGGCAGTTGACCGAGATCTTAAGGTATGGTGCAATTCGGTGATTCCTTTAAAGAAACCACGCGAATTGTGCTCATTGCTGAGTTGTTGTACTCTTAAGACCTTGGCCTTCCACCATTCGCGCTTCTTCTGTCTACAAATGCGCTTAGCTGTCCTCCTAGCAAGAACTGCCTTGTTTTTCCTTGCAATTGTAAACCGAGTCTGCGCTTCATTGTGGGCTATATTGCGTTGCTCAACAGCAAGACGACACTCCTCATCAAACCAATCATTTTTGGGCTTAGTTTTCACTATACCGAGAGTGTGCTGGGCGGCATCGACAACCGAGGTTTTCAATACTTCCCAGACACTGTTCACATCATCAGATTGGTAATTGGATCGTAAGATGCTATTGCTGACAAGATCTTGGTATTTTCGTTGCGTTTCTTCATTTATCAGACCTTCACAGGAGAATCGCGTTTTATATTCTCCTGTCCTCCTTGACTTGTACGAAAATTTCCATCGCAGCTTTGCAGCAACCATAAAATGGTCACTGCCTACGAATTTTGTTGACGACCGATACGATCTCACGTCTTGAACAACCCGAGCTCGGTCTTTGGAAATCAACACATGGTCAATTTGGCTTCGGGATGTTTTACGTGGATGTGTCCATGTTTCCAAATGGATGTTTTTATGGGGAAAGAATGTACTTGCCACTTTGAGATCATGAGCGATCGCAAAGTACATCATTCTTTCCCCATTTTCGGTCGCAGTTTCGTGTCGGGAGTACGGACCTATGTTGTTACATAAGTCGGTCTGATTTCTGCCAGCTCTAGCATTAAAGTCACCAATCACCAATCTGATATCGTGCTCAGGTATAGAGCCCATCAGATTATCCAAATTATTGTAAAATGAGTCTTTATCTTGGGGTTGGCTTACTTCAGTGGGCGCATGTACACAAACAATTGACAGGTTGGCTAATTTCATGTGCAAGCGAAGCTTACACATTCGATTATCGACTGCCTGGAAGTCCAAGACAGCCTTTTTTACCTGCGGCCCAATGAGAAAGCCAACTCCAAGATTTCCGAGGTCATCTCCACTGTGTAGCAACGTATAGCCTTGGGACACATGGACTCCACTTTTAGGCCATCGAGTTTCTTGGAGCGCTACGAGTTCCAGCCGATACTCTTTCATGCATGTGATGAGGCCGTCCAACGCGCCAGGTTTTCTTAGTGACTGCACGTTCCACGTGCTGATCCTCATTCTCGTATCCGGGTACTTAAGCGGGGGGTCATTGTTATTTAGGCGGTATCCGATTTTTTTAGTTTTGTTGACATTTTTAACTGTAATTGGTTTTTACGGATGCGGGTCGTCAGCCCAGCGACCCAACCAGATTTAGTCGCCTCCTACGACAAGCTCTGGATACTGTGGTGGTATTCTATGGATCTCATGTTTCGTTCGAAATATTTACGAAACATGTTTGCCCCCAACCACAGGGATTGAGGTTTATTACACCATAAAAATGCCTGGGCACATATTTATTCAACAGGCACTAACAAGTCACTTAATGAATAAAATAACCACACCGACCACAGTGGTTAACCTGAGGCAAATGGAGCGGAAGGTACCGAGTTCGAAACGCGATATTGGCAGGAAGCAAAATAGATTTTTTACCATCTGCTTTCGATCGGTGGTACATATGTGAATGAACATATCATTGATCCCCTGTTGGAGTGCAGAATTCATGGGCCAACTTCTTTTCAATGTCAGTAATATAGGTCAGTACTATTGATCTACACAATGTGCAGATGGTAAATCGAACCTATAGCCGTTCATCCTCGAGTTGGCTAGGTAATGGCGTAAAGTAGGACGTAAATAGATGAACCGCGAAAGAGTTCCTTGAGCCCCAAAACAAATTGCAAAGATAGAAACAGACAGACAGAACAAAATACGAGATCTCAAAAGAGAATCGCAAGTAAAAGCGCGATTTTTGTTCAGTAGTTAATTATGCTGGACCACTAGTAATTCATAAAACGAACGGCAGAGCATACTTATTCAAATCTGTGTCAGTTATTTCCGTATAGTGGAGACATTCATTGCGGCATATAAAAGATTTAAATAAATCGGAGGACTGTGCAGCGATCTTTACAGCGATTGTGGTTCAAAATTTTTCGGTGCAAATAGCTTGGGCGAGCATTTGCAACGTTAGTACATAAATCTAGTAAAGAGATTGCCGAGTTATTGGAAAATGTTGGAACACCATATCATTTCATACCTTCGGTCTAACCTCATTTCGGAAGACTGTTGGAACTCCAATTTACATCAAAAGTAGGAGCTAACTCTTCTACACTTTGTTATTCGTGAACGTTAAAATCAACCCTACAAGATATGATATCAAGAGTACCAACATTTAATGATTAACACGATGAAAGCTATAGTAGAAAATATTAAGCAAGATTTTTGGATAAGGTGGCATTCTGATACCTCGTAGATGTACCTCCAGCTATTGATCAAAGAATTCGAGTTTTCTCACTTTAATGACCTGGAAAGATTCTGTTAAATAGATCAACTCATAAACTAAAGAGTAAATGGGCAAATATATCAACATTGCACAGTCCAATCAATCAAGGAAACCTTCGATTATGAAGAATGCACCACTTCAAAATAGAATACATGAACTCAAAGCATTTCCCAATTTTCATGACTCGCGGAGAAGCTTCCTAAGAACCAAACATCGGTTTTACATGTAACATAAATATATTTTAACACGACGGGAAATTGACCAACCACCATTTTTGAATGATTGCGAAACAGCTCGAATATCACGGCCAACGTGTCGCTAAGGTAACTGCAGATAGTGATCATTAAAGAAATAGGGATAACAGAAAAGCAAAGAGTTATCATCGACGTGATCGTCGGTTTCCATCGTGGTTCTATCGTTTACTATACAACAACTTAAAAATAAAATACTTCGAATTTATTGACAACAATGCAAATCACTGAAAGAAATAACGATAGCGACCTTGGGCAGGGTTATGCCAAACTAACGGTTCGTTCACGAGTCACACCTAAAACTAGTTTGTTCTTAGTAAAGATACCTTTGGCATACACACAAAACTGTTTAACGTAATTCCCATACCGATATACCAGCATGGAAAACTGAAAGAAATGATACAGTTGTGGCAGATTTGACCAATTTATTACACACAATCTCAACAGTTACAGTGTTGAACTTTAACCACAATCCGTTAATCTGTAATGTAATTGTGAATTGATCACGATGATAGTAAATGAATCACATAGTGACTGCTCTACCTCTCTCTCTCTCGCTCATTCCCCCCCCCCCCCTCTCTCTCTCTCTCTCTGATAACTCATGAAACAATCCTTTGCAAAATTTCATCAATTCCATGTGACTTTTTGGGATTCAAATTGTTGTGTGGTTGAAATACTGATGCCAGATGTTGTGCACACAGTTCTGCCTTTTCTTCATTACGTCACATCTATTCTCCATTTATGTTACTTATAGATAGCACTTTAGATTATTAGTTTTTTGTATCTTTTAGTACCTTTTCAAAGAGAATAATTTTGGACAGCTTCAGAACCCAGTCCTTTTAAATAATTTTCAGTGCAAGCTACTTTATTTTCTTTAGTTAGTCGGTTAACTTTATTACTTACTAAGTTTCATTTGCCATTTTATGACTAATGTACTAAGACTAGTGTGTGATCGGACATAAGGTCGTTAATGCCTTCGACTTCAATGTAATTTGAGATTACTCCTTGCGAGATATAAAAGTCAATCAATTCAGGGACTTTTTTGATGCCTGTAGGACAATAGGTTGGTTTACGTGATGAGTTATATTCACAATCAGGCATTTCTATTGCACTTACGAGTTCTTTTCCTCTTCCTGGTGTTTTCACTCGAGATCGAGGTGTTATCCCACTCAGTATGTTTGACGTTGTAGTAACCTCTTCTAATAAACCTTAGTTTAAGTTTATTAAAAATGTTCAAATATTGATTTCGTACTTATGTCTTGGTGGAAAGAAGATCGCCCCTAAACTTAGTTCCGCACCACCATGATTAATGGTGATTACAGTTCCTTGCATAAACGACTCCATAGTTTCTCCTTGTTGAAAAAGTAGGATATTTTATTTGATTCAGATAGCCCTCTTCAAGCATGCCCATTAGATAGCAATGTCCAATAGCCTCTATATCCCGTAAGTTTGATAATGTTTTTCTCTGTAAAGTGTGTCTCTGATATTAAAGCTCCATCTATGTTTTTGGTTCTTAGAAATCTATCTAGTTCTTGGGATCTTTTATAAAGCGCATTAGAATTCTAGGGCATAATAGGTAGGAACGAAACAACCGTTTACTTTTTATATTCTTGCGGTTTGCGTGGTAGCTTGGAATTATCTTCCGGTTTATCCACCCTGTTAGATGGCCGAAATTTGTCAGCATTTTCATTATATTACTAATGATTGGATCGTTCTCCACAGGTTTCGCTCTGCTTTATTGATTTAGATTGTTATTTGAGGTCGCCTGGGCGTAGAAAACCCACTTTCTAATAGTATCATATTGTTGGTTTGGTTTTTGCTGTAGGCTTTCTACTACTGTTGTTTGCGGTAGTTGAGCATTTAACATTTTCTGATATACCTGTCATCCTTTATAGCTAGTGGGATCACCTTTTTCTCAACAGTGCACAAGTTGGTATTACATTTCGTGACTTTTGATATTGTTTTGTTTGATGGCTCTCGGCACATTTGATGCGTTTAGCTTGTCTATTGCAGAAGTTCTTCGTGTGTCCTAACTGTTGGCAATTTGTACACTGAGGTGTTACCTATTGCCGTTTTTTACGATTCAATGGACACGTACCTTGTTCTTGATTTCTTTTGCGTCGATATTGTTTTCCTCCTGCAACAGGTCTACATAAAACAATGGCAAGTGTTAAATAATATTTTCAGACTAAGTTGTTATTTGAATATTGTTGTTGAACATTGCTTTAAACTGAGCAGGTTTTTCTATCAGATCACTGACAATACTTTAGCTTCGATCATATTTAAATTTCTAATATTTCTTACATTGATTGTAGCAGTGAGGGTTCCGTTTAGGATCCTATTGTGTTTTTTGTATTTCATTACCTTTCGGTAGAGATACCTTGGGGGATGGAGTTTTGCAGGCTCTTATTTTTATTTACCTTTACTTCTATTTTACTTTATTTTGACTGGGTTGGTCAAATCCCACTTCATCCGTAAACATAGAAGATTTCGTTTGCCTCTTTAGTGTTTCGATTCTGTTTTGTAAGTTTAGCATAACATCTTTTATTACATTGTAACTCATAGAGTTTTCTACTAGCAAAGCATACCGAAGTCACCGGTACTGGGCATCCGAATTTCTGCCTCCCATTGGTGGTTTATTGTTCCCGTTTTTCCCCTAGGCAGATTTGGTTCGCGGTCCTACCTATCTCTCGGCAAGCTGGTTCAAGAGCATTCCGCTATCCACGACTTCAGTACGCGCCACGATATAGGAGTTCAGCATCTCCACACGGAACAAATCTCTATAGATACTAAGCCTTACGATTTAAGTCCAAATGTTCGAAAGTTTTTCGATAAAGCCAGTGTTAATCTTGCAAATCTAAAATTTGTCATTCCAGTCCTCACATCAAATAGTCACTTCCTCAACATTGGATAAAACAGTTCCAACATCTCAATTCCAGAAATGACTATAGAATACATCATGTATACTATAGACACTGGATCAACGTAGCATCAATCACCCTGTACAGCATCAGCGTTAAGAAAATAATATTTTTGCACACGAAAAATGATTTAAATAAATAAATTTTTGATTTAATTATTATCTTCACATTTTTTGCTAAATTAAATTAACATATTTATATTTATTAAAATTATAGCACAATTTAAAAATAACGTTGGCATGGGGATGTATATAAATAGGATAGGTATTAGACTAGAAGGAAAGTAAATAACAAACGAGAGAAGCTGTGTATGTTAAGAGTTATGTTTTCCTTAATGCTATCTTGATCTTAAATTTTTCATGTAATAAATTTTTGTTGGTTTTTATATTGTACCATCTTCATCTTCTTGCTCTTATTATTATTTTTTTATATATATTTTGTAATCATAAAATTTAATTTTTTATATTGCAGTTTTAGATTAGATTAAAATTAATCTTATTAAAAAGGAAACAAATCTTTTATGGTTCTGTGTTTTGAAAATAGAATAAAAACCATGATACAAATTCAAGGTGGATTTGAAGATACAGGTAATTCGTTATTTTCCTTATTCTGTTGGTTTATTTTTACGAAGCAATTCTTTTATTACAATTTGTAGGGACGAAAAGGATAAACTCAGCAAATTTAAGATTTTAATTTTTTTAAATTAATAATAAGTCCTAAAAAAGTACGCATACATAAGACTTGGTTGATTACTTTAATCAAATCTTGGGTCTACATAATGATGTGAAATGTGGTATAGTAATCAGTTAATTTGAGGGTGTATTCAGTTAACCATTGCTTGATATAGTACAAATTTGGGTGGCCGCTTGAGAGCATCATAGTATTCATCACTATACAAGATGTCAGAACAATGAAAGATGCAGACATATACAGAGATCACCAATTGATAATAGTATAATTAATGAAGCCAGGCTGTAAAGCACTAGGACAACTAGGAGGAAATATAACACATTGAAATATATGGAAACAAGAAACACCGTAACGAAACAATCGACACCCACTCACCAAATAAGTGGAAAACTAAAAGTGTCATTTAAAAGTTGAAGAACCAACGTGCTTCTAAAACGCTTTGGGACCAGACAGTTTAACCACCAAAGAATTCGAAGGGAATTCATCTAAAGCTGCAAGCATACATAACACTAATGATTTCTAGCAGAATACCACAAAAAGTGAAGAAAGGCTTGACTATTCAAATCTTCAAGAAAAGTAACCTAAGAAAATCAAAAATTGGCTACTTACCTTTCTCCTTATGTAAAATTCTGTAAAGTAAAAAGCTGGCTTTAGACTAAAAAGAAGTTTTTTTTTTTTTTTTTTTTTTTTTTTTTATATTTTATTCTATGCTATCTTTTTTGGGGCTCAAGGCTCTCCCAGCTCTTTCGCGGTTCACTTATTTACGTCCTACTTTACGCCTTAACGGCCAAATCGAGGACGTACGGCTATAGGTCCGATTTTCGTAGAACCATCTGCGCATTGCATAGCTCCATGCCAGCCTATAGTACTGACATGGAAGATGGGTCGGCCCATGAGTTCTGCACTCCAACAGGGGGTCATAGATGTGTTCATTAACACCACCGATCGTAATCAGATGGTGAAAAATCCCTTTTGCATCCTGCCCCTATCGGGATTCGAACCCGGTACCTTCCGCTCCAACTGCCACAGCTTTAACCACTGAGCCACCTGGGCGGTTAAAAAGAAGTTGCACTAATCACATCAACTCAATCTGTATCATCATTTAACAATTCATAGTGAATCGAATTCTCGTCAATTTCGAATGGGCATTTGTTACGATAAATATGAAAGTACAGTGGTGGGTTGGCCATACGCTGGGAAAATCACCAAGTGATATAACGAAGATGTCATTGGACTGTCACGCGCAAGGGAAAAGGAAAGTAGAAAGACCAGAGATGACATGGTAGAGATTGTTCTCGCTAGCTGAAACGAAACAACTTGTTAAATCATAAAAAGAGATAAAAGCTGTTTTCAACAAAGTAAGATGGTCTAGTAGTCGCCCTTAAATTGGAAAAATCACTTTAGGCACGATTGTCCCAGTGTAGCATTATTTTACATATTTTGATTAGTAAATTACTTCTCAAATACGGGAAGGCTAGCGATACAAAGTAATGCAGTCTGTGGAGGGATATACGTACTAAAAACCCCAGGCAGTGGTCAACTGCTTTTCTCCTATACCACAGTCCCATTTTAATTGTTGTAAAATTACATTCGGTACATGTGATTCCGTACAGAATAATATTAATAATATTAGTGAAAATACTCAGCAAAACCATCAAAGTAGATCTATTATAGTTCAATAACAACTCGGATCTTTACTGTAGAAATTAATCCGAATAAGCTGAAATTGTACAGAATGTTTGTCAGATCCTTGTATGGATGTAAGGATTGGATCTAGGCGGATGAGTACGAAAGATGACTTCTATCATCCAAAAAGAAGAATTATGCGTTATATATGGCGTAAAACGAATTCATTTCAATCATGATACCAGGAATTTAAGGCAATAGCTTAAGAGGAAAATGCCATGTCTAGTGTTGTTTTAGTTCGTACTAGATGTACTAGCTCAAATCATACTGTCATCCATTTTGTTATCATACCTCCATCATATTTATACCTTTCGGTATTATTACTCTACATAAAATCGAAAAGAGATATTTCGATACCTAGTCAATGGCAAGTGGAGAGTTATGTATTCGGCCAACTCCCTCCATATGTAGCAGAGGAGAGCAGTGGTTGATAGTCCTAATCCTGCGGAAAAAAACTGTAAATGACATAACTTCTGATCCGCATATCCAGCGTGCTGAAGAGGACTATAAGACCAATAGAACGTATAATCAGTACAAGTTCCTGGATTGGAATCCCCATGATTTACTGAATGACCATTTTTTTGGTACTTATCTTTTGAAAAGAGCTTATTTTTTGAGATCTGATTCCCAATTTTAAGAAAACTAAGATCCAATGTTTTTCATTTATCAAAAGAACCAACTGAATTATCCTTTGGTTAACTGGTAAGGTTTGATCATGACACCAACTTGCCGTTATATTCGTTGCTATTAACCAACATAGTACTTCAGTATATTTACTCATGGTGGTAAGGTCGTATCGCCACTTTAGGAGGCACTTGAATTTCTAATATTAAAGCTCAATTGTCAGACTCTACATGAGTATGCATATCTGTAACACTGGAATGAGCCATAATAATTTAAGTCGTACTAATTAAATCATCAACATATATATACGCTAAATCTTTCAACAAAAGTCAACTTAAATTGTTTTTTTGGATTCTGAACTAATTTTACCGTGAAGGGGTTTTATATTCGTTCAGTAAGACTTAACCTATGTTAGTTCTTAATATAAATGTGCACTCGGGAAATTCTGAATTACCTAGCTAACAATAAACAAGTTTTAACTGGTATTTTTTGTTGTACTGATGAATTGTATCGTTTACGGTATCTATGAGTAAATCACGTCGAAGGTTTGCATTGCGTACAACCAGGGTGCGTTCACCATTGTTCGAAGTATTCGTGACTGCACTCTTTCCAGTTTTATTATGTTGGAAAAACACGAAGAGCCCCACAACTGAATACCATTTGTCCAGATGGGTTTAAGTATCATTTTGTACAGCAAGAGCTTACAGTCTAGACTTAAATTTGAGCGTTTTCAAATAAACCAATTTAGTTTAACGCATTTTCATTTAGATAGAAGACTCATCACGTGAGTCTTCTATTTAAATGAAGTCCAAGATATTTAACACTTTCCTGTTGTGGGAGAGTGATGTTATTTAGACAGGTGAGTTTACGGAGTGTGAATGTAATTTGCGCCGATTTACGCTCGTTGGCCTTAATTCTCCATTTTATTAGCCATTTTTCGATTTTGTCTAACTGTTCTTGTAGAATTCTTGTTGCTATCGTAGGATTTTGATTGACAGCTAGGATTGCAATATCATCCACGAAAGTAGAGACTTTCACGTAATTTGATGTTGGTAAGTCTGTTGTATAGATCAAGTACAAAACTGGCCCCAGTACACTGCCTTGAAGTACTTCTGCACGAATTTATTTCAGTAATTCATAAATTCATTCAGTGATCACATAAATTCATTCAGTAATGAATTTATGTCAGGTAATTGTGCTCTAATTTTATGAAAAAGTCCTTTATGCCATACCTTATCGAAAGCTTGGGCTATATCTAGGAACGCTGCAGAGCAATATTTTTTTTGTTCAAGAGAGTTCCTGATTCCAGATACGACTCTGTGAACTTGATCCACGGTTCCGTGATCTTCTCTAAATCCAAATTGATGATCCGGTATGATGTTTTTCTTGTTCAAAATTTGCTTAAGTTTTTGCAAAAGCATTTTTTCGAAAAGCTTTGAGAGAGCTGGTAATAAGCTAATTGGGTGATATGGGTTAACTTTTGTTTCATCTTTGCCAGGTTTTGTAATCATTATAATAACTGAAGTTTTCCAGATTTCTGGATAATGACCAGTTTTCGTTATAGCGTTGAATATATAAAGTAATAGTTAGATACATTTATACGGTAGATTTGACTGCATTTTGCCACTTATCAGATCATGTCCGGGTGCCTTTTTTACATTGATGTTGTCCTTGATCGTTTGTTTGACATTGCGCCACTTGTATTTGATTGGCTACCTTCAGACGTATCTGCAAAATTGATTAGATTTTCTTGATTTGTAACTTGTTCGTTAGGTGTAAACACTTCGCTAAGGTGTTTTGCAAATATATTTGCTTTCTCTACATCACTTCTTGCCCAGCTTCCGTCAGAGAGTCGTATTTGAGAAAATGAGAGTGATGATCGTTTCAGCTAACGTGTAGCTTTCCATAATAAGAAATCCGTTGCTTCTGTAGCTGTATTTGTATTTATTTAACAAAGCGATTTTCACCACTTTATTTAACCTTGATTTAAGATTAGGTGACCTGTAGAGTTGCCATTACCTGCGTATTAAGCGCTTCGTCATTAGTAGTTGTTGAATATTCGGAGAAAGTTTATACGTCTCTTATAATTAGCAGGATTGATCAGGATAGCGTTAATCGGGATAGCGATCAGAGCGGCTTGTTGTAGAATACTAGTTAGTTGTTGAACCGCTACGTCAATTTCATAGTTTGTCTTTAATGGAATACTCAACGAACACTTTCAGCTTATTGTAGACTTAAATAAAGACCAATTAGTATGTTGATTCGTCAGGAATCTAGATGGCTCTAGTTGTAGAACAGGCGTGTTAAGAGTTATTAATACCGAAGAGTGATCAGAAGACAAATCCAAGCACGTTTCGGCCTTTACTAATGTTCTAGGTATATACCCTTTGTTACACAAAAGTCAAGTAAATCGGGTTTTTTGTGCCTGTCAGTTGGCCAGTAGGCTATGTGTCCGGAAGATATGTGATCCATCTTTTCATTCTGTATACAGTCCCACAGTTGTTTTTCTTTCGTAGAAATTAATTTCGAACCCCATTGGATATGCTTTGTGTTGTAGTCATCTCCTACTATGAACTAATCTCCTATAGTTTTAAAGTAATTTGCAAATTGTTCGATCTTAATTGAGTGTCTCGATGGTAAGTAAACTTCAGATATGATGCATTTCCCTCACTATTCTTCTAGACATATGCTCGTTGCTTAGATATGTTTTCGCTATATTTTTGGAGTTCATAGTGGTTTATTCTGTTTTTAATAAAAATTGCAGTTCCACCATATTATTTTCCGCTAGGATGCTTAGTAACGTAGCAAAGTTTGTACTTCAAGTTTATGTTACGCTAGCCCATTGGCGTTCCATATAACTATCTTAATTGCATTCATTTTGGGTTTTTAATGAGAAGTTGCATGAGAGTGTGCATGGTTTGAAGCATGAGACTCATATTAGTCTCCATCATCTGCATAAATTTGTTCATTCACTCATTGAGAGAACTGATCATGTTATTCCTTTTATACACTGAAAAAAATATATAAGGTATCGCAAATAATTTTACCAGCTAATATATTAGTCGTGCTAATGTTATTTGGGGACAAATTGTAAAATTATTTGCTTTGAATAATTTAATACTTCATATCAAACATTAGTTAATTGCGCGGAAAGGAGAAACTGTTTAGGAAAAATATTATAATTATTTACGTCAAACACTTCGATAGTTTTAAATGACAATTATTGTTAATGCAAATATAACTCAATCGGCATAAGTAATCCAAATAATCACCGACAATTAAAGTGATATTTAAGACAAACACTTTTTGTTTAGTTTAAGTAATTATATAATTATCAGTAGCTAACATAAATCGTTCGCTGTAAATTTTTAAAATAATTACCGCAAATAACTATAATTTTACTAAGAAATAAGAAAATTATCTACTTCAAATAATGTTAAGGGTAGTTTTGAAATAAAAAAGCAATTTTTTTTATATAATTCAATTTATTTACAAATTATTAACAGCTAAATTTTTATTAAAATTAATAGCATTGTATACCTTTTTACTGTCAAGTTTTTTAAAATTTCTAGACTGAAATGTATCTTTTTTTTTTATAAAACTTAATTGCAAATGTGGGTCAAAGGTACTTGTCTCAAGTGCCTGACAACACAAAATCAATTCATTTTGAATTTCTATAATATATTCTATGAGTAAAAAAAATGGGATTTCATCCTCATAATTGTTACAAGTAAAGCTGATTTATAAGTTATTCCTTTAAACTCCAAACAGGTGATTATTGTAAAAGAATCTCCCAAATCTTCCAAATTATATTTTTTTAATAAATCGAAATCAATATTAGATGTTTTTCTTCCTTTTACAATAGGCTTGCTATATAAACTATTATATAGCACTATATATTTAAGACTAATCTCATTGTAATTAAACAGTAAATAACTAGTTTTCAGTTGTTTTTTTAAACATATTGTATATAATAATTTTTTCTAGATCTGGTCGCTCTACATATTTCTTTGAATTGCTGATGTTTCGCTTCAAATCTCATAGGGCTAATATTTTGTAAAGGACTAATTTTTTTCATTATATAAGGATAATGTGTAGTGAAATGAAATTTGGGTCTTAAATCCTCTGCAAACAGCGTGATAAATTGCTCATGGTGATCCTCAATTAAATTTTCCAGAAATCGAATTGTATTCTTATTTGACTTTCTTGTAACCAATATTAATAAATTGTCTTTTAAAGTCATATATAGATTCCAGTGTTGGTTATCTTGTGGTATCATATTTCCAACTAAGCGGTTGAGATGAAATACAAAAATACACATTTCAGAAGCTGAATATCGTAACTTTGTTCCATTCACTAAATGTTCTTCTTTTACTGGGGGTGGTTTATTGGAAAATGTAGTAAAGTCAAACGATTGAATTCTACTGTTCAAAAAATTTATATCGAAAAATTTATCTATGTATATAGGGCAGGAGCCGTAGAGTAATAAAAATGAACGACATGATACACGGTTTCTCTATGCGCAATTCAAAGGATAATAAAATTTCAAACCGAAACGTAACAATGAAACACAAGTTTTTGTTGACGATGTCCTTCAAATTGACGCTCAAAGTGGTAAGTGTCGTTGTTAAAAAAAAACAACAAGGTACACGAGTAGTTATTTGACCAACATAATGTAGATCTCACATTATAAAAAAAATTATTCAAGCGTCGAACAGTTTTTGGTGACCTTCAGTCAGAAAATGAGATTTGAAACTGGTGTTTTCGTTGTTAAAAAAAACGATAAGGTACACGGCAGATTCATAAATCATTTGAAAGGTTTTAATGTGAGCTTTCCAAATATATACGTGGTTTTTATATAGGCGATGACAAAGTTGGTCAATTTCACCAAAATTAGACAAAAATTGGTGTTTTTTACATATATACTCGTAATTATTAAGTATCGTTATTTCAATTTCCCTGTTAGCAATTTATAATATAGTAATTTGCATTTTTAAGTTTTGCAAGTCCTCATTATTTTTCTTAACCATGTTCGGACGTAAATCTTTAGAAACATCGTCAAAGGCATTAAGATGTAAACTGTTAAAAAAGTTTGAGCATTTTTGCCGAACAATAAACAAGGGGTTTGGTATCTGCCACAAATAATGAGTTCTCCAACTTTTGCTTCAACCGTAGCCAAAACTATGAGGAGATCATTGGAAATATTGGAAAAATGCCGCCAATCGTATATGACTATTATATGATTTGGCTATAGCAGAAATCGCATTGGAGATACAAGAAAATGAATCGCCCATTTACGATAACATATTTATACTTCAAGGTAATTGGTAAATACTTAGATGGATTCGGTGGTGAATATATCCTCCAAGAAAGTGGAATTCGTGCTTAAGGTTCAACTTATACCTTTATTACAGAAACACATTAAATAGGTACTCGTAGCTATTCATAGCAAAGATAACTTTTCTATTTTATTTATTTTCATTGTTACTATAGATGCAAACGACCTAATTTGCTTTTGGGAACAGCATTTCAAATGTTGCATTTCCGATTTCTATTTCCGCCGTTGACCGATATAGGACCGATTTACGTAGAAACCATCTGAACATTGCATAGCTCCATGCCAGCCTATAATGTCAACACTCATGCATAATGTCAACACTAAAATTATTGGTGACATGAAAATTTAAAATATCATTAAAAACGCATGGCTCTTTAATTCCTGTAATTTTAATGCTACCTAACTCGGCATCTTGTGCATAGTTTTAATTTTATTACGTAAATATTCATCTTTTTGAGTACATGAGAAACGGGTAATATTTTTGCTACATTTACAAAATCTACAATAAGAGTTGGCATTAAAACTTTGAGAATCCTAAAATTTGGTTAAGACCTAAGTTATCGCCAAGAATCAGAGAAGTACCTATAACGACTTTATTGTAGTTTGGATGATTTACTACTATTCCATCAGTTTGTAATTTATTTAATAAAGGAGCTCTATCAAAGGAGTAAAAATTCTAGAGTTGCTATTTAAATCAATTTTTTTACGATCAGCAGTAAAAAATAACATAGCCAAATAAATTTGACATAATGACATAGCTGTGACTGAAGAAACTCTGACATACAAGGTAACATAACATAGACGGCTCCTATTTTTTTTACCACTGCTCGATCCTAATGGATTATTCGGCTCAAACTTGTCAAAATAAAGAAACATTGGTTTAACTAGCACATTACTTTCTGAATTAATTTCCTTTACCTTCGTTCTCCAACTAGAACTTTGTAGATAACTTCTAATAAATTTATCGTTAAAGTTGTTGCGTTCATCGATGTAATTTATAATAGTAGTGAGCATAGTAGTATCATTAAATAGCGTAGTAAACAAATCTATTAAATTTATCATTACAATAGTTATTTTCTATTGTTTAATGATTATTTCGCAGTTTTTGTTTGATAGTTGGTTACAAGATTTTATTACATGCGTGTTATTGGATATGTCAAATAATAAGCGTCATATAATTCTTTAAATAAAAGTTATTCAGACCCAATAGTACAGCTGTCATGTAAAAATTGTAAATATTGGTAAACTTTACAGCTTGAACTATTCATTTTGAGAAGTATATTGTTTAAGTGAGTTTTGAAAATGACGAAATTTTGATCCAATATTTGTAATATTTTTTCCAATATTTGTAATAGTGTTTTCATTATACACATTAACAATTAATTTAAGTATATCTTTCTTTATATTTTTTCCCAATCATGAACATTTTCTTCTTCAGTGACACACAAAGTTTTTGATATTTAAGAATGTCGTAATTCGATTATTTCATTAATTAAATTATTAGAAAGGCATTCATTTGATACTTTTAAATGGTGCCGTAACAAGTGGCGTTTTAAAGATTCCATAAAACTAAACTTACTTGAACAGTTCGATATATTGCTAGAGACGTTATTTAAATTATGTGTTCTTAAATGATCTATGTACAAAGACACGCTGTTAAACTTTTTATCACAAGCTTGACATGATCATTTTCTAAAAGTTCAATTATATATACACCGAGAAAAATCGTTACGTACTATTAAAGAAGGGTCGTTCTTTAAAAAATCTACTGTAAAATTCTTTATATGGAAGAAGATTTTGTCAATATTATGAAAGATATTTAATATAATATCATTTTCTTTAGTTATTTTTTTAAATCTTAATGAAATTTACGTTGGTTGGACACAAATGAATTAATTATCTTAAAATTTAGATTTTGTTCTAATTGGTCGTTAAATGAACAATTCTTTCTTAACTTGAATAATGTTAATTAACACGTTTTATGATATTTTATTCATTGGTTTTACTATAATGAAGAATTCTTATACACTAAAGTATAACGATTAAAACTAAATAAATTTTGCATTGAGTTGATGAATTATTAGTTATTGAAAAAAAATTTAAATAAATTTAAAATAAGAAAGAATAACTATTATTATTGATTATTTTTCTTTGAATATTTCCCTTAAATTAAACAAAATTGTAAATAATTATTTTAATAAATTAAATCGAAATACAATATGTCGCTTTATTAATTTTACGCCAGTTAATTAAGTGCTCATTAGTCATTGAAAAAGCACAATCTAGTTACGGATAAAATGGTGTTCAATAGATTTTCATTGGCTTAAGCAACTATATTGTCCCTGATTTCGTAAATAAAAATTGTAGATTTGAATTTAACTGAAAACATAAAACAGGACTGTTGGACTTGGGACATAAACAATACACAATTGTTCCAATACTAAATTATGAAATCAAGCAATGGTTTTCTGGCAAAATAAAACATAAATACTTAAATAATCATTTGAAAATATATCTCGCTGAACAAAATGTTCAATTCTTATCTACAATAGTCGCACTTTTGTTGCGTACCGAAATGTCGTATTTGGCACATGGTATGAGAGATTAACCGATATTGGTTTTGCATACACTATTAGATGGTTATAATGGTTTTGATATAATCTATTTATTTATAATATATTTTAAAAATAATATAATAATATTATTTCATTACATAATTTTACCTTAGAAATGTTCAGGTGTTTATTATTCTGCCAAACTTTATTTATTGCGGATTAGTTATTGAATATAATATATATATATATATATATATATATATATATATATATATATATATATATATATATATATATTTATATATATATATATATATTTATATATATATATATATATATATATATATATATATATATATATATATATATATATATATATATATATATATATATATATATATATATATATATATATGTATATATATATATATATATATATATATATATATATATATATATATATATATATATATATATATATATTCAACATAATTCTTGGAAAACTTTGGATATTCTTTATAATTATTAAATTGTTTTAATGTTTAAAAGCTTAATACAATATATTAAATTTTTTGAAAATATTAATATACCTAGTTATTAAATATTAATTAAATGAAAGAATATTCTTTAAATAAATGAAAATTAATCATATTAAAAGATACAATTAATCAATGACAGAAAAAATTGCGCTATTTTACGTTTTTAAAAGTAGTTTGAGCATCATCATCACACAAACTAGAAGCATTAATTGTAAATTTGGCTTCACTGTTCTTTCTGAATAATATCGTAACTAAATTATTTTCTGCAAACATTTAAGGGATTATCCTTCCGATAGTGAAATTGTTAATAAAATTTTAAAAGAGTGGAAAACCTCAGAACCAGTTATACAAAAATTCAAAGGTAAGTTTGAGATTCTTATTTACTATGTTAGTAACGGTTAATGTGTAAAGTAACGGTAAAGTTAGCGTTATGTTATACATGATATTTTATAAAGAATTTAATCCTTTCATATTAAATTCGTTTAAATGTTCGTTTCGTAGTTCTTAAAATTAAATTTAAATTAAAAACTTAAATATTTAAATCAACCGGCAACTAGTTCAAACGACGTCGGTAAAAAGGGATTGGGGAGTTCTACAAATGTATTTTTAGTAAAATAAGCTTTATTTAAAACGAAAACTGATTTATTTATTATTTATAGATTCAACTAAAAGATGTTTTGGAACCAACAGTTCAAGGTAGATCGCTTTTATGTTTATCTGAACAAAAATTGGATTTATTAGATTCTTACCGGACAATATTAGTTGACCTTATAGTAAGTTACTATATAAACAATAGCTGGCCAATGGGTGTAAATGAATATGAAACAATGGCTTCACAAATAGAATTTTATTTTAAAAATGAACGTGCGGTAAGCTTTCTTACTTATTAAGCATTAGCAATAGTTTTAAACATACTTAAATTTATATTATATTTATAATTATACTTTTATTAAGAACAAAGTAAATTAATTAAGGAGTAAAATGTTTCATTTGCTAAATTACTATTTTTAGTCGAAAACTCCAATACAAGTATATATAAATATACTCCTTAAAATTGTTTTAAGTGTTAATAAAACACTTATATCAATAAACATTTAGAATAAAATTGAGCATTCTTTTTAAAGTCACTAATTCTTATTTCAATATTTGCCGATCAATAAAGAAATTTATTAATATTTAATAGTCATTTTTAATATTTTACCTTTTTTTAAAATTATAATTACTTTAAAATTAATTAATTTATTTTATTATGACAATTTAGATGTGAATAACGAGATTTTTAGTATATTCTACTTAGATTTAATGATGTACCATTATTAGAAATTATTAAAGAATTTATTATACATACTTTTTTTTTAAATTCAATTGCAGTCAGTGTTTTTTCAAAGACGAAAAAACTTAAAACCAAAAGGCCAATTATATGATCGGTATAGTAACAAATTATCGAAGCTTAGAAGTTCATCACTCATACCTAAAACGAAGAGATTTCACCGATCAAACAATATGGAATTTAATAATATCCCTAATGGTATTATTCAAATAGATTTATATTTTGTATTGTACTTATTTAACTTTATTTTCAGTATCGAACTTGTTAAATGACGAAGATGCCCAAAAATGTGAAAATTTAAAATACAATAGAGACGACACAGATTTAGATGAAGTTTTTAAAAAATGGATATCTTCCGCTCCATATAGAATAAGATGGATAAGTGACATTAAGGATTCAAATATTGTTTTGATCATAAACGAATGGCCAGCCGATGCCCAAACATATGGACCTAAACTAATTGAAACTGATTTTACCCAAATGTATCCCGAATCGGAAAATATATTCCTTAAATTCGATAAGTTCTGCAATAATATTCTTTTTATAATGAATGACAAAATAGTAGATCATTCTTAAAGAATTTAAACAGCAAAAGTTCGTAACGCCTGGTAAGATAATAACGAATAAAACGTTATGTTAATATATAACTTTAATAAATAATTACTTGTTTCAGACGCTCGCTCTCCTGTAATTTTTTACTGCTACACGCTTTGATAAAACCAAGTACCAAAATAAAAACCATGTCGAAACGGTTCATGAAATATACAATCAAAGACACAAAAAATTCATTTATGGTACAATTATCAACGGCACAAGAAGCGGACAAATTTATTGAAGAGCAACATCAAATGTCTTCAAGAAATAAATTGAAACATCAACCATTTATGTTTATAATCGGTGAAAATTTATATTCTAAAACCACTTTTTTATTTATTGTGATAAAATCAGATATAAATGTGTTACTCCACTAGCTGCGTTGGATTGTGCGTTTCAGTTATTCCAAGTTTTTGATTTGGAATACCCCATACAATCAAAAGCAGTCTCACTATTTATTCAAAAATTCTTTTACAATATAACAACAAAATACGATGACGCATTTCCAGCAGTAGATTTGCTTATAGCCAAACTAAAGTAAAATTCCCAGCTAGCCTCACGTTTGTTAATCTATTATATATTTAAACTAACTTTGGTCTTAGTTTGAATACTCGATGATAGTGTTAATGCATGTGATTCTATCATTTTATGATAATATGTTTTTAATTTATATTTTAGTTGTATTTTTAATATTGAATTATTATATGAACGCTTATTATATTTTATATGTATAATAATATATTTTTAATTTATATTTTACTTGTATTTGTAATATTTATAATTGCATATAATATTTTTATGAAAGTTTTATCATTTATATACACCAAAAAAATTGGTATTGTTTAGTTATTAATTCTATGAACTAAGATTTTTTAATTCTTATTAATATCTAAGATAAAAAATTTAGTTTGAAAAAGAATTTTGTAATATATATTTTTGTTGTCTAATTAGATTTATACTAAATTAAATATATTTTTTGTAAATAAATAATACATTTATAATAATTGTTGATAATGAAAATATTGCGTTTAATTTTGGGATTATTTTATATTATTATTTCAGAGAATTTTACAATTAATTTAAATATCATATATAATTAAAATTAATTAAACATGAGTTATACTACTGGCAAACATTAATCATATTAATTAAGGTTCGATAATCGAAAAACACGATCTTCAAGATCATTCTTTAATAGCATGATTATTAATTAACTTATTAATTTTCTTTTAAACAAACATTAACTGAATTAATAAGGATTCGTTAAATGAGAGAAATTCATTGAATTAATTATTTTTATTGTAATGAACAATTGTTACAGGTTCCAGTTTGCGAATAAATAATGCTGGTGTTAATAGAAGTAAAATTAATTGTTAAACCAAATCTATGTAAAATAAAGTTTGTTATATTTAAAATATTTCTTAGAAACATTTTTTGATGAATTATTAAATTGATTACATTCCACTGAAGAATTATTTGTCGGATCAATATAGCATAATAATTCCTTACATTAATACAAGAATTTGTTACATACATACAATTTTTTTTTGAGTGTATATTCAATAGGAATAAACTAAAAAATCGATTATATAAATAAGTATATATATGCAAGTTAAATTTTCTAATACGAAATTATGCAGATTGTATTGATTTAATTAGTAAATCAACCGCAGGATACTTATTTTTTGTTAGATTTAACTTAAATAAAAAATTTTCAATAAAAACCCAAATGTGCTTGCACTTATCTGGATATTTTATATTCAGTCCACTAAAATAATAAAAGCAGCACTCTAAAGCTTTTAGAGGATCATTAAAATAAACTTTCTTATCCACAATCGTCACAAATGTTTTTGGACGACAAATATCGCCAATTAATACAATTCTTGGCTGAGGAAAATTAGTAATCGTGCCATCAGCTTCGGCTTCCGTCTAAAAAATTAATAAATAGTATATTAAATGTCGCTTATGTCTTGCGTATAAATATTGAATATTTACCATATAATGGTATAAAAAACTCTCCTGCACTTCTAATTTACTGGGTTTGATTCTTGAAGAAATGAACGTAGCTGGAAGAATATGTGGAAATAGCATTAATCCAAATATGTTTAAGTGTCGTTGATTTAAATCTAAAGTTATTCATTTATAATTTAACTGGTGGTATTTACTAACCGGAATCAGATATTATTTTAAGATAATTAGAAACAATCATACTCTTACAATCTTTGGCCTTTTCAATAATTTTGGTACACGCATGGTTAAGTTCTTCGATGGCTATATCTTTTATTTTTGGGTATCGCAATTTTGTGTCTATCAATACCTAAATTAAAATAATTTTAAAGTGGGATATTTTTTACTAAATAAATGCACAGTTTATACATTTTTATTCTAACGAAACTTACTATGTACAGTCAAATTCAATTATCTCCCTATTAGTTTTACTATTAATCACCCTTATTGCCGTGGTTGTATGAATCGCTAATCAACTCAAGCCGTGTTGTGGGAGTAATGTAGTGTTTGTGGGAAACTATTAACTGTTGATTGTAACACTAAATATTTCATACAAACTTTATTTATTTTCTCTAAACATTGGAATAGTTACAGTAAATATTCATCAAAAAGACATTTTTTTCAGTGCGTGTAGAAGAATTTTTGATTTGGCTATAATTTTTGAATAGCCGTCAATATGTTTTGCTTGAATTCTAGTTTCACTAATATTGCCTCGTTTGATTTGGGCAATAAATAATTCACCGTTGGTTTTCGCGGTGAGTGCAGTTACCAATTGTTTTGATGGTACCTCTCTTAAGTAAATCGACGGAGGTTTCTCCTTAGGCTCTTATTTTTTATCTTTACTGTGATCTTCCACACATAGAGCTTCGAACCGATTGCGCGATTATCCATTCGGATTTAGTTTAACACTTTTCAGCTTAGACTTTGAAATATCCTCTTCTGGAGATTTCGGATTACGTTTTCTTTTTGAAGTGACTGTAATGTAACGTTCAATACCTGTTTGCACTAATGTTTGTTGACATTCATTGTCAAGGTTATTATTATGATTATTTTCCATTTTTTTAATGTTTATGTCAATCATATTGCTAACGTTAATACTTGATGATCTTTCACTATTTTTATTAAAGTCAGGAGTTACACATACTTTGTATTCTGAAAATACATGTGTGGACAGTGCATTCGTTTCTTGAGCAGAAGTCGATGCACTTGAGTTATTTTCTGTAGATTTCACTATATATAAATTTGATGTTGAGCTTAAAGACGATTTTTTTGGAGAAAACAGTCCCTTCGTCACATTTTACACCGTGAGTAATCAACTAACTTTTAATAAGCACACGTTTGTATGCGAAAATAATCAAACATTGCACTTTTTTTATTATTTAAATTAAATTTTTTTTACACTTCGATTTTCTGTCCAAACATCACGGCGGTTACACACGAATTATAATGACGACATTATAGAATATATAGATCCTCGAATTTGATGACGATTATGCTCAAAAAACCATCTTTTTGGACGTGACGTTTTTCCATCACGGTGGGATATGTGAAGAAGCCAATGTATCCTTTGCGTGTTACTGTTTGGTGCGGCTTGTGGCGTGGTGGCATAATTGGGCCAAATTTGGATTTTAAAAAATATAATCCAGCCGCATCTGGAAAAAGATAATATAAAGTCGCGTCGTAACCCTAAAAACCATCTACGTAGAATTTAAGCAACCTATAGCTAAATTATGTCTAACGCTTGAAAGAAATTTTAATCTAGTTCGAATGAAATGATAACCAGATTGTAAGCAGGAATTTGATTTAGAAGAATCTGAACATATTCGACAAGATCCAAAAAGTGTTGCCAAATATTCCTCCTGCAAGCCTGGTGGTATGTTTGAATATTGGAGGCACGACAAAAGCTTTTATGAATGAGTTATCAGTTAACAGAGAATTTACCAAGTTATAAATGAATTTTGTTCATTTGACTGTGTAAATAGATGATAGTGTGAGTGATGATTGTGTATAAGATTTTTTTTTCTTATATATTTTATTACAATGTAATCTGTTTCGGGGCTCTAAGCACTCCCAACTCTTTCGCGGTCCGTTTATTTGTGTCCTTACCTTACGCTTTGCAGCCAAATCGAGGACGTATGGCAATAGGTCCGATTTACATTACCATCTGCACATTGCATTGGATCTGAAGCCACGGAAACCTGTGGCGGCCAGAACAACTTAATAAAATCGTAAATTAGCACACGCCACACGCAATTAATAAAATCGATGTTTCGAGTTAAGTTCTTGTAATTCACTAGTACTGTCGCGTCATGACTATTCGTATATATACGAATCGCACAGTAAGAACATCAAGTCCGGTAGCATATGCCTGATGAGATGGATTTGATCTTTTCGATCACACAATCATTCAATGACGTCATCATCAGAGCGAAACCGGCCTAGTGGATTACAAGAACAAGCAACAACTCGGAAGTACAACACATTCTCAAATTTACAGTAAGCTACACGCTTCAAACCATCATAACACGTGTTATAAGAACCCCCGTGCAACGAGGGATAACGCATATTCAACCAACAAACACCTAATAACAGGACGATCCACCTTACGCCACGGTGGCAAGGCCGGACGTGCCAGCGAGGGAACGGCAACGCAGTGGACAACGAGGGACCAGCAAAACGGTGTTGCGACTCACCCACACCGCAACGAGAAGGCAGGCGCACAACAAATATATATATATATATATATATATATATATATATATATATATATATATATATATATATATATATATATATATATATATATATATATATATATATATATATATATATATATATATATATATATATATATATATATATATATATATATATATATATATATATATATATATATATATATATATATATATATATATATATATATTTAAATTGTAAGTTTTTGTTTACCGTTTCTTTTTCTTGCACTATCATTTCTTTTTGCTAAAATTAATTTTGTACAATAAATTAAGAAGAATCATTATTAATAATATAAGATTTGTAAAATTAATATCGCCGCCACACACATACCACAATTTCATCATAGTCAAATACCCACTCGAATTAAGTCCACCCGCCATAGTCGTTAAGTTAAGATTCCTCAGAATTTGAAAAAAGAATAGGTTTTTTTAATAACCAGATCAAAAATAAAAAATTTAGATAATCAAGAAACGTCAGATTCAACTCTTTTTGTAATACAAGGTAACCATTTCTAAAAAAAAAAATATTTTCTCATATAAAATCTTTTTTCACATCTCGCTTCTAATTGCAATAAACAAGAAAAGTGCAGTGCATAATAAAATGAGCGAGACGAAGGAACGAGACGTCGCGATGGTGAGGTATCGTCGGTGAAGGCTTGCTATTACAGCCACTGTGGATGGATGACGTAAGAGGATGGCTAGCTCTGGCAGAAATTACTTTTGATCTCCAGAAAACAACGTCGTCAAAGGAAAAGTATCTACTAAGTAATACCGCCAATCCCTTCAAAATTATTCCAAACTACAATACCGGACGTGTTAAGGGAGCAGCCAACCGAAAACCATTACGAACATCTTAAAAAAAATACTATTGACCAGACTCGCGCCACCCGACGAACGGCAGCTTGAGGCTTTATTAAGTGGCCAAGACATAGGTGATCGGAAACCGTCCGAAGCACTCCATCACATCGAGAATCTCACTTGAAATAATTTCGGTATCCCCATTATTCGCTCTTTGTGGACGCGTAAAATGCACAAACTCATACGAATTGCGCTAGCAGCGCAGCTTGACTCGGCACCGTTGAACACGCTGGCCGAAATTTCAGATCGAATGTACAAAACTATCAGGCTGCAGCCAAATTATAATTCACCACTTTGTCATTCCGTGGTACATCATATTGTTACTGAAGGGCATTTACCAGTATCAAGACCACAAAGACTAGATCCGATACGCCATAAAGCTGCAAAACTAGAGTTTAGAGTTAGATTTAGGGATTTGCCGGCCATCGGCATCCTCAGTTTCTTGTCCGTTACATATGGTCAAGAAGAAAGATAACGATTGGAGACCATGAGGTGATTATCGTAGATTGAATACTGTTACTATTCCAGACCGCTATCCGATATCTCACATTCAAAACTTTTCCATGACTTTACATGGAAATAATATTTTCTCCAAAATCGATTTAGTTCGAGCTTATCATCTTATTCCCGTAGCTCCTGAAGACGTTCATAAGACGGCCATAACCACACCTTTTGGTCTTTTCGAATTTACCCGAATGCCGTTCGGACTTCGAAATGCCGCACAAACGTTTCAGCATTTTATTAACGAAGTCGTACGAGATTTGGACTTCGTATTCGTCTTTATTGACGACATTCTTGTAGCTTTATTTAACGAGGAGCAACACAAACTCCATTTGGAAACGCTATTTAAACGATTAGCAGAGTTTGATGTTCGAATCAATAGCACAAAATGTGTTTTTGGAGTTACAACTCTTGATTTCCTCAGCCACAAGATTACTCCTAATGGTATTCTGCCTTCGCCAGAACGAATTAATGCCATTAAGGACTTCCCAGCACCCACAATAATAGGCGCATTCAGCAGTTTATCGGGATGGTTAATTATTACCCCTGATTTATTCCAAAGTTAGCTGAATTGCTTGCCCCAATTCACTCACACTTGGCAGCTCTACTAAAGAAGCCCAAGACGCCAAAGAATTTTTCCTGGCCCGAAGAATGTCAGAATTCGCTTTAAAGTGAATTGGCTAATATAACTTTATTAGTTCATCCGCTGAACGATGTTAAATTCAGCGTGACTACTGATGCATCGAGCACGGCAGTTGACGCCGTCCTGCAACAGTTTAATAATAATAATTGGGAACCATTGGGATTTTTCTCTAAGAAATTAACGAATGCCGAACGTAAATACTCCGCATTCGATCGGGAATTACTCGCGCAATTTATCTATCGATTAAACATTTTAGATACTTTGTCGAGTGTCGGGATTTCACTATTTACACCGGCCATAAGCCTTTAACAAGAGCAATTCAGTCTAAAACTGAACGTAATCCAAGGCAAGCACGCCATTTGGATTATATTAGACAATTTACCACGGACATTCAGCATGTGCACGGTAAAGACAATGTATAGTAGCGGATGCTTTTTCCCGCACAGTAGATGATACGGTTGCGGAAGTTTCTTCCCGCACAACCGATGATTTGGTCGCGTATGTTATTCTCCGCTCGACCAATACAAATTCAGCCAAAGTCAAGACTTATTTCGACTGATACAATTATTAAAACACAAAAAGTAGACCTAGAACTTTAGAATTTACTTTGTGGTTCCGAATGTCTTACTAGTTCCAATATAAAACTAGCGCTTTTTAAGCTTCCTGGCATCTAATGGATATACTTATATACTTACCTGTGTCGATAGATTTACTCGCTGGCCCGAAGCTTATTGCATGAACGATATGTCTGCAACTATACTTTAACTACCACATTTGTCCAAAATTATGAATCACGTTTTGGCGTTCCTCTTAACATAACTACGGATCAAGGAACGCAGTTTGAGTCTAAACTCTTTACTGAGTTATCGAAACTCCTTGGCTCACATCGGATACGGACAACAGCTTATCATCCTCAAGCTAATGGCATGGATGAACGATTTCACCGTCAACTTAAAGCTTCTCTTAAGGCCAGAGGCAATACAATCCGTTGGAGTTCCGAATTACCACTTGTTTTACTTGGTATTCGAGCAACGGTTAAAGAAGATCTGAAGTGCTCACCTGTGGAAATGGTCTATGGCCAAACAATTTAGTTACCACCATGCAGAATCTCATCCCCACTTCAACCAGACAGGCGAGACAAACAGATATTTTTGTTCACAAATCGCTCGAAAATTGCGATTATGTCTTTGTTAGGGTTGATAGAGTTAGAACAGGGTTGCAAATTCCTTACGATGGGCCTTATAAAGTTATACAGCGCTTACGCAAACCATTTATTGTTTCAATTAAAGGCAAACATCAATCTATTTCGATTGACAGATTGAAACCAGCGTACGGCATTTTAAATTTTACTGATCAGATAGCAGTTACGACACGACATAAAAAAGTTCGAATTTCTGTATAACATTTCGATATTCGCGGGCTCTATCTGCGAAGGAGGTCCTGTAGCAGTTCAACATATTTGTTGAATAATATTTCAAACCGCTTCTTATTTATAAAATGCAACTTTTTCATTAATGCCCAAAATTATTACGTCACGTTCTATCGCATAATCGAGGTAAATATTATATTGACAGTGACAAGGCACCATCTACATTCCTGTAGAATATTCTCGTTTCGATAGCATATTTATAACAGTCAGTTGTTACTACTTTTGAATAGATATTTTCTCATGTCAACATCTATTCAAAGAAGAACGCGCCTACATTATCAATGTAGAACGCGCCTACATTTCATTTTCTCGTGTTAGTATTTCTCGATCGTGGCGTCAATGGCTATCATTGGAAAAAAAATTTGGGTCAAGTTTCATGTGGGGGGTCCGGGAAAATTCGATTCATTGAACCCGTAGTGCAAACTTCTAAAATCTCTATAAAATCAACCTTTAAAGTGTTATGGCTGGATATAAGTTATATCATAATAAACTTATATCCAACCATAACACTCTAGAGGTTGATTTTATAGAGATTTTAGAAGTTTGCACTACGGGTTAGCCACTGACAAACCGCTTAAAATAAATTTATATTTAGCCATAACACTCTAGACGTTGATTTTATAGAGATTTATGAATTTATTCAATATTACATATGAGTTATTTTAATAAGTTTTAATATAATTGTTTTTCCGTTAGTTTGGTAATTTTTCGAAGCATTAAATTTTTTGTGGCTGGAAAATGGTTTAGAAAAATTTTTGGTTAAAAATCAAAAAATATAAAATTTTTAACTTTCGGCTAGAATAGCAAAGACACTATCTGCATTATCGATTATTTTATTTTTTCGGCTGGGAACTTTTGGCTAACTTTAACAGCATCACTCCAACAGCGGTTCATAGGTGTATTCATTCTCAACACCGATCGTATTCAGATAGTGAATCTCTCGAAAATCTCTTTTGTGTACCTCCTGCTCCAAATGCCACACAATATGATCAGCAAAAAAAAACAAACCTATACAGTCTATCAAGTTTCGTCTATGTAAATAGGCATAATTTCCTTCGTTGCGATATAGAGGAGAGGAGTAACTCACCCATGAAATAAAGGACAAAAAAAAATACACGACATATTTACTTTGGCACAAGGCACAAGTACATTTGACCAGACATTTTGCACAATGTAAATTCCAATTACATTCCATTTGTATTATACAAATAATAATTAATTCTATTTATTTTTTTAATTTTGAAAACCACTTCAGTTTTATTACACACAAACACACACATACCCAGCATATATACATAGTTTAGTTTTTATAGTGCGACCAATTTCTATGCTATGCTATCCAGCAGCACATTATTAAATACCGAAGGGAGATGAGAAAACGATTTTATTTATGTACGATTGTATAATGTGTATGGAATAAAATGAAGAAAAAAAAAGCTCCCAAAAAGCTAAACATTTTAAAAACATAACCATTGTGGTCAAACATATAAACTTCATAATAACAAAAGCTCGAAAAGTTTAATGTTTTATTATCTCGTTTTATGTACAACATAGTATATAGTATATAGATGCTGTATGTATGTTATATACAGTGGTTGTATCTATACGAAAATAAACTACTGTACTAGTTCAAAAAGCTAAATTGAACCAGAAAATAAAGCACAAAAGTTAAAAAGAATTCTAATCAAAATTATACAATGCCATTTTATATGACAAATGTACATAACATCGAATTATGAACGTCGTCGAGTTTGAAGACAGTATAACAACCCCCCAGCCCAGATATATGGTATGTACATATATTCGCGTGGAACGAGTAGTTTGTAAATAAATTCAGTTCGATACAAATTTCAATACAATTAATTTGCTTATCTGGGATTGGGTTTGGATACGACGTCGTACGTACACATACTTGAAATTCTTTTGTAGGTACGATTTGAATATTTTAAAATTCTCAGCTTCTCGTTGATACACAACACAACAAAAAAAATCACCCTACTTCCTTAAATATTTATAATTGTCATCCTTTCTTGTGTATGGCACGAGTATATTATGTACGAATAATGTACATACAAACATATATAGGCGTAGGATATACCAAATCACAATAACCCTGCTTATTTATATATTATCCCTCTAATCCAATTTTGTGACAAAATATATTATGCTCAGGAACAAGTGGAAGTTATTTTTGAAAAGTTTTATGTTGTTCTTGTTGTTTATTATGTGCACCTTTCGCATACCCAATTACCCAGCCACCCACAAGGTAGGAAGTGAAATTTGTGAATTACCTTGTTTACTAACATATTAGTATGTAGTGAAATTTGTAGGATCGTAAATTTAATTTTTTTTTTTAATTTGATGTACGAGTATGATGTACAGGTAAAAAAATTAAACAAGGTGCAAAGTATTCCACCAGAACTCGATGCCATGATGGGCCTACGGTTTAACCCACATTCACACACATTTTGACACATTTAAAACATCAAATCGTGGTTTTTGATCACCATCGGGAGGGTGGCACTGTATAATATGTAAATTAGAAAAAAAAATAATTTTGTTCACTTTATATTAATCGATTGATGGAGACATCTATGTGTCTTGTCTAATATAAGCTAGATAACTTGTTTGGTAGTTCTCAGCCTACGTGGTTGTGATATCAAGAAGAAATCCCCAACCACCAACTTGTTGGTAAGATAGAAAACAATAATATAATGGCAGAAAAAAACTCTTGTACTGTCGAGGATTCAGACTGGAAGTGAATAAATGAAAGAGGATCCCTTAACTCGAGGGCACAACATGTTTACATGGTGGACGAATTAGAGAGTGGATGTAACAATACAGAGTCAATACTTACATTATAGAGAGACAATTTTGATCGACTTGGAATCATTAGGACAGTAGTGTGTGTTTAAAGAAGAATCACAGAAAGGTGACGCTCAGGATTTCTGCAGAGGATGTTGAAGCTGCGGTTAAAATTAACCTCCATTACAGTGGATGCTGAAATGATAAATGTTGTGCCGTTCGAAAATCTTGAGTGGATGGTGGATTGGTTCTTAAACTGAGGATCCCAACTATAAATTGTTTTACGCGACAAAAAAAAAAATAAGTGCAGTAGCTGCTAGAATTGGGAAAGCTTCAGTCTCTATATATAAGCTTACTTACTACATGAGGAATAAAAAAAAACCTTCAAGCATTAAAGAACAGTTACAACCAGTAAATTGGACAACGATCTATGTTATTCAATTTCGGGGAGTACAGACACAAATTGACGCAATAAGGTATTTGATTTCACTCAATGTAACGAACCTATGTTTAGTCAATATTGGCTGCTTGCTTACTTTAGATAAGGGCTATATATTACACTTATCTCATATTTTTTAGAGGGAAGCGTACTGAATTTAAAAGTTTCTGTCCACTTCCATCTCAAGTTCAAAGTGTTGATAAAAACTTTCTATGAATCAAATCTTTGGGAACAGAACCGACTGGACTACATTTAGAACACTTTTAACTAATTCACTACTGGATGCAATAACAAACCCACATACACAACACAAAATCTTGGTGACTTACTAGACAAAATATCAGTGGCTTTGAAGAAAGTAAGAGGAAAAAATGCAGGAAAATTTTCAAATAAAGAAGATCAAAAACTGCTGAAGATTGTGCTAAATTTATGGTAAAATATTGGAGACTTTTAGGGGCGATTAGCTTTCGAGTACAGATATCCGGTATTATCTATACAGCCGGATTGATTTTAAATCGAAACCAGTACTTAATGGAATTTCCTACTAAAAACCTACTTTAAGATGACTAAAGTCGCATAAGAAATAATAAACAGGAGGACAGTTTTCTAAACAATATACAATTTTTGAGCCATAAAAATTAGCAGCACCTTTAAACTTATTATTAAAATTTTGGAATAGCAGATTGGAGATATAATCTAGTCGAGTAAGTTATCGATTTTCCAGGCTACCAGCAGTACGCGTGCAAATAAAATTATTGTATAGTCCGCTACTCCTTTATCGAATCAATTGGAAATCTCTTAAGTATAGGCGTACTAAATGGTAACCTTTGTGGATATATATGGCGTAGAGGTAGAGGTTTTAAGGTAGTACCTTACGTGAATGATGTTTCTATTGCTGGAACTTTGTGAACCAAAATCTATCCGTTTGTAATACGTTTGTTGCGCCCCACGTAAGGCGCCAAATGTGACGTGCGCGTTAGCAATAAAAAATAATTGATTTCTATTTTGACACCATATTTCCAAATTTATAACTATTCGACGATAGGTTGATTTGGGCCGTCCTTTCCCCTTGCTCTCCCTCCACCTTCCAATTCAGCAGACAATTGATTTATTGTTGGGCGCCAGCCTACGCGCATGAATGTGGCCAGCTCCTCTTGGCTAGAGACCTTAGAGCTGGGTGTAACATTTGGGGGGAGGGTGGGGGGCTTATGCTTTTGATATATTGGAGTTGTTGCGCATGGAAACTTGGAAGGGAAAATATGGAAATAGCACTAACCTGTATTTCCACGTTTCACCTTTTTGTCTCGTTCCACGGTTCACTTTATTTATCTTTTATCCTTTTTTATTTTATCGCCTCGCAACAATCAAGCAAAAAGCTCTTTTTCGCTGGCACGCATCACCTTTTATAACTTTTGGCCTCTCATTGTGCATCAGGCAATACGTTGTCTTTTCCGCGCTCCTTACGCCATCTATATTGTAGCACAAAATTCACCTACGATTGATTATCGAGATGCAACCAACTTGGAAGTGGTATTTGACATTTGTCTGACGTATCTTAGTGTCACTGCCAAATGAAAAGTTTTGTTCTAGTTTGTGGTGTTGTGTGGTGATTTGTCATTTGTGTTTTTGATTACAGGGAATTTGTGTTTACGTGATCGGTGTTCGTTCATTGTGATTATGTTTTCAGTGACTCTTTGTTGTAAAACGTCTCATATATTATGTGTGTTCAGCCGGCCATTGTACCTATATCTTCGTTCCATCCTCTATGTTCAATGTTACATGTACATATGTGGCTTGCCATGTTTCGTTCATCTTTGACAGGTTAGTGCCTAAGGAAAGACCGGGATTGAATACATGGACCGAAGTATCCCCGACCAACCGGATAACAGGTATGTAGCTTTTGTTTAACCTATTTATTATGATTTTAATATTTCCATTTTTATTTCTAATTATGAAAAGGAACTTTAAAGATAATGAAAAAAATTACGTATTATAAGGTGAAGGTTTCTCGCCATTAGATAAAAAAGTGAAGCCTACCCTGCGATAGAAATTCAGATATTAATGATTGTAATATATATTTATTGTTTGTTTGCTGCTTTAGTTGCTGCGGTGTGGTTTTATAAAAATTGGAGTGGTCATCATACCAAATCTACTCTTTAACTATAAATAGAGAAGACGACGAACTACTCCAGATTATATCAGCCTGGTTACATAACATATTCTAGACTAGACTATCCAACTACACCTGGCTTCCATCATCTAGTATTTCGTTTTGGTTGTTTGTGTTTAATGTCAATGAATTCCCTCCATTGGAAAAATCACAAGATACGTAATTATGGTAGAAACGATTTGCCAATTCGCCGACAACTCGAGGAACTCAATCTAACTCCTTGATTAGTTCCAGGAACACCTGAGACCGATTAATCAATCATATGATTGATTAATCGGTTTGCACCTCTATAAGAGCCATGATATTCTCTATCTACACGTTTAAAGAAATGCCATCAAATGAGATACCTTCGAGTTAAGTAATTTCACTTTCGTGCTCACTAACGTATGGAAGATAGTATCCATCGACCTCCACACTTTGGTCGCATGTGTATCGCCTTTACAAAGTTTTCAGAAGAAAAGATGACAGTATGTGTTAGTTTTATTTTTTCGAAATGAAGATGAAACTGACCGCCGCTGAGGATATGATGCAGGTTTAGAAAACTCCCAAAGATAGCCTCCTCGGAAGGATAATCTTCGAGTTGTTATGTAAATTTGTTGCTATGTAGCCTAGGTCGGCTGATTTATATGGCTAAAACGTTCCTATCGTCCTATGTTTGGGTAGCTATGACCTCTACGTGTACCTCTAAATCTCGCAGGAAATGAATTTCCATCTAGTGGTTCATCACTTGATGTTTGCAATGAGCCATTTGGTCTTATTAAATACCACTGTGTAGTGGGATTTTTGGCCAAAAATGTACGTTTTCATCTTTTTACACAAATCTTATCTCAACGGATACGTTAATTAACAAAACTATCGCATTAGAGGGGAATTAAAATCGTCATGCCATTCATTAATAACAAATTCATTTAAAAAAATGTACTGTTTGGTGTTAATTGTGAACAGTGTGTAGTGAATATTATCGTGGCACACAAATCTTGAAACATTTGTCTCACTGAGACAACCAAGTTCGATCAAAAATGTTTAATATCAATTTTCCACCAGTGATTTGACACCGTTAGATTATTTTCTTTAGTGTCCTTTGAAAAGTAAAGAATATAACGATGGTCCAAAAACAACTCAAAACTTTAAGAACAAATTTCGATCATTTGAATTAAAAAAAGTAACTGATGGAACATCCTTCATTATAGAATTATAAAGAACGATACTCCCCTTTTTAGCCACCTAAATATATTCAGAAGTTATAAATATTATACGGGATACCTATACCCATTGAGTTTTTTCTTACTGTAACATCTCACTATATGAGATATGCACTCGCATCAGTACTCGCTTAGTTCATTTAGCTTGGATTAGATTTTAAATCCTTCGTTTTGTGTTTTTTCTTCTTCAGTATTTGGCGGAGACGTGATGGGAATGCATAAAGTCGCTGTGCCTTAATATCCACTATTTGTCTAAGTCTCATCCCTGATACTTCTAGTACTTCACCCTTGTTCTTCATAAATGTAAGAAACCGATTCAAATGATTTCACTGTTTTGAAAGGTGCCAAACACGAAAGATGTACAAGTCAGTTTATTCGCCCTTTTGGCCGGACTTTGGTAACAAAGCTGTTCTTATCAGCACAGCTATTGCAAAACTAGTCAATTTTGTACTGACTGTTTAAATCATTTCGTATGTAAGGTTGTATATTCTTTCTCTATAGTTTTATACTTAGATGAGAGAAACGTCATGGAATGACTCAGAATTTTATATTTTTCATTTAACATTCGGTTTACTAGCGTAACCATCACTTTAAATTTGCGGCTCTATTGTCATTAACAGAAGTAACATCGGTTTATGAGGTCGAGTATAGGATACTCAGATACAGCAGCAAAATAATCTGATTCATGATGCTTCGGCTAGTCCCGTTTCTTTTTAGACATTGCTGGTGTTCCGAAATTCATAGTGGGTGGCTGATTCATATCCTCTTGTACTGTCGTGTGTTTTCCTGATGCACTTCAAGCCTTGTGAAGCACGATGAAAGTATTTCAGATTTTGTTGTTGTTTGATTTCTTCTTTCCCCGCCAATTTTTGCTACAGTATAACAAAGATGTATGAATTTCTCAACCTATTCGATTAACTGCATGTCGGTATCTCTATGTGCTAGTAAGTAAATGTCATCTGCGTAGTCCAGATCATTGAGTCACGTTAGTGGTCCGCAGTGAACATCATTTGGGAATATGGTGTCGAAATTTCACATGATGCCATCAAGCGTAATGATGAATAGTAGCGGACATAATATACAGGCTCATTCAATAAGTCCATTAGGATGACACACAGATGGCGTTACAAGAATTTTTTCCCAAGGAGTTTTATTTAGCTTCAAACAATACGTTTTTGAAATTGATTTCATGTACGATATCAGGAAATTGCATTGATCTTGTGATTGGCCAGAATTTGGTATGTGCCATCAACGTCGCGTTTTGGGCCATATATCACACGCATGATTCTTCTCTCGAATGTTAGAAGCCATCTTTCGTACTCATCCGTCAAGGTCTAACTCTCACATCCATACATGACAACGGGTCTGATCAACACTCTGTACAGTTTCAGCTTATCCGTATTTGCAAGAAATTTTGATTTCAGAAGTGGAAGTAGAGGATACAAAGCCCAATTGCCAGCGGCAAGGTGAACTTTGATATCCTCTGCCACACTATTAGAGTGAGTGATGAGAGATCCAAAATAATTGAGTCTCATCACTCCTTCAAACGTGTGGTTACCACTACTGAAATCACTTGCGTCTCGGTCTCTTAAACCAGAGATCAGATATTTGGTTTTGGACTCATTGATTTTGAGACCAACGGACGCTGAAAACTGTTCCAGTGGATCAAGTATCTCTTTCACTCCGTTGCCATTTAATCCAATCACACAGATATCATCTGCATATGCAAGAAGTTGATTGGATTGTCGGAATAAGATGTTGTCCTGAGGTGTTGCACTTTTACGAAAAATGTATTCCAATATGAGATTAAAAAGTATCGGGGACAGCGCATCTCCTTGTCGAACACCAGTAGTGATTGCAAAAATTCTCGATAGCCTGTTCTCAACTTTGACACAGCATTGTGACTGTGTTACTGTCATTTTACACAGATGTATGTATTTTTTTGGTATTCCTAAATATTCAAGCGCATACCATAGCCTCTCTCGATTGATCGAGTCATAGGCTTGCTTGAAATCTAGGAATACCTGGTGTACATCGCGAGTTGTTTCATCCGTAGCGAAAAAACTTGATCAGTGACTGACGGATTTGGACGAAATCCTCTATGGTAGTCGAGGTTTTCAATACTTCCCAGACACTGTTCACATCATCAGATTGGTAATTGGATCGACTAATGCTATTGTTGACAAGATATTTTTGTTGCGATTTTTCATTTATCAGACCTTCACAGGAGAACCGCGTTGTATATTCTCCTGTATGTATATTCATCGTAGCTTTGCAGCAACCATAAAATGATTACGAATTTTGTTGACGACCGATACGATCTCTCGTCTTGGACAAATCGAGCCCGCCCTTTTGAAATCAACACATGGTCAAATTGGCTTCGGGACGTTTTACGTGGATGTGTCTATCTCTCCAAGTGGATGTTTTTTAATGAAGAAAGAATGTACTTGCTACTTTTAGATGAGCGATCGTAAAGTACATGATTCTTTCCCCATTATCGGTCGCAGTTTCGTGTCGGTAGTACGGACCTATATTGTTGCATTAGTCGGTCTGATTTCTGCCAGCTCTAGCATTAAAGTCACCAATTACCAATCTGACATCGTGCTCAGGTATAGAGCCCATCAGATTATCCAAATTATTATAAAATGAGTCTTTATCTTGGGGTTGGCTTACATCAGTGGGCGCATGAACACAAACAATTGACAGATTGGCTAATCTCATGTGCAAGCAAAGCTTACACATTCGATTATCGACTGCCTGGCGTACAGCCTTTTTTACCTGTGGCCCAATGAGAAATCAAACTCCAAGATTTCCGAGGTCACCTCCACTGTGTAGCAACGTATAGCACTGGAACACATTGTCTCCACTGTTAGGCCATCGAGTTTCTTGGAGCGCTACGAGTTCCAACCGATGCTCTTTCATACATGTGATGAGGCCGTATTCTATGAGTGGTATTCTATGGGTTTCATGTTTCGTTTGCAAAATTTACGAAACATGAATGCCCCCACTCACAGGGCGAATTTTCTAATTTATCCTACGGACTTATTGAATGGTGTTATGTATATTGATACGAGTAATGTTAATATGATTTGGACACCCCATTCTTGGCCTTAAGTCAGCTTGTTCCATTCTTAGTTGTTGAATGATTATTGAGGATATTCGCTTAAGGATTACCATCACTTATACTTTTATTGAGATGTTGAAAAGTGAGTAATCTTCATTCGTCAACTGACAGTGGTATAAAACTTCCTAGAGTTATACATTTATGTCCGTCGATTTTGAATAATTTTGCTGGTATATTACCTTATTTATTTTTCAACTTCTGGATGACAGTTCTATAATTTTAAGGCCTGTTAGTGGATGGATGTTGTTATTTTCCTTATATCTTCCATCTGGTACCTAATCCGGTTCAATTTTGCAGTTGACCTCAAAGAACATATTATTTTTATTTATTTAGTTTTCCCAGTCAGTTAGATCCTTTATTCCTTCCAGGAACCTTGCTTACACGTGATTCTTTACATCTTCCTGTGTCCATATTTCTTTTGTATCGCGATGGCATAGTAGTACCTTAAGTTTGCAGCGTTCTTCGATTTTCTTCTAGTAATCCATACCTTCCAAGTCTTATCCTTTTAACCGACCACACTGGTAGCAGTAGATCGTTGTGCACTTCTGCTCCCTCCTGACATTAGATATTTTTGGTTGACTAGTACGTGATCAATATGATACTTGGTTATGCCATTTAGTATAGATCAAATATATGTAAGACCACAGTTTGTATATTTCAGATAAATCTCCGTCACCACTGACTACTGAGTGAATACAAGAATAGGTTACAGAAACCGTAGAGCTTTACGCACTATGCATTTATGCAACATATAAATATTATTCATGCACACACTCAACATATCCAAATACGATTTGTGTTGATTAAAATGCATAGTCTGGCACAAAGCTACATTCAACTGCAGTTGTAGGTATTTCAATTTTTTAAATAAAAAAACTTAACATTTACCATAAAATGAAAAATCAAAATCAACCTTTCATGTTGTTGTTATTGTTCCATTTTATTTTCACCCATCCTGCAACAAAACGAAAAAAAATGGGAAAATTGCACAACACAAGTTAAAAAATAATTATCGTCATTTTCATATACAGACAGACAGTCAGATAAACATAAACATAGACATTTTTTTATGCTTGCTTTTTATGTATTTATTTTAGCATAGGAACTGAAACAGCGAAGCAAATCTCATCCTCCTCCCGTTACGAGCATATAATGTACCGAACTCGTAGAGATGGTTGTATATAGAGTTGATGTATGGATGTTGTATATAAAAATCATACCGCTAACTGAAGAAAATATATATATATAAATAAACAACCAACAACACAAGAGATTTTCTTTTCCGGAAAAACAAAAACAAAAAAATTATGAAAAATCATACAACAACAAAACTACTGGAAAATATATAACAGACAAGTTGTGAAGCGCAGACCGTGAAATTCAACGGATCACCGCCTATCATATATAGAGTTTTCCTCATTCTGTGTTACAATTCTCGTCGGCTGCAATATACGAAGAAATTCTACAAAAGGAAATTAAAAATGAAAAAAAAGAAGAAAATTATGGAAAACACTACAAAAACAAAATCGAGAAGAAGGAAAATTGTGATGATGAAACAAAAAAATAATTTCTGTTGATTTTAAAACCCTCCGCATCTATACACGAGCATTTTACTTAAGATTTAGCTGTAGCATTTTTTTTTTAATAAAAAGCAAAATTCGTCGGATTCATTCTATCGCTGTCTGTGTATAAATGTGACATTATACAACGAATCAGGATTTTTGTGTACGAGACAGTTGTTTGTGTTTCATTTCGTGGATTTATTATGGTCAACGCGGAACAGAAACAGGATTGTTGTGACTGAGGTTGTATATAATTGACCCTAATCACAACAATACAATGAATGGATGTGTCATAAAAGGGACATATATATGGTCTCGAGAAGCCATAAAGGTGCTTACAATTAGAATCAATAATGTTCGAATAATCCCTTTACATATATTTAACAGCAAATAGCCTCCTTACATACATACATATATATTATGTGACATCCTTTTTCGGGTGTTGTCTGTCGTAATTTATTGTTCGACAAACTCATATCGAAGTTTTTCAATATACATAATCACAAAACTGTATATATGGAAATGAGTTTTCATTTCACTTTATACTCTCCTCTATATATGTACACTCCTATACATAGACTCGCTCATGTAATGTAACATGAATTTTATTGTGTTTAATGGGTATCCGTATACATACATATATCTCAATGGACGGTATGTTTATGCCGGAGATGAAGAAGTTTTCCGTATGTCTATATCATATTGGATTTTATATTGGCGTTATATACGGAAGTAAATCTTTTAAATTGAACAGTTTTATGGATGGGTAAATGGACATTAAATATTTCACATTTAAATGATTTAATCAAAGACGTGTAGCATATGGTGCTGATAAAGTTTTAGGGTAGCATCAGCTATAATTTGATTAAAACTGAACAGTAGTTAGCTTGATTGGTGTATCTGCCATAGTTTTTCGATTTGGCGAATCGCAAAAAAATTTGAGAGCATTGATCCTCAAATAGAGTTGAAGGTTAAAACAATTGTATCTTAAGTAAGTAGATTTGGAAAGACTCAGGTTTGGGAAATATAGTCTTGCACCATCTCAACTTGAAAGAAATGTTGCAAAATCAAAAAGCCTAAAGGACTTCAGGCTCTATTCTGCTTAGTGATACCTGCTCCAGATCTATGTACTGTGATTTGTTAGTAGTAACATAAATTACAGACTATAAGTCGTTGTTGAAGTAAAAAAAACAGGGTACTCGAAGAGAAAGTTCTAATTATCTCTGCTTATGATAAGTTCCCTTACACTGAAAGAAATAACTATGCTAACTAACATAAAATATGCATATACCCTATCGTTTTCGAGCCTAGTAGAAATTAGCGTAAAATATGAATTCGTTTGCTTATTATAAGTAAATATAAAATTTCAGATATTAAGCATTCCTTTCTGATATTAACTAGAATTTACTTTAAAATTTAAGTAAATTTTTCTTGATTGAAGAAAATCTTTGCATGAAAGTAGAAATCAATCATGCATTATTATGAATGAAATAAGCAAAAAGCGCATGAAATTTCCAAGTAAATAAGATTGAATTCATGCTATTTGTACATGTATAACTAAGTAAATTTGAATTAAATCATGTAATTATTACATAAAATGTATGTTCTTTATACTCAAATTACCTTATAAATTTTCTAAGAGTATGTCAAACTTACTTAAATTTATATAGCATTATTTGCATGATTCAATTAATAATTTTCCAAATATTAAAATAAAAACATAAAATTTGTTTATTTTAATTAGAATTAAATCTTTATTTTAAAATATATATATTAAATTTATTTAATAAAACACACATATATATCTATATATGTACATAAACCATGATTCTTACACGTATCAATTAAGTTTGTTGAAAAATGTTGGAAACTCCAACATTTGTAGGTATCAAAGGACATATAGTGGCCGATAAATTGGACCTTTGGATGCATCTTCCACTTTTGTGGGACTTGAGCCCACCTTAGGAGTTACGTCATTATCTCTTAAAAGAGATACTGACTGTCACTTTGGTGATCTGCACCAAGGAGATGGGACAACCACATTTCTTGTCGACTATCCGAAATCATCTTTGGATCAATAAAACAGCGAAGATCCCAGTCCTTGTTAAACTATGAAAGACGCACTTTGCGGATATTGCTGGGCATTCCCACAGCGCATTGCGCTTTGAATAATCATATGAATTATTAAATGCTACATTATTACAGTTGAGGTCCAATATTGTGATGAGTGTAAATTATGCCTCATCTGATCTTTTGTTCGATTTCATAAATTTAATTTATTCTTCTGAAATATTATAACTAAACGCATAAGTTTTATAACATAATAATATATATGAAACAAATAAAAATGACATATAAGTCCAAAATATCTTAATCGATTGATAACAGTATCTGAAAGAATACATATTATATACGAGTATATGTGATTAAAAAATATATTTGAATTTATGTATTACTTACTATTCCTTAAATCTTAACTCTGAATTTGGTTCACTATCGATAAAAAATATTCTATATAAATACCAAATGTGTACCAAACCTCATCTTGTTCATGTTTGCATTTCTCTGTTCAAGCATTGTAACGCTCGTTAATTTAAATAATTAAAATAGGTATACTGTCAGTGGAGACGCACTTACATACGTGATGGCATTGTGACAATCCGCCTAAATGTAGATGAGGAAAACAAAAACTTCACAGTCGCATCGATTGCATTCGATTTATATAGTTTGACGAAAAGTTGAGTAGAAGTTGAGCTGAGAAGAAAAATAAATCAGGTTTTTTTTATTATTGATCAGTAATTCAGTACTAATTATGTTCGGTAATTATCGTCTATTGTTTTTCCCCAACAGTCGACGAAAATATAATTTTTTTTTACCTTCGTTGCTAATCTTGTTCTTTTTGATAAAGCGTTGATCTCGTCAACATCGGCTTAAGCGGAAACATTTTGTTTATCGCGAGGTGATACCTAATCGAAAAATTTATTTTCTGCTTAATATTTTCGGAACATGCCATTTTTATAGAATACATTGGAGTATTTCTAAATTCTATTAGCCCCGCACAGGTGGCCAATTCCTGAATAATAAATACGAGTATGTTATATTCGCTCGTATTATAGGAATATATTTAAACTAATGTTGGATCGTGAAGGTAAATTTTATCATTCTTAGTTGAAGTATGACGTACTATACATTATAAATTTACGACTGTTTATTATTTTAAAAGCCGGATTAAACAGTATCATCCAGTGGTAGTTAACCCGGTGAACAGAAAAGAAATTACGAGCATAGGAATAAAAAAATATTTAGTGGTTATAATTGTGACCACATTGATGGAGCATCTTTTTGTTGGAGAAGCAATCGCATCAGCAACATAAGCATATGAAGTATAATAAACCAAGAAACTTATGTACCACAAAGAGTTAAAACAATAGTAGTGGATGCGTGTGTGAATGGTTCGTGTGTGAATGAGAGAATCTATCGGTCAAATTGAAAGTCTCACAAAATTTTTGGATGGAAAATAAGGGAATCAAGCTTACTGAACAAACAGAGAAACAAGAGAAACACGAAGATCAGTTAAGAATTGTTTTAGCATTTAGCCAAAAGGAAAAAGTTTCCAGCCAGCAATCCAGAGCGCTCAGGAATTTGCGGGTAAGTTCTTTATCTTTCTTTTATTTAATTCTTAATTTTTACTTCGTTTTTCTCTAACAAAACAAAAATAACAAAATTTAAACTAAAATTCTTCCTAAAATATTTCCTTTCGGAATATTGTGGGTTGCATATAAGTCGAAAGGCGATATACACTAAATGTTTGCGACCAAACCCTTTATAAATGGATATATGGTTGGATAATTGAATATTTATATATATAGATTACGTATGAATTTTGTCTTTCGATTAATATTAGTATTAAGTACTATTATTATTATTATTATTATAAATAATTATAACTGTTATTACTTAATTTTTTTAAACTATAAATTCGTATTTGGATTTGCGATGAATAAAAACATTATTTGCTATAGGGTTAATGGAATCTGATTGTTTTTTTTTGTGTTGAGCAGTAAAAAAAAAATAATGGAATAAAATTCTGATTTGGAGGGAAAAACGTGACGATCAATGGTGTCAAAAGTTTGTGTGAGTGTAATAAAAATCTTTTTCTCTTACGCAGGTTTTATACCTCAAACGCACATGTAACTCAATTTGTGACGCAAAGTGCTAAGACGGTGAACCCTATCAACCCTGAATTACCTAGGATACAAATATTAGCAAGCATGTGCACACTTTAGCACCACGATGCGTTACAGCATTCCATCGTACAAATAATATTATTCCTATGATTCGTAGTTTTCTGGCTGATTTTAAAGAACTGAAGAATATTTCCATGTTTAGATACAAAATATTCTATTTCAAATATAACAGGTAAAATAACAAATTATTATTGGTTAAAATTAGAAAATTTACAAACCTGAATTTCTGACGAAAAACTTGTACAAATTTTAAACAATTTACTGAACAGACCACTATTATTTCCATTATTGGTAAAATATGGTAAAACTTTCACATTTATTTTATTTAATACACTAATACTATTGCTATATTTTAAACATAACTTGTATTCGTGTCTTTAACTATAATTAATGACAAGTAATATTCTTCATTAAAACACTTGATAAAAGAGGTTCCTATGTTTGTACAATAAACATATTAAAACTGATGCTATTATTTCACTTGTTCTCTTGATTTCGTGGATTTAACACTAAAACTAACTTCGTATCATATCTAAAACAATTACGCATGAGTTAAGCAAAATGTGTGTAGACTATGCAATTTAAACTTGGATTTAGCAGGTTATTCATATTATAAGAACTATTAACTCATTTCCAACTGCAACAAAAATATTATTCAAAATTGAATAATCATCAAAGCAGCCAAACTCATAAAAATAATCGATTCAAATGAGTAAATTTTTCTTGATTTATGTAAATAGACCTTTTCTTGAATGATGACACAATTTACTTATTTTATATAGTAATTGCTCAAATCAATTATACTATGTTTAAATTAAGCAAAAGATGATATAATTTTGATTTACTAGAACTAAGAAAATCGTTTACTTGTTTGATGTAAATTATTTTTTTCCGTGTATGATTCGTAGCTTAATCTTTTTTTTAAACAGTTGTATAGATCATTATTGGTCCGTACCGTGTCAACAATCTGACTCCAACGGTTTCAATCACGAGCCAGCTCTACTGTTGTAAGTAATTAGAAGATGCCAGGTCACTCTATACGCCGTGAAGCCATCGTCACCGACAGCGACCTCTTCGCCTACCGAAAGGTGACTCTCCCTTCAAAGATCACTGTTTGATTCGGTTCGGTTCAGCATGCAGAACGTGACCGAGCCAGCGTATTCGCTGCCCTTCGATTTTATGCACGATATAAGGAATTTGCATTAAATTCCTGATCTTGTGATTGACCAGAATTTGGTATGTGCCATCAACGTCGCGTTTTGGGTCATATATCACACGCATAATTCTTCTTTCGAATGTTAGAAGCCATTTTTCGTACTCATTCGTCAAGGTCCAAGTCTCACATCCATACATGACAACGGGTCTGATCAACACTCTGTACAATTTCAGACTATTCGTATTTGCAAGGTATTTTGATTTCAAAAGTGGACGTGAGGATATAAAACCCGATTGTCAGTGTCAAGGCGAGCCTTGATATCCTTTCCTATACTTTTATCGTGAATCATGAGAGATCCAAAATACTTAAATCTCATTACTCCTTCAAACGTGTGGTTACCACTACTAAAATGATTTGCATCTTGGTCTCTGAAACCCGAGATTAGATATTTGGTTTTTGACTCGTTGATTTTGAGACCAACGAAAGCTGAACACTGTTCCAGTGAATCAAGTATCTCTTTTACTCCCTTGCCATTTAATCCAATCATACAGATATCATCTGTATAGGTAAAAAGTTGATTAGATAGTCGGAATAAGATATTGTCTTGAGGCGTCTCACTTTTCTGAAGGATGAATTCCAACATAAGATTAAAATGAATATTGGGGACAGCGCATCTTCTTGTTGAACACCGGAATTAATTGCAAAAGTTCTCGATATCGCATGTTCTCAACTTTGATATAATATTGTGACTGCGTTGTGTAATTATACATTCCACTTATGATGGGGCAACTTTGATATAGATCCTAGAGGTGTTTCCCACCTGGAAGACCTATTTGCGTCTGACCTAGTCATCTTGTATGTGGGCAATAGACCTTACATTTTGACATCATTTAGGCAAGAAGTAATTGATATTACACTTGCCTCACGGAGTCGAAGTGGAAAGGTCTCATATGGGTCTAAGAAGATGTTACTTTCTCACTGGCAATCGCTACTCATCCTTCTCTCTTCTCAAGAAATGTATCCGAAGTTAAAAACACTCTAGAGAAACCTGATGGAGCTCATATCAATACAAATTAGGAAGCCCTAAAAGTTCTAATGAAAACTCTTTTTCCGGCATTGAGAATTCTAATATAGATGGAAATCAACTCCCACATCAACTATCACTAGTTTCAAAAATTGCGGACATGGTTGTGATAAGAGATAAGATTCGTTGAGAGTATCGGTTTTATTACGAAATTTAAAACATCAGATCAAAACAGGATATTTCCGAGCCTCCTCGGAGAACTGGAAATCATCGTAGACCACGTTGGACATATGTTCAGATCCACTTTGGTCCTGAGATACGGCCCAAGATCATGCAGCAAAGTCAAGGTAGGATTCATTACGAAGGATGGAAAGCTTAGATGTGGGCACGCAAAGAGTTCCGTGGTTAACTCACTTCCAAAAATTGAAACTTGATTGAGACCATCCCGCTCACTTTGAAAGTTAACTATTTGGAGATTTGTGATTTCGAAAGATTACCTTACAAAAACACATGCAGTAAACCATGTAAATAAATAAATAAATAAATAAATAAAAATAAAACATATACTAGAAATGCAAAAAGTCATTTGGTAAATATTGTACCTTAAAACTCAGAAAAACTTGTCGAAACTTGTTTTAGAGACTGTAACTGTCTTAAATCAACTAGAATGAAGTTGACTCGTTTGGATGCAGCTACCACTTTTATAGCACCCTAGCTCACTTTAGCGATGATCACGATTCCTATATTGATCACGATTCCTATATTAGATCACGATTCCTATATTAGTTTCAACTAACCATCTTGACGATACTGGATCCGAATACATATCTTGGGTATTATTCTAGGTGATGATGTCGAAACGGGTCTGAAAAAATATCTTCGATTTGGCTAGTTAGTTTATTAAATGCAAACATAAATATGGTGTTGTTACCAAACAGAGTTCAATGATGAAGAAAACGTCTACAGTAACATGACAGATAATGAAGGGTGGAATATCTCGCATATAAAGTATTTCGTGTTTCGAGGAGTTTGACAACTCTCTTTTTCACTTCAACATTAGTACCCCGTACTAATATTCCTCCTTTTTTAAAGCTCAGTTTCTATTGAATCTAATAAAACACCAAAGTTTGTTCAACCTTCGTACAACAAGGTTCCCGACTTATTTGAAACCGCCAAACATTGGTAAATAGGAACAGAGTTTGCTACGTTATAGTTAAAAGCTAATTAACTCTCGAATTATAAATTCAATTTTTATCCAAAAGTGAGTACCCAAGTAGTTTTATGTACCCTTTGCAACTAAATTGTCCAATTTCTAAAATTTTATAAGTACTCGTAAAAAGAAACACTTGTCCAAATTTCATTTCGGTGTGGGACGAGTTGATATCAGTCCACACTTGCTCGCCTCACTGATTATCTCTCTAAAACTGTTTATAGTGTACAGCGTCTCCAGTTTTTTATTGACGATGGCCTATCTTGTTTCATTACTTACCATATTTATAATGGTTAATCTTTATATATGTAGCTAAGAGTTGATAATCCTGCTTAAAGGCGTATGGTCGAGTTTAAGCAGACTACCATCTCTCTATGAGATACAAACATTCGGATACTCATTACTCACATTTTTAAAACACTCTCAATGTCTTGGAGAGGGTGAGTGATAGAGGTTACCATCCTAAATTATACATGAATACACTTGGTCCTCATCGGATAGCAAAACTAAAAATCAGAAAAACCAGCAAAAAACTCCTCACATTACAAGATTTAAATCAAGCCAACACTCAAAGATAACTAGGAGGAAATTTAACATTCACAGATTGAAAGCTACTCTCTAGAAATGAAGCTATCAATATAGAACACAAATAGCACCAAAAAGATGGAGACACATTGTACCAAATATACCAACAAAATAAGGCAGAGGTGAAAATCTCTGGCATCATCAATTGACACCAATAACGAAACAAGCAACACCCATCCACCAACGGAGCGAAATGTTTAAAATACCAAATCTGAATAATAATAAGGTTGCTGGACCAGACAGTATAATTGCCGAAATACATTTAAACGAGATTCATCTACAGTCATAAGCACACTACCAGCAATAATACAAAAAGTGTGGAATTCTTGTAGGATAGAGTTCTTGGAGATATCTCTGCCCTTAACACAATAATATTATCATCTTTGATAGAAACTCAGATGGATTGAATATACGCTGAGAACATAACCAAGTTATTTTATTATTTCATCTAGAGACATTTTTGGCACAAATGGTCTGCTTTATAGCTAATACATGCACGAATGAGGTTTTGGAACAAATGTTATCACAATAGTGCCACATACAATTAGCACTGTAACCTTGAACATCTCTCTTAATTTACTTGTGATAATCTAATACTTGAGCCTGGCCTAAACCATCACTGAAGACCTGGAACGTGGATTTCAATTAAAATTCTGATAGTTGTAGATAGTTGGGAGTTCATCATGAGGCAATGAAAACTTCCTCGGTTTTTCATAAGTTCTTTCTCCTTGCAGTTGTCGTATAATGATAGCTTCGAGTCAACTGTTTAACATCCGCTTTAATCTGTTCCCCTGGATATTACTTCCATATCATGTCGACAACCAAAGCGCTGGAGTTACAGTTTGGCACGGGAAAATAATTAACCTGAGAGCTTATTAGAATCGCTGCTCGAGGACAATTGCTACCGATTGCTTGCTAAGGTCGATTAAAATTTTAAGGACTATTCATATATATGTTGACAGGAAACCCAATGACTATGTGGCTGTCACATTGGCTTAGCTTGACCTCTTTACACTTTATATTTTTGGTTATTAAGCTGTGCTTTTTATCCCGAGGCCCGAACCTACAGCAGAAGAGTGTATACATAATCTAGAGTGCTTTTTTGTGAAATATTCTTTCGCTTCCTCAACTTTTCCGTCATTTTGGTAATAATCAATTTTACGTGGTCATCGGGAATTCTTTCGTCACTCAACAGAATATTAAGCTTTACTTTTTTGCTCATCTATAATTCTATAAACTTCTTTAAAATTTTCATAATCGCTGCTGTTTCGTTAGCTCTACATAACACTCTCCACCTAATGGCACTTATTTAGATTTTAAAGAAGCCAATTCATAGGCAGATCAGCACCATCTAAGAAGGTGCCAAACTGCCAAACACAATTTGTTCAAAGGTTAATACATTTACCTTGACAATCTTCGGTCTTGCTCATGACCGTATTTTTCCAACCAGCTACTTTAAAACACAGCTGAACACCAGCAATTTTTCAATGTCTTTTACTGGTCTAGATAATTCAAATATAATTCCTAAAAGAAGTTTAAATTATTTCACTGTTATGATTTCAACCATCTCAGACTATCAAATGACTGAATGAGTGATTTTTAATGCTACACAGTTTTAAGCAAGTGGATAACTTTCCTTATTTTCGGATTTTTGATCCACGGTGCCGAGTGCCGATGTAGAATCATCGGATTTGGTTCATTTAACCGTCTAGTAGGCTAAGAGAGCCCTGGATATTTTAGCGATCTCAAGGTTAGTAGTTAGATCTCTCTTCCTGGTGGTATTTCTTGTATTGAGTCTTGTTTAATGAACCAATCTTGCTCGACTGGCTGGGTACTTCTACGTTAGGATCCACGCAATAGATTAAGGACTACATCACTCAAGTCATGATTTCCCAACAAACCTGTTCTGACTGGTAAGAAGAAAACTCAATCTTACTCTGCCATCACTAAGTACCTGGATTATATACTGTTAGAGCATTGCCATACTTTTTATCTTGAATGGGGTGATTGTAAAGCATCCAAATACAAAAACAAAACTAGTTCAAACTAGAACTCGCCTAGTGTCTAGAGACTACATGTTTTGGTTCAAGCACCCACTGTATGAATGGTTATTTATAGTTAATATTTTACCGCATATAATGACTTGCTTAAGTTTCTCTGGATTGGTGCAGTACAATTAGTCTAGAAGAAATAATAATTACCAGCTATCACTACAATGCGGTTACCCACACAAACTCGTATCATTCCGAGAAATTCAATACAAATGCAGAGCATTCCACCCACTCCTGTGACCGCTGTCTAAAATATGAACAGATAAAGTATGCATTGTCTCAAAATATGCATTGTCCTTGTAATTCCCTAGTTTATTTACAGGAACTTCTAACTCTTTCGAAATTGGCGCCCTCTTTATGCCCTTACTTCAAAATCAAACACTTGTGGCTGTATATGGCCGTACCAGCCTTAGTACTGACATAGAAGATGGACCGACTTATGAATTCTGCACACCAACAGGAGATCATAAATGTGTTTATTCACTCCACTCTAACTACTGCAGCTTTAACCACTGTGCCATTTCGTCGTTCAAATAAGGTTCCAATTTAGCATTAAAATTATATCTCCTTTATTTATTGCCTTATTCAAACCAAATTTTGAGGAAAATCCTGTAATAAGAACTTTTATGCTGTACAGGCCACGTACCTTTTTAATGGCTTTTGATTTAACCTTCCTTTTCAAAACCATCCCTTTTTATAGCTCTTAAGTCCATTCTCTGGAGTGTCGAGTTTTTTAACGATATGGCTTAGCTCATTATCTAACTTCTCTATCCTACAGCGTTTGGAGTAGTACCACTTCTTCTCGTTTGAGGAGTAGTATATTTTTTAGACTTTCCACGGTGAGATCCAGATGTCAGTTAAGATGTTAAAAGTCTATAAAATAACCGAGTTTCTTCGTAGTTATAATTTGGTACCCAACGTAGTTATAAGTTGATTGGCTGAATTATAACATATGCAATATCTCGTCTTAAATCCTCATGGCGTATCTTCGACAACCGCATTGTTATTTTTAGACGCATTGCATCAGAGCCCTCTAGATGGATGCCTTTTAGCCAATCTTGATTGCATACCTAAAACTACTGAGCTACTGAAGCTGTAGCAGAAGGTGCAATCAAATAAATATTTTAAACATTGCACGAAATACTTTTTTGTCGCACATGAATGTAAGATGAAACGATTTCTATCAAGATACGTCGTACAAAATCCAAAATATTTAGAACAAATACGAACAAACGAGTCAAATGATGATGTACCAAACGAAACTTATTCATAAAAAGCTTACATAAAAGCATTAAAGTTTTGTTGACAGCAACAACAACAACGAAAGAAACAGATAAAAAACTGTTGGAAATTCTTAAGCAGCGTTTGTGGAAGATATTGAAAGAAATTTGATTTTCTGTGCAGCTCAAATACGAGTACATGTGCATAAAAGTTGAACATATTACTGGCTTTTAATTAATTTTCCGTTTTTGTTTTAATTTAAATGGCAAAGTACATACAATGTGTAGTTGAGATTAAATTAATGCTGGGATGAACTTTTATGTACATACATATGTGATTTACTATTTTATTATCTGTCGTTTCATGTTGATGCCACATTATTGATTTATCTTCATCAATGATGACAGGATTACATGTACATATTGTAATGTATGTGGAGTCGAGTCTCTTATATAATTACGGATTTGGAATATAATTGATAACAATGAAACATACAAGTATGATAATTAGTGAAGCTTACATAATGTATGTTGTATTTCTGACTCGCTGAACTCGAAGGTTTATCGGATTAAGCATTAAAATGCTTGCAACATATACAAATTATCGGATTGTTGTCAACTAGACAGTATATAGTGATTAGTATGTTTGAGTTTTAACTTGGGACTATCTCGGATCGTAACACACCAACAACTTTTCAATTAAGCCTGTATGACATTGTACGATATAATCACCTATTGCTCAATGCCGAAAAGATATAGTTTAGACTACTTGTTGGTCATCGGAGCAATAGTTGAGAAATAAGAGTAGATTATTTCAAGTAAGAGTTTTAACCATGTAAAAGCATTGAAACGACTGGGTAAATGACCTGATCCCGCTGGAATCATATGTAACTGTATTTATCCGATAATGTTCCATGGGTAACTCAGGAGATATTGTGCCGCCACACTATGCGCTGGAACTCTGTATCTTTGGGTTGTACTTTAACCTGACGGTGCATTTTCTCTACATCTGCACATAACGCTATAGGATGCCCCCGGAATCACATTAAAATTGACCATAGTGTTGGTTGAATCGTGGGACCAATCATTAAATTATCATTCAGTGATTGGCCGTTTGAAGTCTTAAATGAGCCATCAAACACCGTCCTTAATTTTGTAGTGCTGCTTGAATTTTTCAACACTGCATGATGTGGCAGATAAAAGTGTTGATTATTTGTGGGAACCTCAATCGCTTCAATCTTTGTCATATGACCCAATTGCTTGTATGACTCCATAAATTCTACATACAATTGTTAATAGTGTGGATCCTTCAACATTCGCTGCTCAACTGACTGAAATCGTTTAGTTGCCCGAAAAAGAGACTGACCAAGTAAAGTATGGTAGAGCCACTATGTATCGCCCGTCGTTGTCTCTAGACATATTTGCCTTGAAGTGTTGCTCAGCTAATTTTTCCTCGTTTGTTTTCATATGGGATGAACGATCCATTTCTTCACATTCGAAAAAACGCCGTAGTGTGTGATCAATTGCCGGATAATATCCATCCAAAAGCAGTATTCTGAGCCACAGAATCTCCGTTTAATCCTTTTAATTTGCCATTTTTAAATACCTCGAAAAACTTGTTTGCTCCTAAAAGAATGTCAATTTCATTTACTTGCTCATAGTAAGGGTCAACTAATTGAAGATTCTTCAAATAATCAAAGTTCTTCACATTGAATTTTGATAGCTGTGAAATGGTTGTTAGCTTTCATAAGACAAATACATTCATTTCGAATGTTTTTGAGCTATCAAATAGGGATTTGATTGTTACTGAAGTTATTCCTCTTGTCTGTTGGTTATCTGTGGCAATACTAGATACCGTGACTCTTGCATTTGACCGTTTCAAGCCTAATCTTTGTATACAAGATTCGGAGATGAATGATGCTTGTGATTCGGAATCTAATAGAATTCTACACTTTACCGATTCCCCAACATTGTTCCTTACCATATAATGCGGTTGGTAAAATAACAGCAAAGGATTCCCAATTTGTGGCTAGATTTATAAAGTAATCGCATCTGGTTCGAGTTCTGTAGATATAGTTGCTAGTTGGGCACTATTTACTGTAACCGCTGTAGTGGATGCGGTACTGTTACTTGGAGGTTGACTTTTCGTTGTGTCATATCTGGAGGACGTATTGTCGTGCAATAAAGTGTGATGACGCCTTTTGCATCATCGACAGCCAAATCTTGAAGGACAAGATGTAGCTCGGTGTTTACGTGATTAACAATTGTAACAGACTCGATTGTTCTGTACAAAATCCTTTCTCACTCGTAGGTCCATTGTTTTGAATTTGTTACATGTTGCCAAGTGGAGAGATTCTTCACAACAGATACATGCCGGAACTTCAATTGATGACACGTTGACCTGTGTGGGTCGATTCCCGATGAAAGGCTTTGGTTTAGTATTGATTGATGATTATTATGTACCAGCTAGCATTTCAACTTCATCACACTCCTTCCCTAGGAGTTTCATGAACTCGTTTTTGCCCACGGTTATTTCGTTTCTTTATCTGCCTTTTCAAGCAGCCATTGAATTAACCAAGGGTCAGCCTCTGGACCTAATGCAGCTAAACCTCTAAATACCTCACCTGCAGTACTGTATAACCCTTGTCTCAGGTAGTTTCTGTTATGGATGGGCTGAATGCTGAAAAACGTGTTTATTAACTTTGATATAACGCATCGTTTTTTATCGTAGCGTTCGATGATCGTTGCCCATGCTCCGTCATAATTGGCGTCTGTTACAGTTAAGTGACGAATTGACATAGCGGCTTCGCCCCTTAACAATCCCTTTAAATATTGAAATGTTTGTACATTCGCCAATGACTCCCTGTTATGTACAGACGATTCGTACAAGTCACGAAAGGCGGGAACTTTGGCGTAATCTCCACTAAACTGAGGTATATGTAGTTTAGGTAACCGGACCTCACTGTGATCATCATTGTTTGTCGTGAAGCTAGTCGAAAACGTTTCCAAATAACCACGTTGTTGATCAGCAAAAGCTGGCATGGAGTTGTGAAATTGTTGGTAAAGGTCGTTGAAGATTGTATTTCGCTTGGTAGCAGCTGTACGAAGTTTAGCTTTGATTGAAAAATAACGTGCCTCGATGATTTCCAATTCTGATGGCTGATTTAGTAACATGATTTGATTATCATGTTCTGTGAAATCTAAATATGCTCTTTCTAGAGCTTCCAAACGTATATTGACATCTTCCAATGTGTGCGTTGCGGTTAATTCACTATACAATTTTTCAATGCGTGTGATAGCCGCTTTTGATTGACCTCAACGTCCTATATAGTCCTTCAGTTTCACTTATTCACTATCTGATAGCATCATTTTATACAATTCCGTTGTCCTTTATTGACGCACTTTATTCACTGTAGTTGTTTACACGTTTATTAACTGAACGTTATATATATATATATAAATTACTATCAGATTTGCACTTAAACTATCACTATATGGTATTTTCAGTTTAAGGTTTCACTTATATCCCGTTGGAAATAAAAAAACGACTGGCGATTGTACTTGCAGGTTGTAATTATAAATCAAAGCTCTAACAATTCGAACATTATTTAGAACTACGGCCCTCTGGCTGCAGCATCCAACATCGAGGACCGGTAATGTTATATTCGAAGAATTCCGAAATATTGTTGTTCTCTGTGTTTTCAGAAACTGAAATATCGTAAATCAATTTGGTTTGATTGAGATTGGTGCTCATATTAAGTTAAAACAGTTTTGTAGTCAAAAGATCATTTTTAATTATAGCGTATCGGTTTAAACTTACCTTAAGCTTAATTAACGCTGAATTAAACCTCAATAAGGATATTAATTTAGTCAATCCTACGTTAGGTTAAGTTATAGTTAGACCAGTATAAGTATCTGCCAAACCGTTAACCTTAAATAATCAGTCATCCTATTTTTGCCTTTTACCGTAGCATTTGAAGATTTCTGATTCATTTGTCTGCCCTGAAATTCTCCAACATGTTCGAGTGATCCTGGCATTTTTAATTGATAAATTGTTCATCCAGCTCGTTAAGTAATGAGTGGGCAATTCAACTTCACCTTATAGGCTGTGATTGAAAATATTTTAAATGACTTGATCCCATACTGATTATCAAGATAGATTTCAATATCACTAGTTCCAGACTTCATCAATTTCCATCACTATACAGCCTAATAAACGTTACCGTCATTATATGGAGACGAACTGACATGCTTAAACCGATCTTATCAAAGAAGACTCTGGTCCAACCCGTCTATCTGGCGTTGAACCATCTTTGAACAGATTAAAGCATCAGTTAACGGTGCCGATCCGCCTTTCCAAAGGTGTAAAACCTTTATCGATGGATAAAGCGGATCTAGTGTAACCAAAATTCGCAAGTTCAACCCAATTATGTTCAAGAGTCCAGTTTGAAGACATTTTCTCTGACTTGGTGCAGATTGCATCACGAACGTATAGATAGCTTTTTATACTTTCCAAAAATACCTACAGGAAGAAAGTACATCAAACTTCTAAAATTCAAATGGGCGATGTCTTCAGCGTGGTCAGGTTGATGTGTATGCAGTAGGATAAACACAAAACTAGCTTCTTGTGCCGCATACAACTTCACTAGGTGCTCGCGCAGCATCTTCACGGGTGATACTATCAACTACTCAGTAAAAGGAGTGAACTGAAGCATGGGGTCGTGATCCTCTTACAGTGGGTTGGCGTTGTGTTTACAGCCCGAACTATAAAATGTCATTGTTATAAAACCTCAATATGTGCATTCACAACAACGACCTCGGGCACAATATAAGAACAACTAAAGACTAAATCACCCGGAGGGCCTGCAGCAACTCTTCGAAAAATATCTAGGAATAATAAGCTCGACATCATGGGACTGCAGAAAACAAGACTAATTGAGAAGCACGAATTTGGCGTCGGATTCTTAAATGATAACGTTTGTGAACTTTAATTATTCGTTTGTTAACGTTCATACCCCCACTGAGGATCAAATAAAGGATAGTTTCTATGAGCTCGAAACTGTCTTGAACGAGTTTGCTCAAGACAGTTTCGAGCTCATAGATGTTAAATTCGTGTTTGTCCACTTCAACGCGTATCCCTTTAAGCTTTCTTAATCAGGAATCTTAGATAAAACATCAATTGGGGTTTCCTTTAAGATTCCTGGTTAAGAAGTCTCACCTTGGCTATGTTAATAAACAATGGGAAAACATGATGACGTGCTCACCAACTAAATATATCACAGAAACAAGTCAAAATAAGTGTCTTTGTGGAAACTCCTCTAATGAATGAGTCAAAGTTTAAGATGATTGGAAATAAATTCGGCTGCATTTGATATCATCTGGAATGCGGCAAGGAGACCCAATACTCTCAAATCCTCTTTAATATTTCATTAGCATATATCATCGGTCAGCTCAATATAGGGCAGTGCAACTGCATTTATAACCAATCAATCCAGGTATTAGCATACGATGATGACATTTTGGGTCGGAGCATAGAGTTTCACCTCCCCGTTGGAAATATAACCCAACTAATTCAACGAAGTGAAGACCATTTATATGGTCACCGCAAGAAGGCAGACAAAAGGAGACTTCATTTTGGGATACATACGATATGAGAGAGTAAATAAGTTTAAATATTGGGAATCATTAAACAACGAGCAAAATTTCGGTTCTGTGGACATATCAACGAGGATCGCAGCAGGGTACCAAATATTTTACGCTATTATCAAAGTCTATATATTGGGCAAAGTAAACCTTTGATTGTGAGTTTTGGACATTGACAGCACAATTATTCGAATAATTTTTGGTACCATCCAAGAGGAAGATGATTTACCGGATGCTGATGATTCATGAGATCAGAAATGATCTTGATAAAGTTGACAACATTGGATTCATAAAATCGTCAAGAATCGACAAATCTGCTTGGATGCTTCAAATGTAGGCTTCAACGAAAGTAGAACTTCTAAGAAGACCCTCCTACACTAGGGAGGCGGCCAAATTTCTGCATTGAATGTAAAATTTCCTGCAGCGCCCTGGAAATTACTTTCCTGTAAATTTCTTTACATGAGCTGGTACTACACGCTAATTTCAGATAACTACGGCAGTTTAAAACAAATGCTTCAGTTCCGATTTTAAGTTCTTTTTCTTCACAATGGTGCTGCTACACGAATGCAACGGTATAGTGACTTTGTTCACTCTTTCCTAATTTTGCTGTGACAGTAATAGCTAGTGTGGTGCCTCTAAATATTACGAAGGCATCTCACAGCATTTCTTAGTAAAGAGGATTTTGTCGCTTTCGTGGCAGGAAAAGTAGCAGTTTTGCTCTGTAACCGGGTAATTTGGGTTCGATACCCCGGTGTTGACCAAAAATCACGATTGTGTTTTTGTTAGTATTTGTGTGAATTTCGGTTGAACCGTGTATTTTGTTGGCATTGAGGTTTGGAATACTTTCCAACTTCTTTAATTATTTTAGTAAAGAGGGCTAGTTCTATTTTGGATGAGTTTCACTTCGGAGATGCTAACATGAGATAGTGATCGCTACATTGTTTACATATACATATATGTATATCTGATATCTCATTTCTTTCTAGTTTCAACAGCAATCCAATGATTAATATATTTTAGAACAGGAGTGACAGAATACCACCTTTTGGTTGTTCCTGATTACCCTTATTCTAACTATGGAAACCTTCAGCTCGGAGTGGACAATCCCGCTTTCAAGTGATTGCCCTATATCTCTTTGTTACTGTATCCTGCTGTCGTTTTTTCATCTTATGTATCAAATTCCGTGATATTTCTATTTAAAAAACGAATAAATTAGTAAACAAGATCTACAAACCTGTTGTCCGGTTAGTTGGAGAGACCTCAGTACATTTATCTCCTTCCGTCCTTTTACCTCTAGTTCAAAGCAAAAGGACGGGACAAAGAAAAATGACACTGCAAATCTTAAACTGAAATAATAACAAGACAATGGAAAAGCTTGGCATTAACACTTGATGCGTGTTTCTACACAAACGGGAAATACACTCAACAAGAAACATTTGTGGACACACGGATACGAAACACTTAACTGCTTAGATAAACACCAAATACTTGTATCCGAAACCTGACAAGCTACATACATACAACATTAAAAATATACAAAGTACAAGGTGGTAAATTTTGTGCCAGAAGATAGATGGCGGAAGAAGCGCGTAAAATTTAACTTGCCCGATGTACAGTGCCATACGGGAAGGTTATAAAAGGTGAAGCATGAGACGGTGAAAGTGGCTTTTATGATGTTCAATGCGGACAAGGGTGTTGAAAGGCAATAAACTAAATAAAAGTGAAGATAAATTTGGCGAAAAGTGACAAATAAAGAAAATAAAAAATAGAAAATTTGTAAGCCACATCATAAAAGAAAAGATAACAAAAAATATAAAACAAGGTGAAAGTGATTCGTATCAAGTGGGCCAAGATACCAACGTCAAGTGGAGCTCGAGCAATCGTGGTTCTTGAGCAACATCAAGTGGTCGACGATGCAAGCGTGGTACAACCTGGTTGTATGTGGAAAACAGTATAACAAATTGCAATATCTCTACAGCATAACCCCCAATCGTTACACCCAGCCCGAATTTCTCTAGCCAACCGAGAAGAACAAGCCATCTTCGTGCACGCAGGCTGTCATCCAAACATAAATCAAATTTGTCTACAAATTGAGGAGGTGGAGGAAGTGCACAGAAGAGGACAAAATTTGTTTTATTGCAAACTCGTAACAATACTGAGGAAAGTCTATAAATATTGAATATTTTGTATAGGAAGTAAGCAAAGATTCGAGAATTTAGGAAACAGGCATACCCCATCAAAAATCCTTTAACATGTCATTTTATCATTTTCGATAAATACTTTGAAAACCTAACATCGCAAATCATATACAACGCCCTCTGTTTAAAATCACACTATATACCGCACAAGGACATTTATTTGTGTGCACAATTTAAACATCCCATCAGTAGAACGAGAAAATGAGTTTTCTAAAATTGAATTTTTCCGAACATTTTTAATGATATCAACTTTGAACTTTTTGTATAAAAACTCGAATGTCCTTTTTTTTATCTGGAGCTACGAGATGTAATATAAATTTAAAGACTGAACCGATTTGTAGAAACAGTTTTTTTTTGTCTGTGTTCGTCCTTTTTCCGTTTTAATTTTGACGCAAGGAGGGAAAAATGATATCAATTCTATTTTATCCAAAACGATAATAGAGAATGAATAGTTTTTCATTTTTTCTTACATTTATTGTTGTTGTTGTTGGTGTTGTTTTTTAAATGAGGAGCAAAAAGGATAAAATAAAGCAGCACAAAAAAGATGTATAATGATACAAAATTACATTCTCTCTGGATTATCACAAAATATTTCTGTCATTTTATTATCAATTTTCCCCATTTCTTTGTTTTTTTTTATTGGGTTTTATCCATTTTCTACAATCAATTAAACCTAATTTTGATGTGGTTTTTATGGTCTGTACTGTAATAATTTTGCTGTCGAACGGACGGTTGGTTCGTTCATTCGTTGGATAAATAATTTTTAAGCTTAGAGTTGATAATCTTATAGTAATTGGATTGATGTTCAATTTCATGGCAATATGTGAGCTGCTTAGCAGGCGATTATGCGGTTTAATCTCATAACCATAATTGAACGACCAATTTATCCAGTTTACTCACACACACACACACTCTTAAATTATTCATAATTTTTGTAAATGACTGGAAAACTCATTAATTTCCCAGACTTCAAATTATGATTATAAATGAATATATACCAAAAATATGCAAATTAGGTTATGTTGCGAAAAAGCCAAAATATATTCCATGTATCAGAAGCGACTAGGTCATTGGCTATATGGACATTATGGTTTTACCCTGTTGTGAGTAATTTATCATTCAAAAATATTTCAAATCATTGTTGTAAAGCTCAACTAGTAGAGAACACAACTGGCATTTCGAGTAAAAAACTTACCATTCCCAATATATGAGCCACAACCAATTTAGAAAAATTAAATTTATATTCATTGTTATGCATAAGGTGGAACGAGTGATTGACCCTTTGTGTACCAGCTTTTAAACATAGCATTTGTGGTGAAAGGGTGTCTAGTCAAGCTTTTATTGCAGCATGATTGCCAAACAACATAAGAAGTAAATAAGCCATCACTTAACCGTATAATGCAAATTTTGCATATAAACCATAAAATGTGCCATCACTAACACACTGTTGTCCGTTTGATGATTTTATCACATATTGGCTTAAACTCGTTATTCTTCAACAATGTGTGGTGGTATAATTTTGGGGTTGGAATTTCCATTGAGTAAGTATAAAGGCTTTATTTAACTTCCCAGCAACAAATAACCAAACGTTTACCTCAAAGTCGCGAGTACCAAATACGAATATAAGTTAAGAAAAAAAAAACATTGATCAAAGCTATGATAGAAAGTTTGATATCTGTGAACCGGAAACCCTCAGTGTAAATATTAATGGGCACGTGGCGTGAACATTAACTTGAAAATATGAACAATTGCAAGACGTCTACTACTTTCTTTCTTTGCACAGGATACAAAATTCTGTCTAACATTTTTTTGAGAATAATCATCATCACTAATCTTGCAGTGGAGGAAACAATATCGGTGTCTTCCATGGAGGATTCCATTCCAAATACAGTAAGCCTTGACCAGTGAGTTCTCTTTGGACGATTATTTCCAAAGTTAAACGAAATTTTTCGTTATATACACTCCAAGTGCTACTTAATAGGTGCGTTGACAAAGTTGAGAACATTGGTAGGTTGGGGTGGTGTGTGTTATCGGGAACTTTTGGAATTACTATTGATATTAAAAACATGGGGTCCTCTATTCTGGTAATGATTATTGATTTTGTTAATTTTTGAGTAGCACTTGTTTGTACATATATATATGATGTAATTCGCTTGGCCGGTTTTTCCTCGATCTGACGTTCAAAAAAAGATAAAATCACGTCATGGAATGACCGCATGATCAATAAGGTCAAATAAGTCGTCTCAGATATGAAGCGTTCGTGTATATGAAGCATTAAATTGTGTCGTGTCAGTGCTTGCGAATTATAAGACACTTTACTCTAAATTTTAATTATGAATTGTATTACAAATTATACAAATTATATTATTACTTTCTACTGGAACGCCATATTATCTGTCCTGCAAGTTAATTTCTCTTCCGTTTGAGTATCATTGATAATGATCATGTGTTTCATGCCGTAATTGTGTTTGGGTACCTCATTTTTCCCGGTTAGTGATTGAGGTGCGGCTGGTTGCGGCATGAAATGAACCGGACTGCATGCTGTATTTGTGGTTGCCCGCATTACCTCGCTTTATAGAAATAATAAATAACAAATAACAAATTAACACGTAAATAACAAATTTGAATGATGAGATTCAAGTATCTGGGTTCTCTCAATACTTATATATGATAAGACGTATACCCGTAATGTATGGTTTTGACGTGGGGTATTATTTCCCGTTGTTGGATGGTGTGTTTAGGGTCGCACTCATACTCGATAATGGTACCATGTTACTAGCAAAAGGGAGACGGACCAGTAATGATCTATTGTCTCGCGCCTTTTACGAAACGGTCGGTAAACCCGGTACCACCGGTGCCAAAGTATTAATTGGACGTTTGATTTTTACTTACCATTTCGCTTTCCACTGTCTGGTTTAAGTAATGAAACCCAAAAAGATAAAACAGTGCTGGGAGTCAGACGGAGTGCGCTTGCTGTTTCGCATGACCTTCCGCAGATTGTAAGTGATTCCACATTTGAATGTTCAAATTCTACAAGCAGTCATATTCTGGATCTTTGTCTTACCACAATTCCGCATTCCATGGAAGCGCGTGTCGAGGCTGGAATTGAAATTCTCACCACAACATGAAAACCGTAAAAAATCTACCGTAACCCCACCAGAATTAAGACAGCAGCCATGGCTTTTTGACGAGGCTGACAATGATGGGTGACGGTCATTTATTCAACATTTTCCGGAGGAAAGACATTGTTTTTATAACAATCAAATCGACGACGCCGTTTCCAATTCCAATTTCACCGAAACCATTCTACATGGAATGAGTAAATATATCCCATCATCCTTTTCCAATCCCAATCGCTATTTTAAAATCTTTTCAAAAGAAGCTCCCAAAGCAGCCAGACAAACAAACCTGCTCACAAGAAATAAAGGCGTAACGGAATTTCGTTTGAAGAATATAAGGCCACTCGAAACATCTGTAAAACAATCTGTGCTAAGGAACCGAAAAGAGCTGACAAACGCTTCCGCGAACGCTTCCGAATTGAAAATTTCCGATCGCAACTCTTACCAGATGGTCACATCGGTTGTCCCCGATGAAGTAATGTCTCCGTCAATTCCTGTGGTTCTAAAATAGATCCTTCCAACATCTCGAAGGAAATTATCTTCAGGAACCTGAAGACAATGGACATAAATAAGGCCACCGGGCTTGACGGAATTCTTTTTCGAAAATTAAAGGAAAAACTACCGGCCAATATCAATTGTGTCAGCCGTGGCTAAAGGTTTTGAGAAATGCATAAACCAACAACTGGTGAGTTATTGAGATTAATAAAATATTTTCAGATAAACAATATGGCTTCTGCAAAAGCCGGTCCACAACCGATCTCTTGACGGATTTGGCAAACAAATGGAATATCGCTCTTGAGCACAACGGAGAAGCCTTTGCAATCGCTTTGGATATATCCATACGGCTTGCAATCGATGACCATCAAGTGGATAAAAAGCTTTCTCAAAGGCCGAAAGATGAACGTTGTTCTAAATGGGAGATCATCAACGACACAGTCCCTAAATGCAGGAGTCCGTCAGGGATCAGTTTTATCAACAACTTTGTTTTTGTTAAACATTAATGACTTTTTGGATAGCACTGTGAACTCTATGCACATTTACGTATTCAAGGTCGAGCCTACTCCATCAGAGTTAAACGGTAAACGACTGGAAGATGTCACCTCGCTTAAAATTGGCTCGTCAGGTGTCAGTTGAGACAAGGTAAGGGCCGTTTACGGCCTCTAAGCCATAGATTTTTTTTGATTTTTTATTAGACCTAGTATAGAATATTGCTGTCAGATTTGGGGTGGTGCATATGGTATTGCTCTCCAGTTGCTGGATAGAGTTCAGCGGCGTGCCATCCGAATAATACGAAACTCCAGAGTTCCGAGAGAAATAGACAGCCTACAGCACCGCAGAGATGTTGCAGAACTCTGCGTGTTCCATAGATTAATAAATGGAAAATGTTCTGCAGAATTAAAGGAGAAAATACCACAATTTGTTACGCCTGGACGGATAACACGAAGGACAAAGCGCGAATTCATTTATCGAACATCTAGGAAGTAAATTTTCAGTTTCCATTTTTGTATAAAATGCGCAAGTTTAAGGCAGCTATCAACCTTTATTTGAGGATCGCGCGTGGAGTACAGGAGATCTGACAGTTACAAGGAGCTAGGTCAGTCTAAAAGTTCACCCTGCACCCAATTAAAAAAAACGTAAAAAAAATAAGTGAAACAGACGATGTAAGAATGCAATGAACGACGTTGACTATCAACAAGGTTTCGTTTATCCATTGATGGCGAAATGCGATAAAAATATGGAATGGACACATCTGGACCAACGGTCGACTATTGCCATCTGTGTAAAATGACAGTAACGCAGTCACATTGCTGTGGCAAAGTTGAGAACAGGCTATCGAAAATTTTTGCAATTACTTCTGGAGTTCGACAAGGAGATGCGCTGTCTCCGATACTTAACCCCCGAGAGTTGGACCTTGATGGATGAGTACGAAAGATGGCTTATAACATTCGAGAGAATAATCATGCGTATGACATAGGGATTAAAATGCGAAGATGATTGCACATACCGAGTTCTTTTCAATAACGAGATCAAGAATCTAATGCGCACTGATCCGAAGCGAATAGTGATCATTGAAGTATGCAGAGCTGGCTTGTAATCGAAACCGATGAAGTTAGATTGTTGACACGGTACGAGCCAACAATGGTCTGTAAAAGTCGTTGAAAAAATAATAAGTCGGGCATACGAAGAGGAAAGATGGTTTTATTCGGATCGAAACAAATTTGGTATGGATAAGCAAACATAAAGATTGCGATAAAAACTAAAAGAGTTCGGTTAACATATTTTGTTTATTGTTTAATCATCAAAAAACGTGTAAATTTTTATGGCAATGTATTGACCTTTGGCAAATGTTCACCTTGTGGTTGGAAACCATTTTCATCAGCAATATACGACAATGAATATTGTTTACCATCATCACCAACATAATTAATAACACCTCGCACAACGAGCGCTTCATTTTCTTTTCCAATATTTTTCAATTCCCCTTGCTCCTGTTTGGCTTGGCCATCGCTGGTCTCGAAACTGTATGCGAGTTAAATTTGTTGTATGACACAAGAAATCAAGTGTAATCTTTATAATGTACTTACGCGTAGTTGAAAGCACCTAGGCCAGCATTATCATTGTCGTAGCGTAAAATTTGTGCATTCCTCGAATCGTCCAAAGCACAAGCAACAACAAATAGTGATGCGAAAGTTACCAAAATTATTTTATTCATTTTGATGATTTTATTTAATTGGAGACTGTTTTGAATAAAGCAGAATGCACAACAACTGATAATGGGTTTGATAAAGTTTTCAGTATTTATACAAAAACCTTAATCGATTGATTTTTGAAAGTAGATACATAAAGTATATTATGGATTATGCAAGAAACGTGTCGTAAGCAGGTGATGTTATTATCTCATATTAAATCGATTGGAGTTCCAACTGCCCACACTTATACTGAAATACTAACACACACATGTTTTACATATAGTCCTTAAAACAAATTCGATTGTTTCGTGAACATACTCCCGCACCTTAAGGACTGTTATTAATTCTTAATTAATAATTCTCTTCAGATCGACTTGAACGATTTCACGGCTGCCCGCCACAATCCGCCGAAGTGTGGGCATTTTTAGAAGTTCCTCGTTTGCCCCAACAAAATTTGTTTCGTTGTCGCACCAAATTTCTTTCGGTATTCCCCGCCGCGACATAAATCGTCTCAAAGCAGCTAAAAATGAATTTGTGGCCAGCCCATTTACGACTTCTAAGTAGTCGTCCTTGACAGCTAGGCATACAAATACGGCTACAGACCCTTTGTCTGTTGGGGCTTTACTCTTACTTGTTTTGATGTACAATGGTCCGCCGTAATCTATGCCGAAATTTAAAAACTGTTGTCTTTGCGTACATCGCGCAGCTGGCAAATCTACCATTATCTGCTCTACTCTCGTAGCGCGGTATCGAAAACAAACAGTACAGGATTTTATCCATTGTTTGATCTTTTGCCGTGCGCCTATGATCCAATATTTGCTTGAAACGATGCCGAGTGTGAGGTAATTGCCGGCATGGATGTGTATAGTGAATATCGTGAATTATCCGTAGAATAATCCTGTGGTTTTTGGGCAGAATAATGGGATGCTTGGTAGAAATGATTTATTTAAACGTCCACCTACTCGTAGTAGCCCGGTATCATCAATGAAAGGGTTCAGGGATGAAAGTTCATGTTTCTCTGGTAACGCCTTCCTCTCATTTATCGTTTTTATTAAACAATTGAACGCAGCTCTCTTTACGTTTCTATAAATTCTATTCATTCATCTCGGCCATGGTAAATCTAATAATCTTGCCCCGACAACTCGTAAATAAATCACGCTTCCAAATGCAGCTTCCGATGCATGCAACTCAAACTCTCTCGGTTTATTAATTGATGTTAACAGTCGCGGAATTTGAATACTCTCTAATTTCGGAAGTGATTCGTAGATGGCACGCCGCTGAAATCTATCCACCAAGTGGAGAGCAGTGCCATATGTAAAGTATATCAAACCTCACAGCAATATTCTATACACGGTCTAATAAAGGTTTTATTTATCTGGAGAATCTTATGAGATCTAAAAAACCGTCTGCATCTTTTGAGGAACCCGAGTTTACGTGAAGCTGATCTGGCCAATGCGATTTTGTGTTCATTTCATTTTAAATTGTTGTGAATCTGAACACCAAGAAGACAAATTGAGTCACAACCCACGAGAACATGGCCTTTTACCACAAAAAAATATTTGTTGTAACTTCAGTGTGCAATGATCTAAGAGCGCAATGCTTGCATCATCAGCAGAACTGTGGATGTTCACAGCGATATCCAACAAGTCATTAATGTATAACAAAAACTCAGTTGGTACATAACTGATCCCTGGGAGACCCCGGCATTTTTGAATAGTTGGTAATAAAGTATTTGTGCCCTGTGGGTGGGGGTAACTATGTTTCGTAAATATTTCGAACTAAACATGAGATCCATAGAATACCACCACAGTATCCAGAGCTTATCGTCGGATCGCTGGGCTGACGACCCGCATCCGTAAAAAACAATTACAGTTCAAAATGTCGGATACCGCCTAAATCACAATGACCCCCGCTTAAGTACCCGGATACGAGATTGAGGATCAACACGTGGAACGTGCAGTCACTAAGAAAACCTGAAAAAATAAAGACTCATTTTACAATAATTTGGATAATCTGATGGGCTCTATACCTGAGCACGATATCAGATTGGTGATTGGTGACTTTAATGCTAGAGCTGGCAGAAATCAGACCGACTTATGTAATAATATAGGTCCGTACTCCCGACACGAAACTGCGACCGAAAATGGGGAAAGAATGATGTACTTTGCGATCGCTCATGATCTCAAAGTGGCAAGTACATTCTTTCCCCATAAAAACATCCATTTGGAAACATGGACACATCCACGTAAAACATCCCGAAGCCAAATTGACCATGTGTTGATTTCAAAAGACCGCTCGGGTTGTCCAAGACGTGAGATCGTATCGGTCGTCAACCAAATTCGTAGGCAGTGACCATTTTATGGTTGATGCAAAGCTACGATGGAAATTTTCGTACAATTCAAGGAGGACAGGAAAATATACAACGCGATTCTCCGGTGAACGTCTGATAAATGAAGAAACGCAACGATAATATCAAGATCCGGTCAGCAATAGCATAATGCGATCCAATTACCAATCTGATGATGTGAACAGTGTCTGGGAAGTATTGAAAACCTCGGTTATGGATGCTGCGCAGCACACTCTCGGTATAGTGAAAACTAAGCCCAAAAATGATTGGTTTGATGAGGAGTGTCGTCTTGCTGTTGAGCAACAAGGCAGTTCTTGCTAGGAGGACAGCTAAACGCATTTGTAGACAAAAGAAGCGCGAATGGTGGAAGGCCAAGGTCTTAAGAGTACAACAACTCAGCAATGAGTACAATTCGCGTGGTTTCTTTAAAAAAATCACCGAATTGCACCATACCTTAAGATCTCGGTCAACTGCCATTCGGGACCAGGATGGAAACCTCTGTGTCAACGTTGATGCGGTACTCGATACATGGCGTGAACATTTTTCTGATCTACTTAATGTTCCACATGTATCACAAGCTGTATTTGAATACCCTCAAATACAGACCGCAGGGATGTTCATTGAGGATCCATCCTATGTCGAATTTACAATGGCCATGCAGAGATTAAAGAAAAATCGTTCACCAGGAGTTGATTGCATTAATTCAGAGCTCTTGATACTTGGAGGGCTAACTTTGTGGAACTGTCTTTTCGACCTTGTTCGATTGGTATGGCAAAATGAAGTGATGCCTGATGAATGGAAAGTGGCCGCGTTATGCCCAATATTCAAGAAGGGTGATCGCATGAAATGCGAGAACTATCGCGGTATAGCTCTCCTTTGCACAGCATACAAGTTACTGTCATACATTGTCTTGGGAAGAATTACTCCTCTGGTGGAGGAAATTGACGGTGACTACCAAGGAGGATTCCGTCCAAATCGGTCAGTCACTGATCAGGTTTTTTCGCTACGGATGATCTTTTCCAAGTACTACGAAACATCTCGCGATGTACACCAGGTGTTCCTAGATTTCAAGCAAGCCTATGACTCGATCAACCGAGAGAGGCTATAGTATGCGCTTGAATATTTAGGAATACCGAAAAAAATATGTACTTCTGTGTAAAATTACAGTGACGCAGTCACAATGCTGTGTCAAAGTTGAGAACAGGTTATCGAGAATTTTTTCAATCACTACTGGTGTTCGACAAGGAGATGCGCTGTCCCCGATACTTTTAAATCTCATGTTGGAATACATCCTTCGTAAAAGTGAAACACCTCAGGACAATATCTTATTCCGACAATCCAATCAACTTCTTACATATGCAGATGATATCTGTGTGATTGGATTAAATGGCAACGGAGTGAAAGAGATACTTGATCCAATGAAACAGTTTGCAGCTTCCGTTGGTCTCAAAATCAATGAGTCCAAAACCAAATATCTGATCTCTGGTTTTCGAGACCAAGACGCAAGTGATTTCAGTAGTGGAAACCACACGTTTGAAGGAGTGATGAGATTCAAGTATCTTGGATCTCTCATTACTCACGATAATAGTGTGGGAGAACATATCAAGGTTCGCCTTTTGCTGCTGGCAATCGGGCTTTGTATCCTCTACGTCCACTGCTGAAATCAAAATATCTTGCAAATACGGATAAGCTGAAACTGTACAGAGTGTTGATCAGACCCGTTGTCATGTATAGATGTGAGAGTTGGACCTTGACGGATGAGTACGAAAGATGGCTTCTAACATTCGAGAGAAGAATCATGCGTGTGATATATGGTCCAAAACGCAACGTCGATGGCACATACCGAGTTCTATTCAATCACGAGATCAGGAATTTAATGCAAATTCCTGATATTGTGCATGAAATCAAAGGACAACGAATACGCTGGCTCGATCACGTTCTGCGTGCTGATCCGAAACGAATGATACAGCGATCTTTAAAGGGAGAACCGCCTTTCGGTAGGCGAAGAGGTCGTTGTCGGCGACGATGGCTCCACGGCGTAGAGAGCGATCTGGCATCTTCCAACTGCTTGCAACAGTATGAAGATCTGGCTCGTGATCAAAACCGTTGGAGTCAAATTCTTAACACGGTACGGGCCAATAATGGCCTGAAAAAACCGAAAAAAAATAAATAAAAAAATAAAGTATTTACATCTATATAAGCCTGATGAGCTGGAGTTTGTCTATTCGATCAAACGGTCTTTTAAAAACGTCACCCGTGAGATTGAAACTGATATAGCAATGCAACATCATTTGTAATAACAGATTTACACACGTATAATACCGATCTTTATCAGCTGGGTTTTTATTAAGAGACACATCTGTCAAGCAATATCAACCGTGATTCCCTAGAACTCACGCAATAAGTTATATCCGGACATTCTCGCACAAAGCAACAATGACTTTTGTTTCACCCGGAATAATATCATCAATAATTAAGATAAAATGCGATCCAAAAACCATCTGATTGATCAGCAAATGACAGTCCTTAATACAAAACTTGGTTTCATCAAAAGGTATATCGCAGCACTTGATTTTCTGTCGTACTTTAATTTTTCAGTCGATATTAGCCGCGTTTCATGATACTATGTGATCCGGATTAAATCACATTTTCCATGCAAACCAATGACACATTTTGATCCAAATTTCATTTTGGATCAAAATGTGTCTTTGGTTTGCATGGAAAATGTGATTTGATCCGGATCACATAGTATCATGAAACGCGGCTATTGTAACAATTTAAGCGCTGTTGGTTATAGGGTTCTAGCTAACCCATACTTGCTTGGTTCTACTTTTCTCTTTATAATAATTTCTACTAAACTATCTTTAACCCTTACATTAATTGAACTTGACAGTGTGTTAACCTGGTTGTGTCAATTGGTTATTTTATTGTGCTGTCTGTAATCCTGAATGACCTTGTATAATTTATTAATGAGTATGGAGGTTGGAACCACATTCTCTCTCTCTCTCCCTCTTTCTTTCTCTTTCACTGTTACAATATTTTCATACAAACACACCAACTTAGTGGTAGATCTTCACTTAAATTTGATGTCAATAAAGAAACAATTATATAATGATTTAAATAAGGGACGCCGTAAAAGGTAAGTGTTTTATGAGCACCGTTAAAGTATATGGTAACAACTATTGGGTGCTCGAGTAAATGAATATGAATGAATGAAGTCCGGCTGATTTTATATCAAATTTTCGTGTAATTTTGAACTAATGACGGTTCAACTTTCTGGCTGATTTCAAAGTAGATTTTTGTTGACATTCTTGTAGATAGTGATCTCTTATCTGGCTAAATCGACCGGACAAGCGTATTTAGTGTTTTTTCAATTCTCTTCAATATCATTAATCCTTATGGTCCTATGAGATTTAATATGGTTCGGTACACCATGAATCTCTGCATAAGTGTATCTCATATTTAGTACAAATCCCATAAAGTACTCTGTGCAATATCAGCCTATCCTTATATGTTAGATACTAGAGAAATGTGGAAGAAGGAAATATAAAGTTCGTATACCGTGAAGTCTCTTATTGATCCTCAATCCTCTTAGACATACGTAAAACTTTACGTTCCGCCTTCATCTCAATAAGTGCAGTAATCTAGGTTTCTAGAGATTCATAATACGACCCCTAATCGCATGGGATATTTCTATAGAGGCGATTTTGATCAATTGGACGTTCCTTACGCCTTCCGTTTCAATATGTGGCAAATAGTTCATGGTTGAATGATATGGCTTCTATCAATGAAGAGAATCATCATGCGTACATATATGGGTAAAGCCGCGACATTAACGGTTTAAACCGATATATTATTGTCTGCGACAATGGCTCTACCTTCGTTAGTAGAGAAGGATCTGATTGTTTACAAGAGGTGTAGCTTGTGTGATCAAAATCGTTGAAGCCAAATTGTTGATCCAGTACGTACCATTTATTATAACTATAATGTTACAGTTATTGGAAATTGTTTGACTTTGTGACGCCTTCAGATTTAATTTTTCGAAGAATCATCAAATAATCTTCGATTATGAAACACACTCATTAATTAATCATTAGGACATCTCAAATCAACCGTATAACGTTTTTGTTAAGCACAGAAACAAAATAATTATATCAACCAACAATTAATGAGAAGGATAATTATAGTACAACGATATACAGTTATATTCTTAATACAAATTGTTAAAAAAAAGTTAAAAACGAAAATAACGAGAAAATCTCCCGAAAAGAAAGATGTGGATGCTGTGCTGTATACTGTGTGTTTTATATATCAAAAAGTTGGAAAACATTTTAATTGCTGAGTCGAAAAGAAACTGTGAACGAAAGGAAAGCAATATACTCTTAATTACGGTTTTTTCGTCTTTATATAATGTAACGACTTTCTTTTGGCCGTTGTAAAGTACATCATACACGTATATACGAGTGTATATATATATATACAGAGGAGGCAAACAATTTGTATACTTTTTTTGATCATATTGAATATTCTTTTTGTTTTCAGTTTTATGTTGTTTGTTTCTTAAAGATTTAAATGTACTGTAGCAGTGTAGAAAATGTAATGTTGTTATGACTTTTAGATGTATGAAAGAGAGCAGAATCGCAAAATCTTTTAATTGCAATTTCGAGGAAAATGAAATCTACTTAAATGTTTTGCCGGAACTTTAAAAACAAAAAAGTTTTTGTTTCTCTAGGTGCAATGGCTTCCAAATGAAAGCTTAATTATTTAACTTGGAAATGTTAAGTATGAACTTATATTTCGGTATACAAAAATGTTTAACTGATTGGTAATTAAAAATTTTGCTTTCACAATGCAATATTACGAAGTAGTCTAATATCGGAACTTCTTATGTTGGAAACATGATATGTCAATGTCAAAACGTCAGTTTTTGGAAATTAATGAAAAATTCTATCGCAATTCTGAATCGGTGCTCACAACAAGTGCACTTATTCCAATTTTGGCCACAGTAATCATTCCACCGACAGGTGTTGTCCAACCCACGCCATTCGTATCCATTTGGAATCTCTCAAACACATTTTGCGTAAATATCTTACCTTACACCCTTGCCAGATCATTTTAACTTAAGAACTGAAGCCTGTTGATCAATTGAAGTGACGAAAATTCTCCGATTAGACTCTTCTAAAGTTTGAACGAAATGATGAATTTCATCAAACATCCATGAGAGGTTACAGTAAAAGCCGTTCTCTATATGTTACAGTTAAAACAGTTCACAATCTTGCTATGTTGGAAGACTATTTTAGGCCAAAATTAGATGAATTTTACAATGATATATTGTTCCACCATTTCAACAATCTGACTCTTTATCGGTTTCGATCACGAGCAAGGTCGTCATACTGTTGCAAGCAGCTAGAAGATGCCAGCTCGCTCTCTTCGCCGTGTAGCCATTGTCACCAACAGCGACCTCTTCGCCTACCGAAAGGTGTATCTCCCGTCAAAGATCGCTGAATCATTCAGTTTGGATCAGAACGCATTAAATTTCTGATCTTGTGTAGTTGATAAGATGTTATTTTGAGGTGTTTTACTTTTTTCGGCCACTTTCCATTCTTCAGGCGTATAACTTCATTTCGTCATGCCAATCGAACAAGGTCGAAAGACAGTTCTACAAAGTTAGCCCTTCGAATATGAAGAGCTCTGAATTAATGCAATCAACTCCTGATAAACGATTTCTCGTTAATCTCTGCATGACCATGGTGAACTCTTCATACAAATGGACTTCTCTGCGATCTGTATTTGGCGGGATTCAAATACAGCTTGTGATACATATCGAACATTAAGTAGTTTAGACAAATGTTCAAACCATGTAATGTTAACACCGAGATTTCCATCCTAGTCCTGAATGGCAGTTGACCGACATCTTAAGGTATGAAGTGCACTTCAGTGATTCTTTGAAGAAACCACACTCAATGCTCAGTTATTGTACCCTTAAGGCATTAGTCTTTCACCGTTCGTGCTTTTCTGTCTACAAATGTGTTTATCTGTTCTCCTGCTTTACCTCATCTTGCAATTATAAAACGAGTCTGCACTTCATTGTGAGCTATATTTCGTTGCTCAACAGTAATACGACACTCCTCATCAAACCAATTATTTTTGAGCATAGTGGTCACATAATGATCACTGCCTATGTATTTTGTTGACGATCGATAACATCTCACGTCTTAGATAACCCGAGGCCGCTCTTTAATGTCGGGAGTACGGACCTATTTATTATTACATATGTCGGTCTGATTTCTACCAGCACTAGTATTAAAGTCACAAATCATCATTTGTGCTCCGATATAGAGCCCAGCAGACTATCCAAATTTGTAAAATGAGTCTTTATCCTGTAGTTGAATTACATCAGTGGGTGCATCTACACAGACAATTGACAGGTTTGCTAATCATGTGCAAGCGAAGCTTACACATGATTAGCAAACCAATAGTCAATTTTGATCACTACTACGTATTCTGCGTACTATAACCACTCGTCTCACGACGTTTATTGTATTGTATAATAATAAAAAGTGTTTCAAGTGTGTCCGGCATACCTGCTTACCTTTGTAAATATATTTCCCATGATCCATTCGTTAGACCCGTAAATGGTCCATCTCACCTATAGGGGATGAACAGTCGCTAGAAGATTTGGTGTATTAATAGTGCTACTGGACGGCGAAGAAAATCTATTCTTAAGACAAAAGCTAATGTCTTTCCTTAAGGCAACCGCCAACCTAACAAGTTGATGTTACCATTGATGTGTCCCCATTTAACTCCTTCCTGTTTTTATCATTGTTTTAGTGGATAAGGATCTGATCTCTAAGACCATACCCAAACGGATAGCTTGATTATGTATAGCTGATTCATGAATGGGAAGGCAGCCACCTAATGGAAGTCGTTGTCACAAACACTTGTGTTCCGTTCGTATAGTACTTAAGCTATTTTCTTTAATGAGGGTATATGATTTTAGTTATTCCTAGATATACTTGACTGTATTACCATATAAAGAGTTTTCCAATAAGAGGTTTCTTTTCGAGTAACCTGCTATTTGGAAGCATGTGAAGTTATCCCAGTATTTCATCCCAGAAAAAATTTTTTTTGGTAGTCGTGACGCATCTTCTCGTTCACCAATATTCAAACTGGTAGGAAAATTTGAGCTGTTGCGACAAGTTAACAATGTGACAAATCGAAACCGTGTCTCTCGCTCAAGCACAACGAAGAAGATTACTAATGTAGCCCGTAGTGTTGAAGAAACTCCAGGTCTGACGGTTCCTCGTCGATCTTTGGAATTATACATTCCACAAACGACGTTACACCTTTTGTTACATAGAGAATTAGGGATTAAGGTTTTTAAAGTTCAGTCAACACAAAAACTCAAGCCGATCGATCACCATAAACGTCAAAACATTTTCACCTCGAAGGCTTATAACGTAGCAGAATTGGCGTATTTGGGTAACTAAAAATCCAAGAATGTTTGTTGTAAAGTCTCTCCATCCTCCACGTGTCACGTGTTTGGTGCTTTGTTGGGACTGGTGCTGTGATCGGATCTTACTTTTTTGAAAGTGAAGCTGATCGATATGGTGAATAGCTTGCGCTTCCGAGCTTTGATTAATGAATTTTAATGGCCGGAATTGGAAGATATTGATGTGGACGAATTTTGCAAGAAAAGTTTCCTGACCGGTGTTTTCGAAGAGGTGATCATAATTAGCCACCAAGGTCTTGTGATTTAACACCTTTAGACCTTATAAGACGTTTGTAAATGCTCCACAATCGTTTCAAGAACCCTTAAGATGGAATACGTGAAGTTATCAACATAAAGTGAGTTCAGGCCCACAAAAGTGGAAGATTCATACAAATAGACCAATTTATTAGCCAATATACTTCCTTTGATACCCATGTGACTGCGTACCCACAGAGAAGCGTAGCTTTATTCAGACTGCGATTTAAGGCAATTATTGTCCCCAAAACTAGTTTCGATGAAACAGTATTGGAAACCATGCCTTAAGAGCTGCCTAGCTATCAAAAAGGATGCAGATACGTCCACTCCTAGCATTCATCTTCTATGCAAAGAGTGCCGTTGTCAAAATTTGTAGCAAGTTCTGTGTGAAAGACACTCGCGTTCCTACTAGGCAAGATTACAGTAAACTGATCCGTCAGTAAAAATCATCATACCGTCACCGGAGGGATGTTATAATCCTATGTATGTTTTTCGGTGATAGTTACACAAACTAATTTCCCGAAGACGAGCTTCTTAATCATAGTTTCCGAGGGCATGTGGGCAGTTGGTTGCGGGCTCACCTTCAATTTTGACATTAAATGTTAGATGCTTTTTTGCATTTCCCTTCTACATATATGTTTTTGCCAAATAATCTTCCGATATAACCGATATAATATCGCAGGAGCCCCAATTGTTGGAAGACAAAAGTTTAATGTAAATTTTTATATATTTATTAATTTATATAATATAATTTTTATTTATTTCTATATTTATTTATTTATATAATTTACGGTTTTTATTTATTTATTAAAATATTTATTAAAACACTTTTATGTTTCTTAAATTAATTTTATTCTATTTTATTTTGCGCCACCCACGCGTACGATCAGAAAGATAATGAATATAATGGCCGAATATAAAATATGCTCGTCACAATGACTCAACCAAGAGGGAGGACACACACGCCACGATCGAGAAATACTAACACGAAAATAAGATAATGCAGTTGTTAAAATATAAATGCATTCTACTTTGAATAGATGTCAACACGATAAAATATCTATTCAAAAGTAGTAACAACTGACAGTACTAAATATGCTATAGAAACGAGAATATTCTACAAGAATATAGAACGTGACGTAATAAAATTAGGAATTAATGAAAGTTGCATTACTTAATTGAGAGCGGTTTGAAATAATAATCAACAAATATTTATCTACTACACTCAAAGAAAAATAAAGGTAAAATTAACTAAAAACAAATGTAAATTCAACAAAAAATGATGTTCGAATTGAGCCAAAGTAGCGCTATGTTTATATTACTATTTTGAATTTGTTGATTTTACTTAAAATTAAGTTAATTCAACTTATCTAAATTCATCATAAAAAATAACATAGAAGCTTGTTAATTTTACCAATAAGAACATTAAATTAACAAAGAGCAATGTTAAATTAACATGTCTAAATCCAACTAAGAACTGAAAATATCTATGTTATTTTTACTAATAAGCATGTTAATTTAACATAAAAAAATGTACGTTTAACTATTACTATAGGTTGGTTCAAATTAAACATGCCTTAAATTAACAAGTGATAAGTAAAGTTAACAATAATAATATGTCAAATCAAGTTTAAAACAGTGTCAAATAAATGTATTATTAACATAAAAAGGTTAAATTAACTTCCGTAATATGTAGGCTCAACAGATTTCATGATTGAAACAAACTTATATATAGTTGATTTAACGACTGACTAAATTTATTGAAATGTAAGATTAACGTAAATTATAGTAGATATAGAAGTATATACATAACGGGTGATTTTTTAAGAGCTTGAGAACTTTTGTTTAAAAAAAAACGCATAAAATTTGCAAAATCTCATCGGTTGTTTATTTGAAACGTTAGATTGGTCCATGACATTTACTTTTTGAAGATAATTTCATTTAAATGGTGACCGCGGCTGCGTCTTAGGTGGTCCATTCGGAAAGTCCAATTTTGGGCAACTTTTTCGAGCATTTCGGCCGGAATAGCCCGAATTTCTTCGGAAATGTTGTCTTCCAAAACTGGAATAGTTGCTGGCTTATTTCTGTAGACTTTAGACTTGACGTAGCCCCACAAAAAATAGTCTAAAGGCGTCAAATCGCATGATCTTGGTGGCCAACTTACCGGGCCATTTCTTGAGATGAATTGTTCTCCGAAGTTTTCCCTCAAAATGGCCATAGAATCGCGAGCTGTGTGGCATGTAGCGCCATCTTGTTGAAACCACATGTCAACTAAGTTCAGTTCTTCCATTTTTGGCAACAAAAAGTTTGTTAGCATCGAACGATAGCGATCGCCATTCACCGTAACGTTGCGTCCAACAGCATCTTTGAAAAAATACGGTCCAATGATTCCACCAGCGTACAAACCACACCAAACAGTGCATTTTTCGGGATGCATGGGCAGTTCTTGAACGGCTTCTAGTTGCTCTTCACTCCAAATGCGGCAATTTTGCTTATTTACGTAGCCATTCAACCAGAAATGAGCCTCATCGCTGAACAAAATTTGTCGATAAAAAAGCGGATTTTCTGCCAACTTTTCTAGGGCCCATTCACTGAAAATTCGACGTTGTGGCAGATCGTTCGGCTTCAGTTATGAAATGTCAAAGCATACTGAGCATCTTTCTCTTTGACATTTTGTCTGAAATCCCGCGTGATCTGTCAAATACTAATGCATGAAAATCCTAACCACAAAAAAATCACCCGTTATATATATATATAATATATATATATATATATATATATATATATATATATATATATATATATATATATATATATATATATATATATATATATATATATATATATATATATATATATATATATATATATATATATATATATATATATATATATATATATATATATATATAATTATATATATATAAAATACCTAACTAAATAATAAGAAAAGATATTATTAAATTAAATACCACTCATACATCGCAGAAAAATTGGTAAAATAAAAAATACGAATTTTAGTTGATTTTATTTTTATTTCAAATAAAAAACATTTACATAACTGAAATTATAAAATAAAGAATACTTAATGTGTATTTTAAAATAAAATATCTTTTATTAAATTATTTAATAGTTTTCTTGTAATTGTTCCGGAAGTGCAGTTGTTTTTCAGCTTAATCTCCATTTCAGAATTTTTCGATTATGTGAGCTTCCCATTTTTTGAGGTTAATTTTTGCTAAAATATTAATATAAATATATTTAAAAAAAATTTAATACAATTGCGTACCTACTAGGTGCTCTTGTTCCAGTTTTCGAATATTATGCAAGAACACAATTATTATCCCAAACTGAAGATAACGTGGAAATAAGATATCAATTTGTTCTTGACTTGATTGAAACTCGAGAAAACGATCTTTTTATCTAAAAAATTAATTAAAAATTAATTTAGTATTTAACACAAATATTATTTATTTAATTTCACCTTTAATGTTGTTATATAATAATTCACTTCTGAATAGTTTTGTTCTTTGTTTTTTTTTAATAAATCTATTCGATTATTTTTCTATTCTTATTTTTCTGTTATTCACATGTGATCGCAAATGCATGTTACGATGAACTGAGTTTCATTAACATTCTAACTTATAAAGTGTAGTTCCAAAGTAATTGTAGAAATATAAGTAACGTCACATTTCTACAATTAAAATGTTAATTTAATTAAAAGCTTGGGGTCAATTCAACATTCCTAATGTAGTTTCTACAAAATATGAATTTAAATTTACATTAAGCATTAGTAAATTTAACATTTTCTAGGTAGTTTTTATAATATATAAACTTTAAATCACATTGAACATTAGTTAATCTTACATTGCTCATGTAGATTTCACATATAATAAAATTGACAGTAGAAATATAGTTAAACTTACATAAAATATTAATTTTGCGTATGTTGATTAAACATAAGTTCATTTAACATTGTGTAAATAAATTTAATTATAGCAAACCCTCAAAAGTATGTTATTTTAACATTTTGAAGGTAGAACGTACTTTCCAAATTTACTTTTATTTTAACATGTCGAAAATTGTAATTTTAACATTGATATATTTAATTTAAATATAAAATATTCACTTTTAATAAGTTGAATTTATATTAAAACCATGTTGATTTTACAATTTTTGCCTAACATTGCCTGCAATGTTAAAATCACATACGAAATTTTTTTGAGTGTAGTATTATCGCAATATATCATCAGCAGAACCCTGGCAGAAAAATCTGTTGTCGTTTAGTTGAACTAGAAGTGAGTGATTGCAAGGCACCACAAGAGCGGAGACACAACCCCACCCTGAGGACATTGGGTAGTATGCAATAATTCTCCTTGACCTAAACATATACTGTTTCATACCAAATGAGGTTATTCTGCAGGCTTGTAGTTTGCCATATAGTCACAAAGCAGGAATGTGATATAAAAGGCGTATACTATAATTGTTGCCACCCACTTAATCACAGACGAAACAAATTTTAAAACTGTCAATCGTAAAAAGGAACATATAAAGTGCTTCGAGAAGCATAAGAACTAAATTAAGCCAATTATATTGTGTTTTATTTGCGAAACGAACCTAACTGGTTTCAATTCATCATTTTAATCCTTTATTTATTTTCTTAATTTTCAATTTATATTTTGGTCCTTATAATGTTGTCACGTATTTTCCGTTATTTTTTTTTATTTTTAAGGAATAAAAAAAAATAAATTCTTATTCTTGCAAAAGGTGAAGAATTTTCTTCATTTCGTTTTGTAGAAATGTGGATTTGTGTGTGGCTCAATGAACATTGATACTTCAATTTGTGTTCAACAAGTGTTTAGTTTGGTATTTTGAAATTTAATTTTACGTGTAATACCAACGCACACGCAGGCATCAACAATAATTCGATTTGGAGAAAATATTGGCAACACATTTAAGGAGCTTATTTATCCGATATTGTATTGAAATAAAAAAAAAATTGAATTATTGGTATAACAATTGAAAAGCGTATAGAAGTAGTTAAGTACAGTACATTAAAGTGTTAGTTATCATTACAATAGCAGATGTTGACTAAATCTCTCGCTGGCGTACCTGATTATACCTCCCGCTGGAGACAATTAAATTCATTTTGACTTTCTTCTCGAAGAAATGTTGTCATACTTACAATGTGGTTCATCACATGCTCGGTAGATTCCTCTTTTGAATCAGAAGACCGGTAATTACTGTTGAACTCGCTTGAATTCGGATCTGTTGAGTATAAATAAAACAATCATTGGTATATCATCAACCCGCAGCGTTGTGCCAATACATAACTTATTACGGCTAATTGGATGAATTAAAAGACCAACTTCATCTATAATGAGCTATCAAATGATTAAAATTTAGAAAAAAAGAAAAAGGGAGATGATAAGGAAACAGAGAATTTATCATCATGTACTAAGCGTGCCACTCGTTTAAAGCCGTCTTGACATTAAATTTAATTTTAATGATGTCGACTGATGATTCTATCCGGTTGGCAATAATTGTCTGTCACGTGATATGTAGATGTCTTGGCCTTCCTTGCATTGGTTGGCGTTTCTCTTATTGTATCGTTTGCTGCACTATACGATACGCAATTAAGAACCGTGGAAGTCATTCCAGTTTCTTTGCTCGGAATCTAACACTTTCACCAAATGTTCCTCCATTAAAGTTGAGTGTCTTGCTTAGCTCAGCGAATAGTTGTATTAGAAGTGTTTACTTCTGCTTACACACTGGTTTACCAATCCACTTGCTACTGTTACTGCCTCTGGGCTTGGAAGTGCTTAAGCTTCCGACGACTTCGTAAAGTAGTCTATTATGACCATGATGAACATGTTATACCTCTGCTAGACTCTGAAAATCCAGATATATTAATAGCCAGCAGTTCCATTGGTGCTCCCACGTTATATTTCTGTATCTCTCTACTGATTCTGATATTTCTGTTCTGGTCCTTGGTGCCTTACATGCTGTGCAGATATCACTGTGACGACACCATTGCTCTTGGTCGATCCGATATCTCACCCAATAAAATCTTTGCTTAACTTCGGCAAGTGTTTTAATACGGGACGACCTCCTACGATGCACTACCACTTACTTTACAGGATACGATTAACCAATATAACGAGTCCCACTAAGCCCAGAGGTTATCATCCTTACTTTACGGTGCTACTTCCTTCCAGGCTGGTCTTTACTTTTCTCCTTCACTTAAATATGAATCAATTTATGCACAATGTGTAGTTTCCGGAATTAAACCTTTCGGCCATCTCAACGAATAGACAATTGTCAGACGTTACACAACATTGTAAATGGACACAGAAAACTATGAATTCGTGGTATTCTTTCAATAAGCCTATTTTAGTTAGTACTCGCGCCATCTTATTATTTTGATCGAGAAAAACAACCAAATGCCAGAAGAGGCACAACTAATGATACATAACACGTGTAGTTACCTATCCTATCCAAATGAAATCCAAGATAAGCTCAACAAGTTCAATAACATTGTCATAACGTATATGAAACACTTTAGATTGTTTGGGCTTCTATTACATCCATGGCAACGTTGATTAGATGTTTCAATTCTTGGATAGTCTCTGGATGGTTATAATTTTAATATTTATTCTTAACGGCTCCCAGCATAAAAAAATCTAACGGAGTCAAATCGTAGCTACCTGGTGCTCAATTGACATCTCCATTACGACTGGTTATACGGTCCTCGAAGACAGTGTGTACAAGATTGTTAGGTTACGCTTCCTGTGTGGCAGGTTATACCGTCCTGTTGAAACCAAATGTCGTGTGTATCTTCTGATGGAATTCAACGATGCATCGGCTTCTGCATGGTTACGTGTAGAATCTGAGCTCCAAATTTACTTGTTGACATAGTCTTCGAAGTGAGCTTCGCGGAAAAGATGACTGTACGGTAGAAGTGCTCTTTTTCTTCCATTTGTTCCATAGCCCAATTAGCGAATCAAAAACGAATTTTCATCGTTGAATTGTATGAAATATTCAATTCTAGAGCAAGATGGCGTTAATGTTGTTGCATGCTCAGGAATATTCTGCAATAGCTGCATCAATCTCAGCTGTAATAATTGGTAGTTCAAATTGCAAGCATGAGATGGACTACCCGAATCCGCACTGCTCCGAATACAACCACCCGAGTCCGCACTACTCGGTTACACTACCGGGAAGGATTTATATACAGCAACCATTCATAGTTGCACTCACGTTTGTGTGATATTCAAGTATCTTGGATCTGATATTACTCACGATAATAGTGTAGAAGAGGATAGCAAGGCTTTGTTTGCCTCTAGCAATCGGACTTTACATCATTTACGTCCACTTCTGAAATCAAAATATCTTGCAAATGCAGATAAGCTGAAACTGTACAGAGTGTTGATCAGACCCGTTGTCATATATGGCCCAAACCGCGATATTCATGGTACATACCGAGTTTTTTCAATCACAAGATCAGGAATTTAGTGCGAATTTCTGATATTGTGCATGAAATAAAACGACCGCGAGTACACTGGCTCGGTCACATTCTGCGTGCTATGTCGAACCGAATGATACAGCGATCTGAAGAAAGAGCCGCCTTTGGGTAGACGAAAAGGTTGCTGGTCAGTGACGATTACTTCATGGTGTAGAGAGCAATCTGGCATCTTCTAATGTCTTGCAATGGTATGAAAAGCTGGCTCGTGATCCAAACCATTGGAGTCAGTACGGGTATAAGATGTACTTAGCAAAATTTCTGATTAGTAAACACTTCACACTCGCATTATGAAATCAACCCTTTCACTTCCACCCCATAAATCATGCCAATCAAATTGAAACGAATTAATTTCCATATTAATTACATCCCGATACATTCATTCGAAAATTTTATGTTTCGTGTAATCACATAAATTTTCTTTCATTTCAAGCACGCGTCAATCATAAATATTCCATAAACACACATTAATTATGTCTTTGTTACTCGTATAATCGTTGCCGCACTGTTTGAAACTAAAAATTAACGAGCAATATAATTTGTTGTGATAAAGTTTGAAAAAAAAATTATAATCGGAAAATTGGAAAATTATAAATTGAATATATACAGAACATAAAATTATACAGAAAACAAATCACACACCAAGACAAATTTTCCATAAAGTTACAGTTTCCAAGAGACACACACAAGAAGAAAATACTTTACACACATAACGGAAGAAAAAAAATCATTAGATTTTCAAATGACATCATGATTCGTGTTGAAAATCTTAAATTACGTGAGAACAATTTTAAATTAATCGGGTATGAATTTTTGTTTCTTCTGTTCGTGTCATACTCCCAACCCTCTGTTCGTACGCTCGAGTCTCGAGTCGATATGAAATATAAACTCGTTTCAATACACTATATGCATTGTACGTATGTATATCGTGTCGTGTTAGTGATCTGAATATATTTTATGCCTTCTGCTTTTCGGTTTAGCATAAATATGTATTTATGTATCAACTCTTCGTCGTTCTATTCTTCACCCATCATCATCATCATCATCGTGTATATACTCGTATACACTTATATGAGAGAGCGCAAGCTATCTATATATTGTAGTTATAAGAAAACGTAAAATGCAAAGTAAATATATTTTCGTTAGGGAATGAAAAGTATGTAGTAGATACACGTTAGCAGTTGATAGTGTTTGAAGAAGATGCACGTGATTTATCAGCATACCACGATTGTATATCAATTTCAAACAATGTTGCGTGTCTTTTGAGAGGTTCACTCTGTTTTAGTATTTGATGGTCTCACGAACTTTATATATCGAATGCAATGTTGCAGACTCCATCGGGACTCAATTCCAATTGCTTAGAACCATCGCTAACTCCTTAGTATGAAAGTCTTTTTCCTCCACTGTCTTCACCGAAAAACTATGGCGTTCAAAAAAAGTACACAAAAAAAATACTCATCACACAAATACAATGAAACACGCCAAATTAGAACATTATAAAAATCGAAAACAGTTTCGTTTCAAACTCTATATATGTAATTCGCTAGCACTGTTGCAAAAAAGACGCACAAGATACTAATAACAACAAGATGCCATACAACTTCAAAAGAATAAACGTCTTCAACGGCTGGTTTATTCTCAGCGCCCTAGCTGTCGATAAGTACCTTATCGGTGTTCCAGTATAACTCCCATCAGCTGTCACGTCCACTGTTATTTCTAGCATCAACTTGGTTTAAAAATACCTAAATTATCCCGATGAGTAGTAAGTAAAGTAAGTAGACAGTTTTAAATGGCTTAGATGAATTATGTTATACTTCATTGCAACAATAAAAGCAACTGAAACTCGTTTTGGGCTCCATGAACTAGAAGAACACAACCATAAAATAAAAACTAATCAGAAGTCTTAAAAAAAGGAAAAAGAAAATCGATTCTAGCTCTATTTCAATTTTGCGGTGACTGGTAGAACTAATTCTAGCTGTAGAAACATAAGTTAATGAAGTGAAAAGTAAAATTACAAATCAAAATCATTTCACACATACACACAGCTTTTTCACAAATCGTCTTTTTCATTCTGTAACATGACCAGTGGTCATGGTGTTAAGAATTCGCTCCGGAAAACTCAAACAGAGAGATTTGTCTATTCAGGGACTTTGGAACGGTCTATTTTAGCCGGCTAGAGCTCAGGGTAAGGGAGTGGGATTTCCCAAAATATGAGTAGACCTCGTTGAGATCCGCGAAAGGAAATAAAATAAAATTGGGATTTAAATGGTGAAGAAGAGGATAGATAACCAGCCCCCCCATTACATAAACTCCACTGACCTCATCTCGTTCACTCGCCGCCAGGTTCCGCTACTCAGCCCACCATTTTAATTTTTTCACGTTTTTTAAATATTTTCTTAATTTCACCAACGAAACACTTCACTCACAAGAAAAAAGTAAAAAACACAAAAAAAAATAAGATAAAAAAAACAGTAGACTAAATTTGAAGTAACACTATATTTATGCAAAAAAATAAAGTAAAAAAAAATAACAAATTTCTGCACTAAAATAACAAACATCATCCATCGTAATTTATCAAATAATTTGTACAATAAAATATTCTTATTCTACACTACTTAAAAATATAATCTACTTAAAAAGTTTTGTTTTTCGAGAAACCACTTATAATTACTTGGCACTTTCAATGTTTTTTTTTGTTTTTAGTCTTGTTTCTGGCCATCCACTCAAAAAATTCTTTTTGTATCAGTGTTTTTCTTTTTCTTACTATAGTTATATAATATAACTAGATATAAGATTTTATCTTATCGTTTATCTATTGTTTTATTATAAGATATTCTCCATCACTCTCTTATAATTAGTTATCATTATCATTACCAATATTATTATTACCATTATTATTATTCTTATTAATTATTATTCTTACTATTATTATTACTATCAATAATCGATACGTAAATTATTTTCAATTTCTGATTGACGATACGTCTTATACTTTCGCCCTATCTCCCAACTCTCTGTGTTCCAAAGAAAAAACTCCACCTCCATCATCGTTGTCTTTTTCTTCCCGCGGTCATGGTTTCGCATCAAGTCTTGAAAAAAAACGGTTTCGTATGGTTTTCTCATTGGTTTCTCGAAATCTCGAATTTGAGCCCTAATTCTAAGCTTAAAAAAAATACCTTAATTATTTCTGACTCATAACATATTGTTACGGACACGGGTGACATCTATGATTGAATGGAAGTACTAAGCTCGTATTTGGAAACCAGCATGAATCGCAGTATACAGGCGAAATAATAAATAAATGGAAAATTCTACTATGACCGAGAAGCAGGCAAAATGAGTATAAATACGCGAGTAGAAAGCATAGACTTTCAGTCTAAATTTGGAAAGCGATAGATTAAAATCGGGAAAAACTAATAAGAAGTGAAATAGTAAAAGTAACAGTTAAATAAAAGCACTGTGAAAGTGAATTGTGGTGATTTTCAATAAAAGTTAAAGTGAAAAAGAAGCAAGTAGTTTGATTACAATCCAGTGATCGAGCCGTGGAGTGGTTTGAATCCCTACTAGGGAAAAACGTAACAATTGGTGACAGCGGTGGGATTGTGAATAAGGAGACATGAAGCTACTTGAGTTGAAAGTGTCGGAGCTCAAGAATGAGCTGAACTCACGGGGGTTCCCTGCGACGGGTGGTAAATCAGAATTACAAGAGAAGCTACGACAAGCTTTGCTGGAACAGAAAGTCGATCCAGACCAGTACGAATTCAATACTGGAGTACCTAGCGCGGACGGTCCAATGGAAGGGGCAACAAATGCAGGCGCAAACATTGCCCCAGCAGAAATAAATAAACCTACTCCAGCACCTACAAATTTCGATATGGGGCAGTTAATGGCGGCAATGCATCAAATGATGACTGGCTTGGAAAATTTGAAAACCGGCCAAGAAAATTTGAAAACTGAAATGTTGACCGGCCAAGAAAATTTGAAAACTGAAATGTTGACCGGCCAAGAAAATTTGATAATCGGACAAGAATCTGTGCTAGAACGGTTGGAACAACAAGAAAATATTCAACGGCATTTTATATCCGAAGTGTGATAAGTTCCGTGAAAGGTCCATTTCTTTAAATGACAAAGTGGATACAGTAAAAATTCAAATGGAGCAAAAATTCGAAGTGACTGATGAAAGGTTTTTGAAACTGGAAAAAGAGATTATAGATATTAAAAATAATGGCGGTGCTACTCAAATCCTGAAACCAGTCAGCGGAATTAAATTAAAGCCTCCGACATTCGACGGAACAACGTCGTTCAACATTTTCAAATTGCAATTTGAAACGGCAGCAGTAACAAATAATTGGTGTAAGGAAGACCAGGTCGCAGCTCTCATAGTGGCGTTAAAAGGCGGTGCGGCAGATATGTTGCAGATCGTTCCAGAAACCGAACGCGGGGACTATGATCGAATTATGCTAGCCTTGGAACGAAAATATGGTGCTGACCATACACGAGAGCTATACAGGATGGAGCTCAAAGGTCTTTTTCAAAGAATTGGTGAAACGCTACAGGAGTTTGCAGCAGACATTGAGCGATTGGTGCACATCACCCACTTTAATATGTCTCCCGAATATACGGAAAGAATTAAAATGGATGCGTTTACTGATGGAATTCGTGACGTAGACACCAGACGAGCGGTAGTGTTAGCATCAAAGACCACATTTGCGGAGACCATCGCTTGTGCCTTAACAAACGAAACTGCCTTTAACATAATCAAACCAGCAGTTAAAATGCGACGGGTCGAAGTAGAACCAGAGAGCTATAGCTCGAGATATAATGAGAAAGGAGCAGTAAATGAGGCATCAACGAGGTTCCGGGATAGCAGCCATAAGATAAGATGTTGGGCCTGCGATAAACTAGGTCATATATCACGAGATTGCTGGGAAATTCGACGTAAGCGAGCAAGAACACCATCGCCTATGTATCGAAGGTCCAATGAGGACAACAAAAGAGTAGAAGAAAAGGTGAGTCCTGCAAGATCGCAGGCGTTAAACGAGTAAGAGTCAGCTTTAAGGAGCGAAAGCTGACTCCCACAACCGAATTGATGGCAAATCTAGTGTGATAACGTTAGATACGGGGGCAACGCGGACGATTGTGCGGGCTGATTTGATAGATAATGAACTTTTGCAACCGGCGAAAGTGCAGAGATCAAAGAGAAAAAGGAAGTGACCATACGAATAGGTAACAGAAACTTCTGTCACGAAGTTTTGGTGGCCGATATTGTCGATGAAGTTATTTTGGGTATGGACTTCATGAAGAAGAACCAATTCGTGTTGGATGTGGGAAAAGAAACACTAAGTTTTGGTAATGTTGAGCTGCCATTACAATTGGATAGCAAGGAGCCAATCGTCAGGCAAGTTATGTTGGACCATCGAACAAAGCTGCCACCACGCTCAAAAACAGTAATTTGGGGTAAATTGGATGGAGATCCTGGGACACGAAAGTTGTGGGTTGTGGAAGCCAGTGACGAAGAACAACAAGTACGAGAAATAATGCTTGGGAAAGCATTGATAAAACCGGATCATGACAATAGAGTACCATTGAGGGTTCTCAACTTATCGGACAAGACTAAAACCATCAAAAAGGGGACTATTATCGGTAAATGCGAAGAAATATCCACTATAGTCAAATGTGAAGAAACGAATCCGAGTGTAAAGGCTAAAGTTCAACGGCAGAAGAAAATCGTGGAAGAACTGACACAGAAGTGGACAGAACAACTAAGTCCAGAACAAAAACAAGCTGCCAAAGTGTTGTTGGAGAAATACACGTCCATTTTGTGTGGTGATTCCGAAGATAATGGTAGAACGAACTTAGTTAAACACCGGATCGACACCGAGACAGCAATGCCAATTCCACAAGCTCCAAGAAGATTACCATTGGCAAAACAATCGGAAGTGGATCGCATGGTAACGGATATGCAAATGGCAGGGATGATTGAGCAATCGACTAGTCCATGGAGTTCACCTGTGGTGCAGAAGAAAGATGGCAGCATGACATTTTGCGTCGATTATAGAAAACTCAATTCGATCACTAAGAAGGACAGATATCCGTTACCGAGAATTGATGATACATTGGATACGTTGGCGGGTGCACGCTTATTTTCCACTTTGGATCTACAAAGTGGATATTGGCAGGTAGAAGTCGCAGAAGAAGATAAAGAGAAAACGGCGTTCAGTGTGAGTAAAGGATTGTGGCAATTTAACGTTATGCCGTTTGGATTATGTAACGCTCCTGCGACGTTTGAAAGACTAATGGACCGAGTTCTGAAAGGGTTACATTGGAAAACGTGCTTGGTGTACCTAGATGACATCATAGTTATGGGTAAAAACTTCGAGGAACATCTACAAAACCTGGGCGAAGTGTTCGAGAGGATTCATTCAGCAGGGTTAAAATTGAGTCCAAAGAAGTGTGCCTTGTTCCGCAACGAATATATTTGGGACACAAGATAACAAGGAGTGGTATACATACAGATGAGGATAAAATCTCAGCTGTCAAGGATTGGCCAAAACCACAGAACTTACACGATCTGAGAAGTTTTATTGGGCTTTGCGCGTACTGCCGACGATTCGTTCCGGGCTTTGCTGACGTTGCGAAAAGCTTACATGAATTAACTCAAAAGAACAAGCCATTCCAATGGAATAAACAGGATGAAGATGCGTTCAGCGAGCTGAAGAAGCGGTTGTGCACAGCGCCAATACTTGCATACCCAGTACTAAATCGAAGATTCATCTTGGATACTGATGCAAGTAATAATGGTATTGGAGGGGTTTTGTCTCAAGAAATAGATGGGCAAGAACGGGTTATAGCATATTTTTCGAAAGTTTTATCAAAGCCGGAGCGAAATTATTGTGTAACACGGAGAGAGCTGTTGGCCATAGTACAATGTATAGAGCATTTCCGGTAGTATCTTTATGGCCAGTCATTTCGAATAAGAACAGATCATGGTGCTCTAACATGGCTGTTACAGTTTAAGAATCCGGAAAGACAGATAGCCCGGTGGATCGAGAGATTGGGTTGCTTCGATTATACCATCCAACATCGGAAAGGAAGTGCTCACGGTAATGCAGATGCTCTGTCAAGACGACCATGTCCCGTCGATTGCAAACATTGTGGTCGAGTGGAGAGTAAGGAACATGTCATTGACGTAAGACTTATGCAAGTGTTACCATCCGATGATTGGACCAACGAGGAAATCAGAAAGGAGCAATCAGAAGATCCTGATCTATCGATCATATTAAAATTCGTGGAAGATCAGCACAAACCATTATGGAAGGAGATAGCTGATAAGAGCCCTATTTTTTTTTTTTTTTTGTTTTTTTTTTTTTTTAACGGTTTTTACAGGCCATTATTGGCCCGTACCGTGTCAACAATTTGATTCCATCGGTTTCGATCACGAGCCAGCTCTTCAAACCGTTGTAGGCAGTTTGAAGATGCCAGATCGCTCTCTACGCCGTGGAGCCATCGTCGCCGACAGCGACCTCTTCGCCTACCGAAAGGCGGTTCTCCCTTTAAGGTTCGCTGTATCATTCGGTTCGGATCAGCACGCAGAACGTGTCCGAGCCAGCAAGTTGATTGGATTGTCGGAATAAGATGTTGTCCTGAGGTGTTTCACTTTTACGAAGGATGTATTCCAACATGAGATTAAAAAGTATCGGGGACAGCGCATCTCCTTGTCGAACACCAGAATTGATTGCAAAAGTTCTCGATAGCCTGTTCTCAACTTTGACACAGCATTGTGACTGCGTTACTGTCATTTTACACAGATGTACATATTTTTTCGGTATTCCTAAATATTCAAGCGCATACCATAGCTTCTCTCGATTGATCGAGTCATAGGCTTGCTTGAAATCTAGGAATACCTGGTGTACATCGCGAGATGTTTCATAGTACTTGGAAAGAATCATCCGCAGAATTCTTCCCAAGATAATGTATGACAGTAACTTATATGCTGTGCAAAGGAGAGCTATACCGCGATAATTCTCACATTTCAAGCGATCACCCTTCTTGAAAATTGGGCATAACGCGGCCACTTTCCATTCTTCGGGCATAACTTCATTTCGCCATACCAATCGAACAAGGTCGAAAAGACAGTTCCACAAAGTTAGCCCTCCGAATATCAAGAGCTCTGAATTAATGCAATCAACTCCTGGTGAACGATTTTTCTTTAATTTCTGCATGGCCATTGTGAATTCCTCATAGGATGGATCCTCAATGAACATCTCCGCGGTCTGTATTTGAGGGTATTCAAACACAGCTTGTGATACATATGGAACATTAAGTAAATCAGAGAAATGTTCATGCCATGTATCGAGTACCACATCGACGTTAACACAGAGGTTTCCATCCTGGTCCCGAATGGCAGTTGACCGAGATCTTAAGGTATGGTGCAATTCGGTGATTCCTTTAAAGAAACCACGCGAATTGTGCTCATTGCTGAGTTGTTGTACTCTTAAGACCTTAGCCTTCCACCATCCTCGCTTCTTCAGTCTACAAATGCGTTTAGCTGTCCTCCTAGCGAGAACTGCTTTGTTTTTCCTTGCGATTGTAAACCGAGTCTGCGCTTCATTATAGGCTATATTTCGTTGCTCAACAGCAAGACGACACTCCTCATCAAACCAATCATTTTTGGGCTTAGTTTTCACTATACCGAGAGTGTGCTGGGCAGCATCGACAACCGAGGTTTTCAATACTTCCCAGACACTGTTCACATCATCAGATTGGTAATTAATTGGATTGTATAATGCTATTGCTGACAAGATCTTGATATTTTCGTTGCGTTTCTTCATTTATCAGACCTTCACAGGAGAATCGCGTTGTATATTCTCCTGTCCTCCCTGACTTGTACGAAAATGTCCATCGTAGCTTTGCAGCAACCATAAAATGGTCACTGCCTACGAATTTTGTTGACGACCGATACGATCTCACATCTTGGACAACCCGAGCCCGCCCTTTTGAAATCAACACATGGTCAATTTGGCTTCGGGATGTTTTACGTGGGTGTGTCCATGTTTCTAAGTGGATGTTTTTATGAGGAAAGAATGTACTTGCTACTTTGAGATCATGAGCGATCGCAAAGTACATCATTCTTTCCCCATTCTCGGTCGCAGTTTCGTGTCGGGAGTACGGACCTATATTGTTACATAAGTCGGTCTGATTTCTGCCAGCTCTAGCATTAAAGTCACCAATCACCAATTTGACATCGTGCTCAGGTATAGAACCCATCAGATTATCCAGATTATTGTAAAATGAGTCTTTATCCTGGGATTGGCTTACATCAGTGGGCGCATGTATACAGACAATTGACAGGTTGGCTAATCTCATGTGCAAGCGAAGCTTACACATTCGATTATCGACTGCTTGAAAGTCCAAGACAGCCTTTTTTACCTGTGGCCCAATGAGAAATCCAACCCCAAGATTTCCGAGGTCATCTCCACTGTGTAGCAACGTATAGCCTTGGGACACATGGTCTCCACTTTTAGGCCATCGAGTTTCTTGGAGAGCTACGAGTTCCAGCCGATACTCTTTCATGCATGTGATAAGGCCGTCCAACGCGCCAGGTTTTCTTAATGACTGCACGTTCCACGTGCCGATCTTCAATCTCGTGTCCGGGTACTTAAGCGGGGGGTCATTATTTTTTTGGCGGTATCCGATTTTTTTATTTATGTTGACATTTTTAACATTTTCACGGTTTTACGGATGCGGGTCGTCAGCCCAGCGATCCAACCAGATTTAGTCGCCTCCTACGACAAGCTCTGGATACTGTGGTGGTATTCTATGGGTCTCATGTTTCGTTCGTAATATTTACGAAACACGAATGCCCCCAACCACAGGGCTATAGTTAAGGCATATTGGGCTCAATGGGATAGTCTGGTAATCGAAGATGGTTGTTTAAAACGAGTTTGGGAAAGTTCCGATGGTAGAAATAGACAATCATTGGTGATGGTACCGAGAATCCGAATTCAAGAAATGTTGAGGGAATATCACGGGGGAACAAGTGGTGGCCATCTAGGAATCAATAAGACTCTGGCAAAAGTCCGCGAAAGATTTTACTGGGCAGGATGCAGACAATCGATCGCAGAATGGTGTCAAAAATGTGATCAATGCATGGCAGTTAAGGGTCCTGCAATACAAAGCCATGGGAAAATGCAGCAGTATAATAGCGGAGCACCATTTGAGCGGATCGCTATGGATATTGCAGGTCCATTTCCTACCAGCGAAAGCTTAAACAAGTATGTTTTAGTGGTGATGAATTATTTCAGTAAATGGCCTGAAGTCTATCCAATACCGAACCAAGAAACAACAACAATCACTAACGCCGTGGTAAATAATTGGATTAGTCGATACGGGGTACCTATGGAACTGCATTCGGATGAAGGCCGCAATTTTGAGTCAGTGGTGTTCCAGGAAATGTGTCAATTATTGGGGATCAATAAAACAAGAACAACACCTTTCCATCCTCAGTCAGACGGCATGGTTGAACGATTTAATGCTACGTTGGAAGAATTTCTAAAGAAAACCGTGGATAGAAACCAGCGTAATTGGGACAAAAATATTCCACTGTTCCTAATGGCATATCGGTCACCAACACATGATACAACGGGAATAACACCAGCTACTATCGTGTTTGGACATAATTTAAGATAACCTGGAGACTCGAAGTTTGAGGCGATTCCTACGACAGCTTTGTGTGGACAAGCGTACGTCGATAAATTAAAGGAAGATATCGACGAGATACACAGATTTGTCAGAGAAAGGATACAAATTTCAAGTGATAGGATGAAGGCACGATATGACATCCGTGCAAATAATAGAGGATTCGAAGAAGGGCAGTTCTTCACAACTTACAACGGAAGAGAGGCTTATCACCAAAACTGCAACCTAGCTGGGAAGGACCGTACAAGGTGATTACAAAAATCAATGATGTAATCTACCGAATTCAGAAGGGCATCCGAGGAAAACCAAAGGTTGTACATTTGGAAAGATTGGCTCTATATAGAGGAAGGGAATTGGATCCTGTTCGGGACGAACAGGTTTGGGCGGAGGGTAGTGTTACGGACACGGGTGACATCTATGATTGAATAGAAGTACTAAGCTCGTATTTGGAAACCAGCATGAATCGCAGTATACAGGCGAAATAATAAATAAATGGAAAATTCTACTATGACCGAGAAGCAGGGAAAATGAGTATAAATACGCGAGTAGAAAGCATAGACTTTCAGTTTAAATTTAGAAAGCGATAGATTTAAATCGGGAAAAACTAATAAGAAGTGAAATAGTGAAATAGTAAAAGTAACAGTTAAATAAAAGTACTGTGGAAGTGAATTGTGGTGATTTTCAATAAAAGTTAAAGTGAAAAAGAAGCAAGTAGTTTAATTAATCACAATCCAGTGATCGAGCCGTGGAGTGGTTTGAATCCCTACTAGGGGAAAACGTAACAATATATATATATATATATATATATATATATATATATATATATATATATATATATATATATATATATATATATATATTATATATATATATATATATATATATATATATATACATATATATATATATATATATATATATATATATATATATATATATATATATATATATATATGTATATATATATATATATATATATATATATATATATATATATATATATATATATATATAATTCGGTTCGAATCTGTGCTATCCAATCGGTTCTACATTGAGTTTAATATGTTGAACCGTAGATGGCAGCAACTATAGCTTAGATCTAAATCAAATAAATAAATCTTACAATATAAATCTTGTTTTCTGGAGATTTTTTTTGTAAGAAGCGCATTCTCGCTACAATTCAATAAAAAACGAAAATTCAATAAGGAAATGAATACAAGAGAAACTAGTCGTATATTTTAATATAATGAGTGTGAAGTTTGTGCTACAAATTATAACCAAAAAATTACACTGTTAATTTGTTTCCAATAAGAATTGAAAAATATACCACAATTTAAAATTAAGCGATGGTTAAAAACTGAAAGTTTTGATAGTTTAAGTGAAGGCTCAAACTTGTCTAGTAGGTTGTTAGGTTGTGACATATAACCAACTTTGAAGACCATAATTATGTTTTACGAGCTTATAAAAATAAGCAAATAAAGTGAAATTAAAAACTCGATATTTCTTGGTGAGAGTCACAATGAAATTAAAGCACAATTCATTTGACTTTAACTCATTTCAGAATATATTTAAAAACTAAAAATCAATAACATTAATTTAAGTAGTATTTTTCTTCTTATTATTTAACTCATTATTTACTCAAAATGTTATTTGGTTTTAAATTTCATGATCTTAGTAAAATAATGTGAGCAAATTTGCGAAAATAGAGAAAAAATGTCATATTTTTTGAAACGAGTTAATTTTAATAAATTTAAAAATAATATATTAATTTCGTAATAAGGCATATTTCAAAATATAAAATGTATAAATTATCCACTAAACTATAAATTTAATGTTTGGTATGGCCGCAATTTTTTCTTAATTACCGCTACACACCTGTTGCTCATGTTTTATAATTGAAACTAGTCTTTCCAGACTAACCATCAACTTACATCTGAATTCTTACAAAAAAAAATATAATGTGGTCACTGTTGATCCACAGTGCCTGTTCGTTGGTAGGTAGCTGCTCACATACTAACGAGCTCGAAGGGTTTGGTTCTTTTAAGTCTCCTAACCAAAACTTCATTATCCAGTAGCCGAGAGACTTCTGCATTGACATGTTCCATTAGTCTTTATTCATGCTTCGATGCAAATCGTTTTATTTCGGGTTTTATATCTGGAATCTCCAAATCACGGTGCAATTCACTATTACGAATGTACCAGGGTGCATTGACTATACTCCGAAGTACCTTATTATGTACCTGTATAAATTTTTGTCATGAATTTTTATCATGAATTTTTGGTCAAAACAAAGAAAATTATAAAACCGATTGCACAGCACTTATATTGAAGTGCTAACGCATGTCTGTACCGGAGTTTATTAAAATTGGAAACCAAAAATTTTTATGAGAAAACCGATTGATGGTAAATTTTTGACTTTTTGAGATAGATGGCACTGCGAATTATGTTGTCTTTGTTTTTCACATGGTAATTTACATTATATGTAATTTACGCTGTTTTACATGATCTACATAAAAAAAGTAAAAAACGTTTTTACATGTAAAATCGCAACAGTGCTTGTGAGTTTTTGGAACTAATTGCGTCATCATAATATTTGGCATCTTCAGTATTGAGGTTACCGAACAATGATTTTATTCCATGTCCTAGCCCATAAAATAAGACTCTTAGCTGTCTGGTTGGACTAAAGCAATGTTTAAATATTCTTTGTACTTTGTTTAGCCGCTTTACTGTTGAGTTGAATTTATGTTCGACATCGGTGGAATGATCTTTATTAATTCGATCTTGCATGTATTGTGAACGTTGTTCTTTAAAACTTTTGGGTAGATTAATTCTCGCTCGATTGAACCCAAGTCGATGTTAGTAATAATATATCATGTCTCGCGTTATTGAAATGTTTCTCTTACTGGTTTAAAATGCGTTAATTTTCAGTCGTGAGTATAGTAATAGAATGATAAAAATGATACCTTAACATTGTGCTACGCGGTTTCCTAATAAGATTTGCAAAGAATCACGAATCAAGGCTAATGGACCATATCACTGTGGAAGCCTGTCGACTGGATAATGAACATTTGGTAAGAAGACTAAAAAGAACCAAACCTTTCGAGCTCGTGAGTATGTGAGCTGCTAGGTACCTCCCAACGAATCGGCATTGGTGTATCGCTGGATTAACAGTGATCACATTATATATAAAATAAAATAAAAATCGTAGAAATTAAAATAAGTTTTTAGCCCAAACTAGGTTAGTCTTAATAAATAAATTTAATAAATAAATTAAATATTTAAAAAAAAATTAAATGTTCAACATTCACTTGAATTAAATATTAACTAAAATGTCGATGAGCTATAATAATAAAAAATACATTTAAAATTCATTTTCACCTGTTGCAGAGATTATGTACTCCGATTGCGTAAGACTTTGGTCAAAAGATAAAAAAAAATGATGAAACTCTCGATTCTTGTTCTTCATCTTTTATAATCATCGCACGCTATATACCAAACGAAATTACAACAACATCGATGTTGACTTTCGATCCCACATCGAATTGATCTTGATGCAGTATAAAAACAGTCAAAATTTATCAGACCACTATCAGTATCATATTGTCAACCAAACAATTATCTCAAACTCGATTCATCTCAAAATGAAAATCATTTTTGTACTATGTATTGTGCTAGTGGCCGCCTCAGCTCTAGACGATTCGAAGAATGCACAAATTTTACGATATCAAAACGATAATGTCGGTCTAAATGGATTTAGCTTTGGGTAAGATAGAAAATAGGTTTTGTTACCAAATTAATTGCAATAAAACGTTTTGCTTTTTAATTTTCGCTCAGGTATGAAACAAGTGATGGAACTGCACGACAGGAACAAGGTGAATTGAAAAATATTGGAACTGAAGATGAGGCGCTCGTGGTACGCGGTACTATCAACTATGTTGGTGATGATGGCAAACCATACTCGTTGTCATATATTGCTGATGAAAACGGTTTCCAACCACAAGGAGAACATTTACCAAAATTTTAATCATTTATAATTCATTAACATCGAAAAGTAATTTTGATTTCGAATACAAATAAATAAATTAATTTGATTCGTCTGTTTGACTGTAACCGAAAAGTCTTGTACAGTGATGATCGTTGTTTTAAGTGATATATACGGTGTCTGTTTAAGTTTTGAACTCGTGATCCATATTCACGATGGACTCGTTATCTATGTTTGTACTTAACAGGCTTGATTAACCTTACGACCACGACGCAAATCGTTCTCTCTTCGCGGTGGCAAACCGACAATTAACTTAAATTATTAATTGAAGCAGTGAGTTGACTTAAACACAGCGCTTAACAATTTAGTTGGATTAGGGTGTTAACTATGCAGCACGGAAACCCAACCAGACTGACGAAACCGTTTAAAATTAATCTCAATCTTAATTAATTTAATTTCGTTGACTATATAATCTTTTTGCCAAGTAACAATAATATATAAATCACGGAACCGGATTGTAAAGTGCATCCGGTTTAAAACCCAATCTACCCATGTCAAGCGTAGAACTATTCTACCGGATTCATTTTTGATCTTTCGTAGATTTTGATAGAACTGAAGCACCAAAACCCAGGATTAGAATTTAAAAATCAACCGTCCTAAAATCAAGCTCCTGTACCCAATGCGCGATCCTTCAAGTAAAGTTTGGTAGCTGCCGTAAACTTGTGCAATTTATATTTCAACGGAAACTGAAAACCGGGTTCACTGTAAACCTATGCGCATTAGCCGTTCCTCGTATTACCCGCCCTTGCGTAACTAATGGTGGTATTTTCTCAGTCTGGAGTTTCGTATTACTCGGATGGCACACCACTGAACTCAATCCAGCAACTGGAGAGCAGTGCCATATGCTCCACCCCAAACCTGATAGCAATATTCTATATAAGGTCTAATGAAGGTTTTATATATCTGGAGAACCTGATGCAATTGAAAAAACCGTCTGCATCTATTGAGGAACCAGAGTTTACGTGTTTCTCTATATTCGCCATCTGTCGCAAACTATAAGAAGCAATTAGGCTTAATTTCGTATTTTTTTTTAATAACTCAAATTAAAATGGGTTTCGAACAAATGAACTTAAATCCAACTGAATCACCCTAATTGTAGCCAATACACTGATTTATTTAAAGAAGACAGTAGGTATCTAGCTTTGTGAAGTTAAGTGGTAAGGTGTCAAATTGTACCAAATCCAGAAACATAGATTCCATTTTCCAGAAACATAGATTCCAATTGTCTGTCATTGGCGCTTAACCAAATTATCTTGCCATTAGTCCTCGTTATAGAATAATATGCATTATCTCTGGCACGATCATAACATTTGTTCTAGAGGCGACCAATTTATCATTCCAATTCTTAAGGTTTCTTCTAAATGAACTTGCAGCATGGAGATATCAGAAAACTTTTGGTGTTATCGTATCACCTGAGTTGCTCTAAGTAACAGGCTGGTGATTCCCCGTTTAAATCAAGTGGAGGCGCGGTATATGTAGTGGTAGTTGAAAGATAAACTAGTTCGAATCCGGGATTCAGTTTAAGATGTTACAGCGAGAGAGATTATCTGTTCCACATCTGAATCGATAATGATAGTCGCTTTTAGCTTGAGTGAAGAGATAATACTTTATTATACGGGCGAAGCAACATCATGCGAATGCAGCGAGTGTGAATTGAAACTAGTTGTTAGCTCGTGGCGACAATAGCATGCCAAATCTTAAAGGTCATCCCCAAAGTAATGTTGGATTGAGATAAATTCTAGAAACCATTGCTGCTTTATGAGTAAATGACTGGAAACGGTATATGGTTGAAGCTTGTTTTAAGTGGACGCTAGCATTAAGCATGATGTTGTTATTAATAGATGGGATATCACTTTAACAGTTTACACAAAAAGAGACGAAACAACCTTATCTCATGACGATTATTCAAAATCGTCTCTGTAACTATTGAACGTGGCCCCAGTACTTTAAAAACCAGGATAAACGACGATTGAAGGTTTTACAGGTTATTCAGTCCCTTGAAAGATCGCTGTATCATTCAGTTCGGATGATTTATCTTTTAGATAAATTTCTAATCTCGTGTTTTAAACGATCTCGGTATGTGCCATCAACGTCGTGTTTTGAACCATATTTTACACGCATGATTCTCCTCTCGAATGTTAGAAGCCGCATCTTTCTTACTCATCCGTCAATGTCCAACTCTCACATCCATACATGACAACGACAACTAATACGCATTTTCTAGATATTTTGATTTCAGAAGTGGATGTAGAGGAAATAAAGTTCGATTGCCAGCGACGGCCAAGATACTTGAATCTCTCACTTCTTCAAACGTGTAGTTGCGACTAATAAAATCTATTGCGTCTTGGTTTCGATAACCAGAGATCAAATATTTGGGTTTCGACTCATTGATTTTGAGACCAACAGAAACTGTTCCAGTATAGATCACGTATCTTTTACATTCCGTCGCCATTTAATCCAATCACACAGATCGATAAATTCCTCCGCCAGAGGAGTAATTCTTCCCAAGATTATGTACACCAGTAACTTTTATACTGTGTAAAGGAGATCTATACCGCGATATTTTTTGTATTTCAAGCGTACTTCAGGCATAATTACGCCATACGAATTGAACAAGGTGAAAACCAGTTCCACAAAGTTAGCTCTTCGAATATCAAGAACTCTAAATTAATGCAATCGACTCCTGATGAACGAGTTTTCTTAAATCTCTGCATGACCATGGTGAATTTCTAATAAGATGGATCCTCAATGGACATCTTTGCGGTCTGTATTTGAGGGTATTCAAATACAGCTTATGGTACATTTGGAACATTAAGTAGGGTAGAAAAAGGTTCACGACATGCCCGCGAAGCTTACACATTCGATTATCGACTGCTCGGAAGTCCGACACAGCTCATTTTACCTGTTGCCCAATGAGAAATTCATCTCCGCTGTGCTGCAATGTATAGCCTTGGGACATGAGTTAAGGCCGTCAAAAACGCCAGGTTTTCTAAGTGACTTTTTGCCGATTTTTTTGTTTTTTTTGTTGACATTTTTAAAATTTATTTTTTTCGGATGCCAGTCGTCAGCTCAGCGATTCAACCAGATTTAATCACCTGCTACTACCAGCTCTGGAAACTGTTGTTGTATTCTATGGGTCTTTTGTTTCGTTCGAAATATTAACGAAACAATGATACCCCAACTACGGGACCCAAGCAGCCGAAAACCTGAAATCTAAATCAAAGTTTCAAAACTTTAAGATTACCGAAATACTTAATTTATCCAAATTAAACAAAAGAAAAACATTAAATCTATAACTACTCGTATACCTTCCTTTAAGTTGTTGGAAAAACAAATGAAAAATAATTTAAATTAAGCTTTTAATCGCTTAAATTATTTTCGTATTTTTACCCATCTTAATTTCACATTGGAAAATTATAATAGAAACATCTGTTCCAATTTAAAACTCTGCACAAACAAAACAAAAAAAAAGCTATATGGAACGAGACGTCTTGTCAATCTATACTACACACCCACACCCAACATCTTGAGAAATGTATTGTTTTGTTTTAATTTTAGGAAATAGTTTCGGGTGATTATGGTGGGAGTTTAAGTAACGTGAACGCTTTATAAAATTATGATTAATGTCAGCATTGTTCTATATATGATCCATAAGTAAATAATTATATAATTAATGACACCGATACACGTAAGGTTCAATACTCGTACCGCCTATATCAAACCGTCAATCGTTTCATAAGGTTCTACCACTTCAACGATAATCTAATTAAAACGATTATTTACGTATCGCTGTAATTTGACACAAAATCTATTTATTTTTACTCTCGAATTATACAATTGTAACTCTATTAATTGTAATTAAATAAATTAAATTAAATTATACTCGTAAATTATTTGAGAATCCATTAAAATATCAAATGAAATAAATTTTTTGTTTATAAATTAATTTAATTGATTTAATAAAATTAATTGTAAATTTTGTTAATTTAATTAATCGTTTTTGTCGAGATTTAAATATTTTATGAAGGGGGTAGATTGTTTTGGTGACATCTGTCATTTGTTATATAGTTTGGTATATACATTTCATTATGATCAAATTATTGCTTGGCGAAAGATACCGGAAAAATGCTAATTACTGTAGTTAGTTTACTATATCGGAAGATAAGAGGAATACTACTATGGCAAACAAAATAAGTGCGTGGAATACGGATTCTACACAGAATTTTCTCTAAGGACTGTCATCTTCACCACCCCAAATTAAAATGATATCGCACACAGTGGGACACTTAAAGTAACACGGTTTCAATCGGAACCCATTTTTGAAACAGAAATATCAACTCAACCTAAAGATGTTAGCATAACTTTACATAAAAGTATTGAATAGTTGATTCAACGCTATGGGTCTTTATTAGGAGGTTCGTAAAGACCACAGCTAAACAATGTAAATGAATGGTCTTGTTCTAAACTACGGCCCAAGCGAAGTAAAGTTGAACAACAATTATCTTTCATTTTGGATTAGTGTTTTACTTTGGCCCGGCGAGTGGTCCTGCTTGCCCGTGTGCAATAAATTGGCGAAACTGTACACAATGTAAATGATTAGTAAGCCTATATATCTTTAACTGCATTTATTGGTAACTGTATATCAGAAGAAGTTAATTTAGAGAGTTCTTGGCACAGGTTAATTTAGAGAGTTCTTGGTACAGTTACAGTTATCGATCCACACAAGATTGTACATCCGATTGAAATTTCCCAGCTCTTTCGTTAATGTGATCATTTGTCAGAATCTGCCAATTTATTTGCCATTTGAAGGCTATCAAGAATTGAGGTGGTTGTTATTGAAGATGAAATTTCGTCATCATACACTGAGAAAAAAACCATAGTAAAATAAACTTAAATTTTGGGTTACAATAACAAAAATTCTGGGTTATTTTGCAACCAAACTAGCGCTTTGTCATCAGAACAAAATTTGATTAGTTTATTTGACATAATGCTAGGTCAATTAAATATATCTCAGTTTAACTTAAAGCTACGGTTTTGAAAACAATGCATAGGTTATAAATAACTATCTCATTTGTTGAAATTTAACTAAAAGCTTGGTTATTTGAACTGCAAGCAAAGTACATTTAAAAAAAATAGTTTTGTTAAAATAATTATGGCATGGTTTTTGTTAACCCTGACCCATTGTTTTCTAAACGTTAGCATTGTTAAACAGCTTAGTTAATTTAACAAAAGCCAAAGTTATTTTTAACTAAATTGCTCAGTTAAAACAATAATTTCATTGTTTACTTTAGCCAAAATTATAGTTTTTGTAACATAGGTAATGACCTAATGCTTGTTTATTTCAACCAACCAAATGATGATTTTAACCAAGCAAAATTATTTCAATGGTTCTCCACAAAAAATTGATTTTATTAAATAGAAAAGTCAGTTTTTTCATAAAATTCAAGTTTAAAAGAAATATTTATATATGTATTTCAATTCAAAAACAATAATACAATAAATTCAAAACTAATCCATATTATTTATGTCATTTATTAAGGTATGAACTACTGGTAAATCATCGTCATATTTTGTGTTGAGTTGATATGAACACAATCAGATATACATCCAGCAATTAATACATTTAATTGGGTAGCATAAATTTAGAATATTGAATAATTCAAAAGAGTAGTCTAAAGCTTCTCAGAAACCTTCAAATTTAAATTTATTTGAATCTGTAGCAGTTCAACATATTTGTTGAATAATAATTCAAACCGCTTCTTATTTATTAAATGCAACTTTTTCATTAATTTCCGAATTATACGTCACGTTCTATCGTATAATCTAGGTAAATAAATATTCATAGTGACCGATGTTCCATCTATATTTCAGTAGAATATTCTCGTTTCGATAGCATCTTTAGTACAGTCAGTTGTTACTACTTTTGAATAGATATTTTCTCGTGTCGACATCTATTCAGAGTAGAACGCGCCTACATTATCAAAGTAGAGCGCAACTGCATTATCATTTTTCGTGTTAGTATTTCTCGATCGTGGCGCGCGTATCCTCCCTCTTGGTTGAGAGACGAGCTATTTTAATTTCGGCCATTACAATTCTAAATCTACATGTGATTACACATAAAAAGTGTGGGTGGAAAAATAAAATAATTTAAATTAATATAAATAAACATTAACCATTTTTGTGATAAATAAAATTATAAAAATATACATAAAAATAAAATAATACATTAACCATTTTAATAACAAATAAATAATAATAATTAATTCTAATAAAAATTACATACAATAAGTTTTTAATAAAACTTATACAGGGTGTCCCCGATTGGGATGCTGATCCGTTACGGGCTGATTCCTTGGTTCATTTCATGAAAAAAATCGTATGGCAGCGGGGGGGTCAATTTTTGATATTCTTTGAGATACAGCGCGTTTAAAAAATTTGGTTCGGAAAAAAGTACAAGCGGATATTAAGCTGTAACTTACAAAATTTTTATTGGACAGCAACTAACAAAGTCTCATTTGACGGACAACTAAATAGGCTATATTTAAGATCGCATTGGCTATCTCGCATCTGTATCCATTTAAGAGCTTTGGCGTTTTAAAGTTAAAAAAATAAAAAATAAATGATATTTTTTTTCATAAATTTGAGTTTTCCTCAAAAAAATGCCCTAACAAATTTTGACGAAGAATGAAAACACGACACACAAATATTTTCTGTTAAAAGATAATGGTAGTGTAAAAATTGTAACAATTTTTTTTCGTTAGTAAAATAAGAGACGACGATTAGCAACTCATTTTAATATTTGTGTGTCGTGTTTTCATTCTTCGTCTCATAAGTAAAAAACTATAACACATGGGTACAAATAATGTATTGGGGGATTGTAGAGGAGATTATAGCGAATTAAAATTAAGTAAAAAAAAAAAATTTATTAGGCATTTTTTGAGGAAAACTCAAATTTATGAAAAAAAATATCATTTTTTTTTATTTTTTTAACTTTAAAACGCCATAGCTCTTAAATGGATACAGATACGAGATAGCCAATGCGATCTTAAATATAGCCTATTTAGTTGTCCGTCAAATGAGACTTTGTTAGTTGCTGTCCAATAAAAATTTTGTAAGTTACAGCTTAATATCCGCTTGTACTTTTTTTCCGAACCAAATTTTTTAAACGCGCTGTATCTCAAAGAATATCAAAAATTGACCCCCCCTCTGCCATACGATTTTTTTCATGAAATGAACCAAGGAATCAGCCCGTAACGGATCAGCATCTCAATCGGGGACACCCTGTATATTAACGAAGTTGTTATAAATCAAGAATTACGAAAAATTCTTTATAATCGTGACTGTCCCTTGCTATTATTGGCTGCATGTCTGGTCTGAAATGCTTTGTTGCTCTAACACCTCTAATTTCCTGGATAAATTTAATTGGGAGTAAAGTATGGTTGACCTTTCATACTTGATTCTTGTAGTAGTCTTGTTTTTGGTTGCCAAGAGGAAGAATTGCATGAAGTGAATAAATCATTTCTAGATTTTATGCTTCTGAAATTCAAAATACCGAAATAACTATTTGTTATTGTTATATTATTATCTAACTTAACCTGAAGATATTTGAATCTTTTGAGCGAGTATTTCATTAAATGATTTGAACATAGATTTTTCGTTTAGAGAATTTCTATAAATTGGCATTTTTGAAATGAAAACCTCTCAATTAAGATATTGATGATTCGGAAACAATATTTAGAAATCTGATGATACCTTAAAATAAAAATAAAAATTTGAAACTAAGAATATGTATAGTAATAACTAAATAATTCAACATATTAATTCAGGAGCTTGTGGGTATTTCTATAGTGGCCATTAGTCAAATATATTGATTAAATTATAATCTTTATTTAATCAATATATTCTTATGAGTTTGTTTGATTTATCCGATAGCCAGTAATTTGTGTCCATTTATTCAGTACCTTTCAGTACTCTTATTGAGTCATCAGATTGATTTGAAACTATACAAGTTCAACCACAATTGTAGAGTTTAGATCAACAATTTTTGGTTTACAAAACTTGGTTTGTTTTTAACACGTTTTTATTAGCTCGCTTTGGTAGCAGTTTGTCTGTCTGTTCGGTGCAAATCTTGCAACTCGATTTTCGACCACTTCCTGACAAGCTATCGGGCTGAAACTTTGAGAGTAGCTAAGAACACGATGACAATGCAATCTAAGACCGTTTCTAGCACTTTAGAGCTACTACGAGTCGCCATTACTGACAAATCAATTTTCAGGTGAAGAAATTTCCGAAACACTCGACTACTACGCTAAAGAGTTTTTTTGGGTTTCTTTCTATCGAATGACCACAAGTTTTGTGAATAAACGCGAGCGAAGATTATTTTTCGAAAGAAAAAAAATTTTTGTTATTGTTTTACCTGCAACTCAAGGACAGCTCGCGAAAATGTGTCTTTCTCAACACGCGAAAGCCCGATCAGCGCTATCGCGTGCTCAAATTCGATGGCGATCAGGCAGCAGGATTCTGCATGAACATGATTGAACGCTACGGGTACCGCCCACGCACGCACAAGGACTTTGACTTTGAGAACATGACACTTCTCGAGTTCGCAATGAAGTTCGAGCCGCACTATGCGAAGAAGAGCAACGAAATGGACGAGAATGTCGATGAAGATGCATACGATGCAGACGACGAGGGCCAAAATGCGAACAGAGTCAGAAACAGGCTGATCACTCTGACAGACCCAAAGAAAAGCAAGACCCTGATCAGGAAAATTCCTGCGGTCGTTCGTGTCCCGCACTTTATCATGCAAAACGATCCTGAGAACTTCTTCTACAGTCTCCTTCTCCAGTACAAGCCCTTCTACAAGGAAAGTGAGCTGCTGGGAGAGTTTGAGCACTCGAAGGATGCGTTCTTGGCATGCGAAGATGAACTGAAACAGCGCAACAAGCACATGGAGACCTTCCGTGAGCGCGACAAAGAGCTGGAACACGCATTTAATCAGGCTCATGCGTTCCACCTCTTCGATCAGCCAGAAGATGCAAATGTCGACTTTGAGTACGAAGAGGAAATTGACATTCCTGGCATGACTGACGACCAGTTCGAGTCTGCAAAGGCAGCCATGAACATGAAACAGCGAGAGTTATACAATGTCCTCACACGCAGCGCACTGGAACAAATGACTGGAAGTGACCAACGCGACAGGTACTTCCTCACTGGTGGCGCAGGAGTTGGCAAAACATTCACGTATAAGCCCCTCGAGAACCAACTCAATCGCTGCTATGCCAAGAAGGTCGTGAAGGTGTGTGCACTAACTGGCGTCGCAGCACAACTCGTGGACGGATCGACACTTCACAGCTCGCTAAAGCTGCCAATAGTTAAGGATGGAAATATGTCGTTTAACGTGCCATTCCTGACTGGCAACTTTCTGAAGATTATGCGACAACAGTGGCGAGAGACCAAATACATCTTCATTGACGAAATCTCAATGGTGCCTTACGAGATGATGTGCATGATTGACTCTCGCTTAAGGCAGCTGAAAAACAATGAAGACGAGCCTTTCGGCGGTCTCAACATCATCGTCTTCGGAGTCTTGATGCAACTCCCGCCAGTTAAACCGGGATCACCAGTCTACAAGCAGGCAGCTCGCTTCCAACCCGCCACTCATCTCTGGCGTCTGCTCACACTGGTAGAACTGACTGAAAACATGCGACAAAAGGAAGACGACACATTCGCGAACTTGCTTAATGCACTGCGTGAAGGCAAAATGAACAGGGAATTATTCAACACGCTTCTGTCGAAGCAATTGACCGATGAAGTGGGAGATTTCGCGATCGACAAGGCCATTCGAATCTACCCCACTCGTGCACTTGTCGCAGAACACAACGCCAGAGTTCTTGTCGAATACCGACTCAATCGAGGTGTACACATCTACAAGATCCTGCGCTCCTACAAGATCCTGCGATCTGGGTCCAGCGCTCTTCGAGAAAGGTCAAGCGTACGTCGCTTTGAGCCGAGTGAGATCTCTAGATGGCTTGCGCATCGAAAGTCTAGACTGTGCCAAACTCACCGGAAAGAAGCCCTGCAACGAGGAAGCTCACGAAGAAATGAAACGATTGTGAGGACTCCAGCCGCGTAGTAATTAAATATCTAATACTAATGACCATCTTCTTCTTCTCTATCTCGTTGCAGGCCTGCAAGTTGGTGCGGAAAGTATCTGATCTCATCGCAATTGATGCTTTTTGGTTGTCTCAATATTTGCTTATTGTGTAACCAAAGAGCATCAATTGCGATGAGATCATACTTGTACATTATGAAACTGAAAGGTCGTCATTGCACTTGCTCTTGCATCGGGACATGACAGCCTGAATCTCTGCTTTGTCACGATGTCAAGAGTACGCTTTTAAACGATAAATTCAGGTAGACACGACCTTCAGTTTTGTAATTTACGAGCTTACTTTTCGCATTTCTCCCCTATCATTGTCACATAGAAATTTCTACCAGTTTTTTACTGCCGGCATCTGCCAGGCTTTTCCTGGTAAAGTAAATAAAAGACCCAGCATTTGAATTTCGACAATGATAAAACAAACTTTGTGTTCTTATTCGGCTTTAAAAACTCTTTTGTTTCAGGAAATTTAATCGAAAAGTTGCAAGATTAACTGACAACAACAAAGAGACAAAAACTAAAAAGGAGAAAATAATATTATATAGATAAAAAAAATCTAAATCAACACGTTTTTATATGACCTAAAAAGAGGAAAATAATTTCTCTCTCATCCCACAGACTCATTAAATTGAAGTCTAAAAATGTGGTGCGCGTCATCTTTTTCCTCTCGATTACTCTCTAACTGTCCTCTCTATGTCTCTTCTTCTCAGATTTATCGTTTATCGCTCTGTCTCTTTTCAAGCACACTTCTTTGTTTCGTTAACTGATTAATTATTTTGATCACATGAGATGTTGTTGTTGATGAAGGGTGATTCTGAAATTAATTCACTTTAGAGCCGAGGTAAATTCTATGTTCTTGATGAAACGAATTATGTGTTTCGATAAACTCGGTGCCATCTTTCTCTTTCACTACACTTCTTCTACCCACTATGCTTTTATTCTGATGAGATTTTGTATGAATCAATGTAATTCTCAGGGCTTTACATTTTCATGACATCGTTGAATTGGTAATTGTATTTGGATGACGCGCACCACGTTTTTAGACTTCAATTTAATGAGTCTGTGGGATGAGAGAGAAATTATTTTCCTCTTTTTAGGTCATATAAAAACGTGTTGATTTAGATTTTTTTTATCTATATAATATTTTCCTTTTGATTCTGAAATCTATCATATGGTATAGTTTACCTTCGGTGGTATATAGCCATATCCAATAAAAATGATTTTCTAACTAGAACTGAAAATGATAATAAACTTATTGTTGCTGCACAACACTAGAACAATTGATCTCGTACGCATCTCAGGCGTGCACTTCACATACTAGAAATTAAAAGCCATTTTATTTTATTTTATATTAATAACAATTTAAACAATTTATTGAATTATATAAATCTACAACGCTTATATACATACACATATACAAATTCTGATTAACGTAGAATCCGTTTTAAATTTGTTTATGTTGATCAGCTGTGCAAAATATCTAAAATAGAAAATAAAACTTGTAGATCAAATTATCAATTAAAAATTAGAAACAATACACTTTTTTTATATATTTTGTAAACTTTGCACAGTTTATTATCACTTTTGATTATTAATTTATAATATCATTTGCCTTCACTTATAATTATTATTAATTTCTTTCTTACATAGTTTTCATGAACTTTTATTAAAACTTATTGTCATATTGTCAACTTGATCTAACTATTTGCAATAATGTAATAGATTATTAAGGAGAGTTATCAATTAACATATTATTCGTAATCTAATCAGTAATTTAAATTTTGCGCTATAAATTAATTGTAAATAATTGTGACAAACTACAACTCTACAAGTCATCTCTATGAATGTTTTTTTTCTCTTCTGTACCAACCATAGAAGCGATCACATCATTATTAAAATAAAATAAGTTTTAACAGACTAAACAAAGTCTGATAATTTGTTTGTAATTAATAACTATCAGCGATTTTCATTGCGACAATAACTTATTATACACATATAAATGGTAATGCTTTATAGTAAATCTTTGTTAGTCGGAAAAATGTGAATAATTTCGTCTGTTAACTTTTTGCACTGATCTATACAGTGACATGCGTCAATGTCTTTTAGTTCAATCTCTAATAGCTCATCTGCATTTAAGAACTCTATCAACAATTATTACGTTTATATCATCCTCGACTCGACTATTTGTACCAAGGTCGATGGTCTTATATCTAAAATTTCTAAGTAACTCATATGAAGATAGTTGGTTATTTATCGACAAAACCTCACGTGTTTGACTTTATTGTCAGTTGAAGTATTAATAGCCTTGACACTTACTATAAAACATTCCCATCTGGTTTCCGCGGATAATGGTATAGGTGTTCGAAATTTGACAACTTTTCTAAAATCATCCATCAGGACGTCGGTTCAGAAAATATCGTGTAGACTTTCTCCAAAGTGCCAAAATAATGTATTAATTGACAATTTAGTAACATCCCCATTTAGTAACAACATAAATTTAAATTATGCCGTAAAGAAACAATCGATTTACAATATGAGTTTGCATGTTATTATAAATTCTGCCTTATTGTCAAATATGGGAGCTTTTGTCAAAATCTTGCACCCGTCATACTTACAAATTAGTGCATTCATTTTGTAGAATGTATTTAGTCACGTCTACAACACTGCTAAGTTCGAACTTCGCGCATGGCTAAACAATCTATTGAGTCCAATCACAAAATCCTTCCCTCGCTAAGGATACACTTGCATTAAAAATAAATTTGCACTGGAAACACCAAATTTTATCCGTAGTTTTTAAATAAATTAACCATCGTTGATTTAATTAGTTCGAACATGTGGTCATCAAAGATTTTGATTGATCAAAGATTTTGAATGGTAGCGTTACATTCAACATTTTCGAAAGATGTGTGGCGTTCAGAGCAACTAAAATAAATCGCAAATTAGCTAACGCCACACGCAATTAATATAAAATCGATATTTCGAGTTAAGTTCTTGTGACCCACTAGTACTGTCGCGTCACGACTTACATATGCATATGCCTGATGAAAAGGATTTGATATTTTCGATCACACGGTCATTTAATGACGCAATCATCATCAGATCGAAGCCGGCATAATGGATTACAAGATACAAGCAACCACTCGGATTTACAATTTACAGTAGGCAACACGCTTTATTGGTATCGCGCGTAGTTTACGGATTAATCAAATAACGGTTTCAATAAACTACCAAAAAAAAATTAAAATAAAAATATTTCGTTCATAATATGAATTCATAGTAAAAACATACGTGCGTAATAAAATATGGAAAATTTACTCACACTTATTCGTTCGTGTTGACAGAGTTAAGAGTCCTTTGAGTACACCGTATTCTGGACCATATCAACTGTAGTGTGTTTTCCATTGATATCCACGATAAAGAATTTTCACAATTTGTGGGTCCCTGGATATAGTCCAGACTACGGTGTACTCTCAAAGGACTCTTGGCTCTGTCAACACGAACGAATACGTGTGAGCAATTTTCCAGATTTTTGGTACGTGATGTACGTATCTTGCTTGGTCGGATGTCGTGTGTCCGTAGGAACTAAAGCTTTTGTGCGAAGTTTCTCGGTGAAATCCGTGTGCTTGGGTTCGAATTTTGATCGCTGATGAAGAACTCACAAGGGAACCTTGATGACCATACACGAGCCCTGCTGGCGCGCAATTGAGGTCTTCCTTGACTGAGGTTCGAATACCCAATAAAACTGTTGGAAGGTCAAAACTCCTATGGGATGTATTACATTGTGCTGTTAATGCGGCTTTAAGTTGCCTATAAAAACGTTGGACAAGACCATTCGCTTGCGGATTGTAAGCTGTTGTCCGAATACGATGTGAACCTAGGAGCTTCGTGAGCTCGGTGAACATTGTTGATTCGAATGGTGTTCTTTAGTCTGTCGTAATATAGAGTGGGACACCAAATCTACAGATATTTTTTTTTTTTTTTTTTTTTTTTTTTTTTTTTTTCGGTTTTTACAGGCCATTATTGGCCCGTACCGTGTCAACAATCTGACTCCATCGGTTTCGATCACGAGCCAACTCTTCAAACCGTTGTAGGCAGTTTGAAGATGCCAGATCGCTCTCTACGCCGTGGAGCCATCGTCGCCGACAGCGACCTCTTCGCCTACCGAAAGGCGGTTCTCCCTTAAAGGTTCGCTGTATCATTCGGTTCGGATCAGCACGCAGAACGTGTCCGAGCCAGCGTACTCGCTGTCCTTTAATTTCATGCACGATATCAGGAATTTGCATTAAATTCCTGATCTCGTGATTGAAAAGAACTCGGTAAGTGCCATCGACGTCGCGTTTTGGACCATATATCACACGCATGATTCTTCTCTCGAATGTTAGAAGCCATCTTTCGTACTCATCCGTCAAGGTCCAACTCTCACATCCATACATGACAACGGGTCTGATCAACACTCTGTACAGTTTCAGCTTATCCGTATTTGCAAGATATTTTGATTTCAGCAGTGGACGTAGAATATACAAAGCCCGATTGCCAGCGGCAAGGCGGACCTTGATATCCTCGCCCACACTATTATCGTGAGTAATGAGAGATCCAAGATACTTGAATCTCATCACTCCTTCAAACGTGTGGTTACCACTACTGAAATCAATTGCGTCTTGGTCTCTAAAACCCGAGATTAGATATTTATCTACAGATATACTCATTGTAGAAGATTTTACTTACGGTTTTGGGAGTCATTTCTTGGATTGGATAAGCTTCTGGCCAACGGTTAATCGGTCGACCATCGTTAGAATATAATGGTAGCCTTTCGACTAGGGCCAACTAGGTCCATGTGGATGTGTTCAAACCTGCGACTTGGTAGTTCGAATTTACCAAGTTCTGATTTTGTGTGGCTGTGGACTTTGGACTTTTGACATGAGATACAACATTTCGCCCAGTTGCTTGTATCAGTATTCATTTTTGGCCAGAAGTATTTTGAAGCGATTAACTTACGCGAGGCACGGATGCCTGGATGTGATAAGCCCATGTAGACTATCGAAAATTCTTTGTCGTGGATATCAATGGAAAACACACGACAATTGGCATCGACAGGCTTATAGCCAGCTTACGGAATCCTTGTGGTTAGCCCAGTCGAAAATCACAGTGTCCGCAAAGCCGTAAGCTTATTCACTGCTTAACACTATGGTTTTCGATCCAGGAGGGGGTCACCAATGAGGGTTTGCTGTGTGGTTTGCTATAAATTTTAGAATGTGTTGTAATCCGAGTTGTTTGCTTGTATATCTTGTAATCAACTAGGTCGGTTTCGATCTGATGATGATCTGTCATTGAATGCGTGATCGAAAAGAGCAAATCCATCTCATCAGGCATAACTACACCGGACTTGATGTTCATACTGTGTGATTTGTATATATATATAGGTTCAGTCGTGACGCAACAGTACTAGTGAATTACAAGAACTCAACTACAAGACATGAAACGAACTTCCTGGATATATCTGTGCCTTGAGTGCGAAATGAACTACCACGTATTGAGAGAGGAAGCAGAAATTCCATTGTGGGAAGTTAAATTTTGCCGTTAAGCAAGACAGGAGGGTATCGGGAGGTTGTGTCATAAGGTATTGACGTGTTGTTCCCTAAACAGATTACCTCGGAGTCACCAATGACCCATAAACTCGTGTTGATCAAATATAACCCGTCTATTGTCAATTCTGGAAAAGAAAAATCCAGCCTCACAAATGCTTTAGAGAATCAAGTCCACAACACCTGTATTAGTTGCAGGTGACACTATACAAAAATGCGAATTCGGTTCATATATCTTTTGAAGATTTTTTACAGCATTTTCACAAATTTGTATAAAACACACACTTCCGACTCGCAGTAAAAAATTTAGTAAGGTGAAGTACTAATAGCATTTGATGAATCAACAGACAAAGAGGAGATCAATGGAGACAAAGGAGATAAACTCAATCCTAATCTCTGTCGTGTCTATTCCACCTTATGTAACCTGTGATTCACAAAGGATATTATACCAACCAGAGCTCCAATAAATACGAAACCCAGTTTGCTTCAATTCATCTTGAAATGGCTTTCTCATGAGAAAAATGAGATTAAACAAAATACTGATATCTGAAATTAATACAGGTGCTTTACGGTGCAGCGAAAATAAGGAAGAATTCATCCCTGTTAACCAGATAGATAAACTTCCACACCGAACGAAAAAAGTTGTGCTTTAAAGTCGATACACAGAATAAGTTCACTGGCTTACACATAATAAAATCCAAAGATAAGAAAGCAAAACCAGGCTATATTTTATTTTATATGCGAATTTGTAGCTTAAAGCAATTATTCTCAAAAAGTAGAAATCGTTGAGAAGTTTCATTTCAACAATATTCAGAGGTTAGTAAACATAAATATGCAGATTGTAACCAATACTTCAAGAATTCTTTTGAGATATAATACAAAACTTACATAACTTTCCAGAACTGTTGGAGCGCTTTTGGAATTTTCCTTTCAAAGCAGCCGGCTTTCAATATTAATCTTAAAATAATTGCGCTTAAACCTTACCGTAATCGGAAGCTTACCAACTGGGAAACATTCTCTCGAGAGCTTGTTTCCTTACTCGAACCACCTATGAAGATTTGTTCGTCTGTGGACTTAGAATTGCAGGCTTCTGGTCTTCTAAAGCTATTACAACAGCGTTTGAGACTTTGTGTGTCCACTTATCTCGAACCAAAAAACTCAGAACAAACCTTTCTGGTGCTCCACTTTAAAAAAGTTAAGGAAGACTACAAGAAAGCTGAAGAATAAGGCAAAAAAATCTAATCTTCAGTCTGATTGGGACAGCTTCCTAGCTGCACAAAAAGTGTACAAAAAGAACTAAGAGCATCGCAAAGATCTGCCTGGGTAATCTTCTGTGAGAAGTTTAATAGCTTACCTGCTGTAGTTAGACTTAACAAGTCACTGAGCAGGAATAATACATGTAGACTTGATTCACTTCGTCTACCTAATGGCAAGCTTACTTCCTCGAAAAAGGAAGTAGGTGATTTACTTCTCACTACCCATTTCCCGGGATGTAAAACCATTACTACCGACAATTTTGGTGTAGTCATTAACAATTTGGATGTAATTCCTAATTGGGACTTAGCCTGTAGATTAATTAATTATGAGGTCCTACGTTGGAGCGTGTTCTATTTCGAACCCATCAAATCTGCCGGTCCTGACGGTGTATTTCCTGCTGTATTACAGCATGGATTTCCTCTCATTAAGGAATATTTACTACATCTGTTCCAGGCATGTATCGCTTTTAGTTCTGTTCCACAATCTTGGAGCAGAAGTAAAGTAATTTTTATTCCTAAAATTGGCAAGTCGGACTACACCGACCCCAACTCGTTTCGGCCTATTTGCCTGTCATAAACCTTTCTGAAATCTTAAGAAAGGATTGTTGATAGATTTATTAGAGACTAACATTTAGTTACCGCTCCGCTCAGTAATATACACCATGCTTTCAGAGTTGGCAAATCCTGTGAGACTGCCTAACATGAACTCATAAGTAGGATTGAGAGATCTATGCACAGCAACGAGTTTCTAGTGGGCACTTTCGAATGCATGGACTAAATCTGGTATCGAACCCTCCAACTAAGACCGTCTTGGTTATATTTACAAGGCGTAGGAACACTGCAGCTTTTTCTGTACCATCACCTTTTGATTGTAAGGTTAATAGCTCAGCCTATGTCAAACACCTTGGAGTTTTTCTTGTTAACAAACTTTCTTGGAAGTATCATCTGGACTTTAAACTACAAAAAGCCACTGCTATTTTTTGGCAATGCCGTAGAGCTTTTGGTAATGCTTGGGGATTATCTCCAAAATGTTATATTTTATCTACAAATGATGTACCTACTCGGGATAATATAAACCTTTTATCCAACTGATATGATACTGGGGCTGTATGTTTTGGATTTCTGGTGACCAACACTAGGCGTAACATTGACCGAAGTAGTCGGATATCCCTGTGGAATTCGCTACGGAAGAAAATGTAACCGTGAAAATTTGAATTTTTATGTTCCGACCATGATGTACCTACTCGGGTTAATATAAACCTTTGATCCAACTGATATGATACTGGGGCTGTATGTTTTGGATTTCTCGTGACCAACACTAGGTCGGGACATTGGCCGAAGTAGTCGGATATCCCTGTGGGATTCGTTACGGAAGAAAATGTAACCGTGAACATTTGAATTTTTGTGTTCCGATCATTATATGTACTGACTTGTGTAAATGTATACCTTCTATCTAACTGGTATGATAATCTGGGTTTATATTTAGATTTGTGATATTGATCAATTTTCGAAACAGTTTCAGTTGTTTTTTGGAAGTTTTTGCGAGGACGACCACGTAAATATGTATTTTGTATATACCATATGTTCAATGATCATTTATGATTTCGTTTAAATTATTGTTATTATTATTATTATTTTTGATAAATTTGCATGGCGAATAAACAAAATGTTTATAATGTTTTATTATATTATTTAATTTTCGTTGTAAATTTAGTTTTACATGTAAAATCAAACAGCTTTATATACAGATGTAAAAATTATTTCGGGATGAGAATTTAGAGATAATGCAGTTTTTATAAATTTTTCGGGCTGGCCCGAAAATATTAAAGTTTTAGCAAGGACACATTTTTTTCGGGCTACTTTTCGGGCTAACTTCACATACATTTCAAAACGATGATCTACTTCGTTTACATTCGTCAAGTTTTAGATAGAGTTTGTTCTTCAGTGTTCAATTTTAGGACCTATTGTTCCTCCGTTTGTTGAGTCATTACACAACTGTAATACACTGCTTCATCGAAACTTCTTTGGATAAAAAAATAACCTTAAATTGACTTGCTAGTCTGAATGAAGTTAAACTTTACTAGTTACTCTGTCACATGAAATTGAGATATCCAAATAACTTTCGAGTAAAATATTGACAATCACTTTAACAGTCTGCACCAGGAGAAATGGGATAACCTTATCTCATGTCGCTGATTCTCTTTGGCACAATAAACCAGCAAATATTCCAGTTCTGCTTGAACTATGATAGTCCTGCTGGTTATTCTCATATGTTGCAAATAGAAATCTGTAACAGTGAAACTAGTGAGAAGTATAAGGGAGGAAATAAAGAAACAAGATTCCTATTTAAGGATGAGCTTATGATCATGGAGTTAGCGGATATATTGGCCTTGATCGGAAGATACCTAAATTTCGGGTCTTAAAGATATCTAAAGACCGTTCGATTTTGAAAGCTTGGATGTACTACGTAGTTGAAACAGGAAAACAAAATTTCGAATGTATGTGTAGAACAATATTGGCATGGTTGGGTGGAATTAAGAGTGCATACTTATTACAACATTGGCAGCCAAAGTGTTTAAATCCTTCAAAGAATCTGTTTCGCAATTGGAAGAACACATAGTATCTTAAAACCTAGCATAACAGCTGCAGAGTGGCAATAAACCACCCAATAAAGATACTCAACCAAAGTTGGTGCCCCTCATCAAAATAAAACTATTCTTCAATTTCAAATTTATTGTTTATTGTGGTAAAATTTAATATCTTCCAGTCTTCTATTCCTCATCCAAAGATAAATTCCTTGGATTGAATAAGCCACGAGCCCGGCCTAAAATAGAATCTTTATTCGCATCATACGGTATATCTTTTGACGGAATTTCGAGGATTGTTGGCAAAACAGTCTTTATCGAATCAATCAAAAAACGTATTTGCTCGGCAATATGTTGTTGTATTAAGATGATATCCATATCAGATCGTTTCACAAAATTGTTGAACGTGTCTGCAATTAGTTCGATAGGTGTGGATTTTCCAACAATCAAAAAGTTGGGCTGCTTAATTTTTCGTGTTATATTTGTGATTTCACCGATTCCGCCTAACAGAAAACCAACGACAGTATCCTCGTCAGCAATTAATCCAATTAATTTACCTGGTTCTGCCATTTGATATTAATTTTTCAGTTTCAGCACATGTGACGATAAACGAAACAATGTTGTCCTGTGTGTGCTGTCAGTTGATGTCACAATTTGGATTTAATCACAATAAAAAACTAAGGTTACTAAATAAGTGTATCAAAATACTTTGAACAGTGTATAAATCCAACTCACTCGCAGTGGAACGAGTATTTTAATAATAGTATCATCAGAAATACAGTTCTTTTAATATATGGCTTAAAGGCCGTAAACGGCCCAAACACGTCTCAACTGAGACCCTACGAACCATTAATTCGTTATGGTGCACATTGTAAAACGTGGTCAGCCCCAACGAATCCTTTGCCACACAATAGCGTTTTATCGCGATACTTTGTATCGAACTCGAAAGCACGGCATGATGAGAAACTCTCTTAACCATTAAGCTACTACCGGTGACTACTATGGTAGTATACTACTACCATCTGTAAAGAATGCAAGCTATTCGGATATTTAACTGAGCAAGTCTAGTGAGAACCACAGAGCCCTGTATGGATAAACTACCTCACATGTATGTGGAAAATAAAAACAGGCAGAAGCCTATCAATTATGTCGAATTCTGGCATAGCTCATTAATAATTGATCTATGGCCTGAAATAGTGCCAAAAACATTGTAACTGGGGTATGGAGAAAATCAACTCCATATCCAGCCCGACAAGCGATAATTTGCAACCAACTTGGTTTTGCAACTGATGATTCGGCTTTAACCACCGGCCACCAAACAACAGATGCATAAATAAATATTAGTAGAACCAGAAATTTGTAAAAAGAATTATAGAGGACAAACCACAGGAATTACCACAATTACATAGCCATTATCAAAAAATTCATCTGAAATCCAGATGATACTCTCAAGAGAGTTAATTACAAAACACCGAAGTATAGGAAATGGCTTGATCTTATATCCGAAAAGAGATGGTACAGAAAAAGCTGCAGTGTTCTTTGGTCTTGTAAATATAACAAAATCGGTTTTAAACGAGTTTACATATAAACTCTTATATCCTGCAATATTCCGAAAAGAGCATACAAGAAACTCGCTGTTGTTGGTAGATTGCTCAATCATACGAGGGTGGATCGAAAATGAAGCTACCTAAGAAGGAAAACAAAATGTTTTTTTGCCAAAAGCCATTTATTTCTCAACATAGTCTCCTTTTTCTTCGACACACTTAGTAAGACGATATTCCAACTTTTTTAAACCATCTGAATAATACGATTTCGGGAACCCCTCAAAATACGCGTTAGTTTCGGTAATCACTTCTTCGTTTGAGATGAATCTTTGTCCTGCGAGCCATTTGTTCAAGTTTGGAAACAGGAAAAAGTCACTAGGAGCTTAAACACTATAAGGTGGATGATCAACGAATTCGAAGTGTATTTCACGTAGCATCGTATCTAATGCTGTGTGAACCGGTGCGTTGTCTTGAAAAAAGAGCACTTTTTTCTTCTTTAAATAGGTAGTCGTTTTTCCTTGATTGCATCAGCCAATTGATCCAATAATGCACGATAATACTTTCCTGCGATTGTGGATCCTTTTTCAAGATAATCGATGAGCAATATTCGGTGTGCATCCCAAAATATATAGTGGCCATAACCTTGCCAGCCGATTTCATTGCCTTTGCCTTAATAGTTCCCAGTTAATAGAAGTCAGTCTTACAGGATTTGCCAACTCTGCATCATGTATCATGTGAGTGAGCGGAGCAAGTGATAATAAACCTATCAACAATCCTTTCTAAAGATGACATACAAATAGGCAGAAACGAATTTGAGGTCTATATATTTCAACTTGCCAGCTTTTGAAATAAAAATTAATTTACTTCTGCTCTAAGATTGAACAGTAAAATTAATAGGGATACAGATTCCTGGGACTTAGTAAATGTTCGCTAGAAACATCCATACTATAACTCAAAAGAAAATATGCCACCAAAACCGAGAGATTTTAAGGGTTTAAACGATTGTTCAATATGAACAGAGTTTAGGTTGACAATCCATGGAAGTAACAACATTTAGAATTAGCTTAAGATTAAATTTCAATTATATACATTTTTATATACTATATTTATATATTATATACACTCAATAAAATCACTATCGTTTAAATCGTGCTCAAATTTATTTCATTCTGGTATTAGCCCTCACCTGTGGTAAGCTCAGAATAATTGAAATAAAAATAGATATCAGCTGTGGCGATATCTAACAGTGGTCCTTCGAGCCGGATACTTAGTCATAATAACAACAACTGACTATCAGTGGTCCTTCGAGCCGGATATACTTAGTCATAATAACAACAGCTGACTACCAGTGGTCCTTCGGGCCAGATGCTTAGTCATAATGACAACAGCTGCCTATCAGTGATCCTTTGAGCCAACGAAAAACTGGCGAGACGGTGTAGTCTAGGCCTACATAGATTTCACATTGTGAAAGTGTATTTAAACTAAGTCTATACAACAACAGTTGACGAAAACCAACAAAAATAATAAAAACCAATCAAAATGAAAACTGAAAGCCATCAAAAGATAGCCGATAGCCGTTCTATCAACAACACAAACATTGCGTTGGATCTAAATCCTGAATTACAACAACTAATAAGGCGACAAACCATCAGGATGAGAAACCTTTACAAACAACTTAACGAAATCGGGGACCTGGTGGAAACCGGAACAAGAACTGCAATGAAAATATCAAAAGCGGTCATGGAGAAGCTTATGGATGAAAAAGCAGTACTCCACGAGGAAATCTGCATTCTTGCTACCGATGATGAAGAGCAAGATCTGAAGTATTTCACGGAACAGCACTGTGTAAAAATTGATACACAGTATCAAACTGCTATTGTGAAAATAACAACATAGATGGAAGAATGTGAAAAATATAAAAAAATTAACAAATCAAATCACAGACATTCTACCAAGAATTAAAATTTCAACATTCGCTGGAGATTACCAGAAGTGGAGCGGAATTACAAGTTACAACAAAGAAAAGAATAAATTGTCAATGGCCACCAATCGGGCGACAGATACAATCGTACAACAATTAAATTTATTCATAGAGAATGATGTTCCATACAGGAAAAAAGAGCTCACACTGAAGAAGAGGCAGCTGCAGAAAAGCAATTCATAAAAACAACAGATCAGCTACCAGATGGGAAATATATGGTACATTTACCTTTGAAATCAGAACCATCAGTGCTAGAAGAATCTAAGAAGAAAGCTATAGCACGTTTACTGATCGAGAAAAGATTTATGAAATATAAACCACTCTCCAAACTTTATCACGACTTAATGCAAGATTATAAACAACAAGATCATATGCAGCTAGTAAATGGAAAGTATTATAGACCAACAAAAAGTATTATAGAAAGTACTACTGTAAAACTTTGATGCATCCAGCAAAACGCCATCAGGATTATCCTTGAATGAGATAATGATGAACATTTCTAACATTCAGAGTGATCTAATTGATACCATAATGAGGTGGTTCGTATTAACAGCCGACGCTGAAAAGATGTTCAAGCATATTTGGATGAATCCTAGCCACCAAAACTTACAACGTATATTGTGGCGAAAGATTCCCTCTTAACCAATAGGAAAATACAGGTTAAAACCAGTCAAATATGGAACAACAGCATCAACATTTCTCGCGGTAAGAACATTGATGCAATTGGCAATGGATGAAAAGAATAACTATGCGCAATAGAAGCCAGGGTCATGGAAACAGATTTTTACGTAAATGATCTGTTAACTGGGAGTGACAGCATTAAAAACGTCATAACCATCCAACAACCAACAATATCAAATGTAGCAGAAATAAACTCCAACCCAGGACCTTATGATTAATTAATAAGCAGGCTTTGTCCCAATTGGGAATTAAAACCAAATATTTAGTGGCTACACCAGTATTGTCGGTTACAATGATATTACAGCCCAAAAATATTATTGAGGGGGTAGGCTAAAAGAGCACCTTATAATATTACGCCTAAACCTTAAAGAACTTCGTTCTTTTTCGAACAATCAAATCTCACTACATTGATGTCTTCCTTTTATGGGTACTTTGCACACATTGCAGTACCTTTAAAATCTTAATTTTATGGATGAAAGTAAATCGAATTTTTTGAGAGTACCAATTAATAAGATCATGAACTTTACATGTACACATTGAATACAACCCGATTCAAATGGGTACTGACCCTATACGTAATTTTTTATTCAAAATTTTCAAACTGGTGATATATTAACATGGATTGTTAATCGCTAATTGCAATAAGCCGTTGATGTCTTTTTATGTACACGAGTATTAAATTGAAACAATGACTTCAAATATATGAGTGTGTACATATATGTAAACGTACTACACGCGTATCATGATATACATTTTAATTGTCGTTTACATTATATACGCCATTATGTCGTATACCATATATACTCAAAATATCTCGTGATGTGATATAGTCATGTAAAAGACATTCATTTACCCCCTATCAAATCAACCATTTTTTGTTAGTCTAAAAATAGCTGATAAGAATGGAAAGCACTTGAGAAAAATGTAAAATAAAAATCAATTCATGATGCTAAAGAAAATATCATAATAACAATTTGATATATATATATATATATATATATATATATATATATATATATATATATATATATATATATATATATATACAGTGCTGTGCAAAACTAAAGCAACAAGTTTTCCTAGCAACTTTGATTCAAAATATCGTTTATTGAAATAAATCTAGAAGAAAATTTACTACCCACATTATGTAATAATATAAGTAGGCTACACTGATGACGTATCACCAAAAAAAAATACTTTTGAATATGAAAAAACAAAATTTGTATGTTCTACCATGGACTGCGGACGAATAGTCGAGTAAATGCTAGTTTTATCCCAATTTTAACAGTGTATTAGGTATATTGAAATAATGTTCTAAAAATCTGATTAAACATGGTAAATGATAACCATTTCAGAGCTGTTTGAGGAGCTCCATGATTTTTTTAAAACCAAAGCATGGACTGCATCCAATATATATCATAGAATCCGATGTTCCGAATGATTAAGGTGCAGGACCATCAACATCCAATGTTGATAGTATTTAAACGTCTAAAGTAATGGATTTTTCCAGTGATGTATCTCTGGAATCCGTTGAAAACAAAGTTACGCCACGAAAAAATCTTCGTATAAACCAAACAGCGCACTAGTTAGCCGCTTAAACGCTACTGCAGTAAAAATATGACAACACTAATGAGCTAAGTGACAAAAAGAATGTTTCAAAATGGAGATTTTCCAAAACTGGAATGAAGTTTAACTAATGTACTTTTTACTATAAACTCATATATAAATTTTGTATGAATTGCACCGAATCCCCATTATTCCTTGAACTCTTTGGATCATATTCGTTATTAACATGATGTTATGCATTACGCAGCAGACATAAACAACTTGGACACATCTTTAAACCTCCAACACCAAAATTTTGATAAATATTGTGATACGAACTTTAGAATGGACATGATTGAACCTCCATTATCACTCAGTTAAATTTGAGCCTTTGTAAGGAGTAAAAATTGTGATTGGGCTCATCATACCCCTGCATCATCTGCATTTCCTTCATGAGGAAACTATGCATTCATATAGAGAATACTTTTTAATAAGACTGGCCGGTTGTGCATGGAACCTGGATGGAACCAACACACATATTTATTATTTTGAAGTTAGAGCCGTGTGTGGCTTGCATCGGGAAAGAATAATCTTTTTTCCTATTAATGTTTCGTCTAACTCCTCCTCAGATTTTTGCCACAGTAAGTCTACAGACGTTGTAGATGTTTTGTTGCATGATAATTAATCTCATCCACGACAAGCTCGATCTTTAGATCTCGATGGAGGTTTTCGTTTCGAATGTACCACGGTGCATTAAAGATGCAACGCAGGATCTTATTTTGAGCTGTTTGTATGATTTTGATATTTGACTTTTTGGCATAACCCCAGAGTTGGCTGCCATGCAGGTTTTAGAATTTGTTTGTAAAACAGAAGTTTGTTGTGGTTCGCCAGTTCAGATTGTCTCCCTAAGAGCCAATACAGTTTTTTGAATTTTATGTTTAGTTCATCTCTTTTCTTTTTTATGTGTTCCTTCCATCTAAGTTTAGCATCTAAAGTCATGCCGAGATATTTAGTAGTGTTTGCATGCGGTACTGCTATCGTGTTTATCATAATTGGTAAATGATTTACATTTTGATTTGTAAAGTTCACTTTGATTGATTTTGCTTCATTTAATTTAATTCGCCATTTCTTTGTCCAATTACATATCAGGTCAGTAGCCCTCTGTAATTTACTGTTGCAAGTATTGCCGTGTCATCGGCGAAAGTGGCCAATGTTGCTTCAGTAATTTGTTTACCTCTTGTATATAGGAGATAAAGGATTGGTCCAGGAACACTCTCTTGTGGTACTCCCGCTGTTATTCTTTTTAATTGGGAGTATTCATTGTCATATCTTACTCGGAAGTGCCTTTCTGATATGTATAATTTTAAATTTGAAAAAATTGCTCCGGAAGATCTCGGTGAAGTTTGAATTCTAGCCCCTGGTGCCATACTTTGTCAAATGCTTGCGCTACATCAAAGAGTACGATTGAGCATATTTGTTTGTTTTCAAGTGATTTCTCGATTACATCAGTTATTCGATATACTTGTTCTATCGTAGAATGTTGATCCCTAAATCCAAACTGATGTGTGGGGATGAGATTCCTTTTTTCGATAATTAGTTTTAATCTTTTACGAAGAACCTTTTCAGTTTCGATAATGTTAGTAGCAGAGAAATTGGCCTATATGAAGCTTATCATTCGGAGGTTTGTTCGGCTTAAGTATTATAGTTACTTCTGCAACTTTCCGTTGTCTTGGCACATATTTTAGTCGAAATGCTGCATTAATTATATGCACTAGTTTCCTCAATGTTTTCTCTGGTAACACTTTTACTATCAAACCCGTTATAAGATCATACCCTGAAGCCTTATGTGCATTCAGATTATTCTTGATTTCCCAATTAATTTCTTTCAATTTTCAAGGTCAGTATTACCTGACTGATTTTAAATGTATTGTAATTAAATGGTTAAATACCTTCTTATTTTCTGGATTTCCTTATTTTTGCCAATTCTTTTGTGCTTTTCTTTTATTTTTGAGAAGTTCTCTCATTTCTTCTGTATAGTTAACTTTGCGCGTCCTTCTCTGACTTAAATTTGGAGTACTTTCCCACGCAGCACTTTAGATATCATTAATGAGCTTATCAATTTGTCTTCTATTTGGACTGGTGCCTGAGTTGGGTTCTGCAGACTTATTCTTTTTGTTAACTGGGTTTGGAAGAAGTCCCAATTGGTTTTGTAGTTTGTTAATTTCGCGTTGCTCTCTTTCATAATGATTGTTTGGCTTAGTATCGTAATAACTGGTGAATGATCTGATGAAAGACTTTCACTGTTCTTTATATGGATATAATTATCTGAAATCCCTCTTGTAATAAAGAAGTCTATAAGATCTGGAGTCTTGCTAATATCCGTAGGTCAATAGGTTGGTGCACTGCCTCGCATTTTAGCTGTTTGCCTGCTGCGAACAGTTCTTTTCCTTTAACAGTCGTTAGCCGTGATCCCCAATAGGTATTTTTTGCGTTAGACTCACCTCCAATTAAAAAGACCCTTCCTAGAATAGATCAGTATAATCTATTTGTTTCGCATTGTATCTTGGGGGGCAAAACATTGCTGAGATACTACAGGTTTTAGTATTGTTTAGTTGTTTTTTGATTGTTGTGACTTGCATGGAGAACTTTTCGACTTTAAGTTCTTCGTTATGTTTTATATGACCTTTTATGAGGATAGCTGATCCACCTCTAGCTTTGTTCTCTGGATGTAATGCATGGTAGCAGTTATATCCTTTTATTTTACAGAATGAAGTTTTGGTGAAGTGAGTTTCTGATATAAGACATATATCTATATTATGCATGTTTTAGAATATATCTAGTTCCTGAATGTGGTGCAATAGCCAGTTTGCATTCCAGATTACATTGCGTAATGTTTTATTCATTTCTTTTGTTTATAATTTGATTTTATATAATTTATATTGTCAATCACTCGATCAAGGGTTCCGTCTACTCTTTTATTGAAACTAGTTTGTGATTTCATTTCTTCTAGTGTTTTCTGCAGATTTCTTTCCTGCGTATAATAATTTTTTCGTTGATTTTTTCTATGTTTTTCAGTATAACCTGTAGAACGAGCTCCACTTTAGACTGTTTCTGCTCTGTCTGCTGGACTATCTGTGCATAAGTAACGTTTTCGATTACTCGCTCTCTTTGCATGCTAGGAATTGGCGGTTTTGGTTCCGTGTTTTTTTTATAGTTTGTATATTTGTTATTGTAAATACTTGGTTTGCGTGATTTATCTTTAATTTTTTGTAGTTCAACTGCAACTTCACACCCTCTGTAGTTTGCTGGATGCTGGTCTTTACAATTGATTCATTTCGGTGCTGTATTTCGGAGAACTGTGCAGTCGTTTCCTGCATGTTTTCTTGTACATTTAACACACCTTGCTTCACGGTGACAGTAATTTTGTGTATAATTATAATCTTGGCAGTTTTAACATTGAGGTATTAGTCGAGTGGCCTTTCTCGATGGTTGATGATAGCCGTAATATTATAAATATTTTCTATTTGTACTTGGTGGTCAAAGGTTAGCATGAAAAGTGGGACCTCTTCTCGTGATTTCAGCATTTCTCTCTCGGTTTTCTCGTCTCTCTTTTCTGATAATGTTGACTGCATCGTTTATTTTTAGACCTTTGTTTTTCAGGTTCTCAATAATTTCATCTTTTGAACAAGTTGGATGGAAACCTCTTGCCATTATTTAATTGATCGATGGTTTTTATCTTCGTAGGTATACCACTGGTGACCATCAGAATTTAATTTGTTGGCTAGAGCTTTGGAGTTTTTGGCCTCTGTTGTGTTTTTTTCCAGATGTTATTACTGAGTGATATTACTTTGTAGTCATTTCTTACTACTTCTTTCATGAGTTTCTTAATACTGCCGTGATTTGTTATTCATAGAATGTTGATCGGGGGTGGAACCTGTTTCTTTTTTTCTGGGTCACACAGTTTTTGGGCAGTAATTGCATTGGCACTTTTGAATTGGCTTAATTTCTGGTGACGATTCAGCTTTTCTCTTGTTTGGTTTCTTTTCTTGGTTTCTCTTGGATTTCTGTATTATCCAGTTGGTTTCTCTTTCAAGCTCATCTTCATCAATATGATATTCGGCTTGATCTGAGTTTCCTGCGTTGTTTCTTTTAGCATAATGTTTTCTTTCTTATGACGTTGCCTCATTGATCAGCTGCGCGATTAATTTTTCCATGTGGTCAAATTTATTTATTATCTCCGCGTTGTTTATAATATCTATTTGAGCACTGAATGTGGCTTCAGTAGTTGACTTGTTGGATTCACATCGCATTGTGGTGATCTCCGGCGGTGGAGTTGTTGGTGGTGTTCTAAGAAGTGCATTACTTCTTCCACCAAAGGGCCAAAATTTATGTCACTATCACTTTATAATGTACGCCACTACACTTTTAAAATAATATGCACACAACAATTAAGTTTTTGATTAGCACTGCAATTTTTTAAAGCTAAAACACTTTTAAATAAAAAAAAATATGCACGCAATAAATACAATATCAAAAGGATAGAGTCAGACAATTTAATTTAATTTTCATAATTATTATTACATTCAACAATTGGCCAGGTTCACATAACAACAGAGATGCTTTTTAAGGCTTTTTAGAGTAAGACAAGAAGATGAGTGTTATAGACTGAGGCAGTTTTCTGGGCCCAGTCCTATACCTACTTTACACAAGTGCTACAACACAGTCCGACCACGTAATCATAACAACGTCTGCTGACGACACCGCTATACTAGGAACAGGGCAAACCGTGTAAGAGGCGGCGAATAAACATCAATGTGCAAGAGATAAAATTCGACAGTTGACCAAGCGACGGAAAATCAAACTTAATGAATTAAAATCTGCCCATGTCAAATTTACGAATAAATCATTGGTTAATCCACCGACAATCAGCTTAAATGGTGCCGTACGAGAACTCTGCTAAATACTTGGGTATGACACTGGATGTTGTACTAAGAATACTAACATCAAACTTATATAAAACTTCTAGAATAAGGTACTTTGGAGTGTAATCAATGCACCCTTGTGCATTCGAAATAATGATTTGCATTGTGATTTGGAGATTTCGGATATACAACACGAAATAAAAAGATTTGCAACGATGCATGAATTTGGTTAGGAGACTAAACGGAGCCAAACCCTTCGAGCTCGTAAGTATGTGGGCAGCTATTTACCAGCGAACAGGTATTAGGGTATCGCTGGATCAACAGTGACCACAGTATAGTTTAGTTTTTAAGAATTCAGATGTAAATTTATGGTTAGTCTAGAAAGACTACTTTCAATAATAAAAAAATAAAATAAAAATTGTTTTTATGACAAGCTCAAACAACTATAAACAATTATATTTTGTCTCAGTTATTAGATTACATGTTACTAGGTCACACTAAAATTGGGCTGCTGATATGGTGATTTTCATTAAAGAGACTAAATTCAATTCAATGAATTCGAATAGCCTGTGTTTTTTCAAACGTCGTGAAGAAGAACGCCTTAATCCAAAAGAACTAAAGAATCATAGTTAAACACGGCAGTGGTAGCGTGATAATGATAACTTGTCTCTGGTATTGGTCTCTTTTATCAAATTAATAAATCGTTTCGTTGGGTGTTTCAACATGTACGTACAAGGCGCAATCTGGAACAACAATTTCTCCAACTTTTCCCAGCAAATCGTCCATAAAGTGGAAATCGTTCATAAAGTGGAAGGAGACAACCCCAGTTCGGCGTCTCACGGGATGTACATTATCCTTAAGCGTAAACGTGGTACGAAAACGATCTATTGTTATACGAATTAGATGGTTATGTACACCATAAAATGGATGAAGTGCGCGATAGCTTTGACGAACAGAAATTTGCAACCGTTGCTGTGATGTAAGTCAATCCATAATGAAATGTCAAACCAAACTAAACAAAAAGCAACTATCAGTTGTTAAATGGGTTGTCAAATAAAGCAATGTTGCCAACTCAAGGTTGTGAACCTCAAAAAAAAACACTCTCTAATAAAAAATAAGGGTTATACCCAAATATTGAAATTGTTGCTTTAGTTTTGCACACCACTGTATATATTGACAAAAATCTTCGAATATAGTTGGGTGTTTCAACGTTCAAATGCGGATCTGTTGGATTATTTATAATTGTGGTAAGACCATTATAATATTTGTAGTCCTCTCTATGTAGCATAAACAACAGACGGTATATGGCTTTGAATACATAATAAAGCATTAAATGAAAGGATTAAAAATGTAAACAAAAATTTTAAATTTACTGAATTAACAAGACTCCATTGTTGGATGTATGAGGTATTCTTTACTTCTACGTAGATTGGACAATTTATGCATATACTGTGACTGGGGCTATCATAATTTAAGGGTTATGTATGTATAATGAAACATAGTTAAATATTTATGTTAGTTTAAAAAAGTTAATTAAAGTTATTTGTGTACACGGTATACAGAGCAGTTATGTCGTTTTTACAGTTCAATAATACAAACTTAACTAGGTTGATGAAGTGGCAAATATATTATACGCATCAGTACCTCACCACATTTTAGCATTTTAGGCGCAATTGGATTTAAGAAACTGGAAGAATACAAATTTTAAGGGATTGGTACATTAGAAATTTTGGCAAGATTTTAAAATACAATTTATTTCAATACTCGTGTCGCCAGGAGAATGATGCTGATGATGTTCTGTAGGTAATAATTGTTAATAATTTATAATGTCCAATGGGTTCAGACGAATGGTTTCTTCATACGATGCGCTTATGATTTGAGTCTTCTTTGTTTACCAAATTTGCTAAATACGTCACGAAGTTTGGTAGCGAGGCTAGATTACTGCCTCATTCCATGATGTGAAAGGTACAATCCAAAAATGTTTTCTTCCATTACTTATGACCTAAGGCTAGGTTTTCTTACATGAAATTTCTGTATTGTCCATAAATAATTCTATGATTTTGATGTTGGTTATTCGGTGTGTTTCTAGCGCCGTGTTTTGGAAGTCTTTGTGAATTCCCTAGGGTGGTACCACATTACTTCCCCGCAAGTGAATTTCCCCTCCGGTTTTGATTCATATTTGTATATGTAATTCTATATTTGAATGCCGTAATTGGGTTGGGGTGCCTGATTCCGCCCGCTTAAAGATTTTTAGTCTTGTTGCGGCATGAAGCGAACCTGACTGGCTGCGTGCTGTATTTGTGGGTATACCCACATTCGCCCACCCTAGTAATATTTGGCTGTATTGCAGTATGTGACAAACTCCCTGGAAGATGGCAGACATTTAGAAGTTGCCAAGTTGTTATAGATTTAGACAGGAGGTCATATGTAATCTTTTTGGGAGGTTGAGTTTAAGAAGGTATTGAGGTGTAGTGTTGTTCCCTAAGCAGGGACGTAAAGGGTTACCAATGTAGCACCCCGAGTATGTGGAGGATTTTGTGAATTGTTATTCGACGTTGTCATGTATGATGTTAATGTTATTGTAATTCGACAAACCGGCCTCGATCTGATGATGACGTCATTGAATGACAGTGTCATCGAAAAGACCAAATTTATCTCATTAGGCATATACTACCGGACTTGATGATCGTACTGTGTGATTCGTAAACATATACGTACGTTTAGTCGTGACGCGACAGTTCCAGTGAATTACAAGAACACAACTCGAAATATCGATTTAATTTGATTGTGGCGTTAATTGTAATTTATTATTGGTACTTAGAACGCCACAGTTCTGAACTTAAAAATTCCGTTATCACTAACTAGACAATTAAAGCACCGACTAAAAACCTATATATTTTCTCCTTGCATTATCTACTTCCATAGCGTTCAGTTTTTGAAATTTGCAAATTATGTGTTCCCGATATCTACATATCACACTTGCATAGTTACAACAACTTGCATAATTAGCAATCACCTGTTTTACTACTTGTTATTTAATACACTGTGTGCGAAAAGCTTTTAGTTTTTTTTTGAACAAATAAAGTAGAACAAATTGGCCAAAATATTGTATTGTATTTTCCTAAACTGTAAATAATTCGGAGATATTGAGCTTATTACAGGCAGTACCATCATTCAGCAATATTGCATAAAAACACTGTTCATTTTGTTCAATTACCAAACTAGATTTGTCTGTCATGTGGAATATTGGTATCACTCAAGGACAAATATCAAAACCAGGAGTTCTTCTTTGTGCTCATCCTTTATAATTTCGTATCCAAAACCGTAATCTTTAAATCCATATTTTTGAAAGTCTTTTATAATTTAGGAAACTTACTTATTATAAGCAATACAATCCTTAACATTAATATCTCAACAATATCTTTAGAGTGAAAGTTTCTTACAGATTTTTCCGTCAGAAAGCCGTTACAAAACCAATTTTGCTCAGCACTTGATGAGCAAAATAGTTTTTACAATTGTTGGTTGGATGTGTGTTTTCCGTTAGGATCTAAATAGCAACTACTATTTTGCCTATACCTGACCACTGTAGCGACTCTCTCATTTTCTCGACAACAGACAAAGAACATTCCTATTCCATCCATAAATTCATAATAATTTATTTCAGCTAACAATCCCTTTTTGCAAGCATATCAGTATTACATTACCTGCAATCCGAAGTTGTGATGATATCCATTAGATGAAACATCACTCCCACAAGATTGAAGATACTCATAGAACATGTCTACAGATACTCATAGAAAATACTGCCATTGGTTATTAATCATGTGTTATTAAATTTACTTCAGTCTGGGAGTCGGAGAGTTGCTCATCACTTTCCTTCATTCTTTATTCATTGCCAACCTGTTTCCTTTCACCATTCTAATCAACTCGGCTATGATGATAGCGATGTTGTCATATAATCTAAACATTAAGTCATTAATCATGTGTCGTTTCATTTTCATTGAAGGAATGACCGGAGATCGACCAGTTTTTTATGTTGGATCTCTAGAACGAAATACATCTTATCTTTTTAAAGCCTCAAGCAAGATGATGTCGCTTTCAGCTTAAGAAGTAGTTCCGGAATAAGGAAAAAAGATAGCACTATACAGCGCGGGAATCAATGGATGAACATCATTTAAACGAAATGAGTCCAAGCAATATGTTTATTTTTTTGCCATTACTTTCGATCCATGGAGTACCGCACTCCAAACAGTGAGGGAGGAGGTTGTCGTACATGCTTTCATCTTTATTCACTGATCGTGATGGAATAATAAAAATTCGCTTTTGTATCGCAGCCACTATTGGAATTCAAACTCGATACCCCTCGTTCCAACTGCCGCAGCTTTAAGCCAATGTCAGCCAAGCAAATTTATTAAACTGAAATTTCTTTCCAACTACATTAACTGATGAAGCAGAATAAACGACAATCAATCCAATTTGTGCATATAAGTAGTGCTACATTGCCGTATCAGATAGGTATTGTGTTAACCAGTAGAGTGTTAAAGTTGTTAAAGTGAAGTGAAAACTTGTGAGTGTGACGCATCAGTAGCAAGCGTATAATTTTACGCAATTTATATTAATCAAACATTGGGCTGAATAAATAAAGTGCAACAGTTTTTTACTCACTTCGCGCCAATAATCCAGATACTAACCAGAATAAAAATGTATCAAACGCACCTATAACTTCATCACCACATGCGCATAACGACCTTGAATTTCATTTTGAGTCGTCCCTAATTCGTTTTTAGAAACTGTTTTTTAATTTGCTTCAACTAATCACGTTGAACGATCCATCGACTGCACACATTAAATAGAAGCGAATCATCCCATTTTCAATCTGCAAGCTAAACGAGATCTGTCTAACGTTGGATTCTATTTTAATCCTAATACTTACATGGTTTGATCACGCATTTATTTCTTGCAGATTAAGTGGCTTATTTACGTAGTTTGTATTCCTTAACATCCAACATTTTGTAGATAATCTTTTTGGAGTTTTAATGCCTCTTGTTCTTCGTTAGGTCCTGTGATCAGATCATCTACATGTGTGTAAATGTCAGGTTGAATCGCCGCTGTTGACTGTAATGACTCTCTTTCAGTTTGTCAGTGAAATGTTTGCAAGCGTTTTCATCATACTGGAAAGCTCCAGGTTGATTGATTAGGCTCAACTGCTTCAGTTAAACCACGAAGTACTTCATCAGATCTCACAATTTTCTAATGATGGAGCTGCTAACTTGATTTATGGTCAGCTGATCCTGAAATGTATGATAAACGCGTAAACTATATACTTATTCCGATCATATCTCTCAACAAGGTAAGAAAATGCACCAGAGTAAATAATTCGCTTCAGTAGCTGTGAAGTGCGAATCAATTCCGCTGCTTCTTCCATCACGAGACACTATAGAATTACTTGAAGTTCTATATAACTGGAAATTCTTGTAGTTCTCCCTTTTATGTAATGTCAGAATCCGCTTATTGACGTTTTCAGGCACAAAGTAATATTAAGTTTTAAATTTACAATTCACTTCAACCTCCAGTAATTCCACTTTTAAATCTTGAACATTTTATACTCTAAGCTTCAACATATCAATAGAAAGTTTTTTTTTTTTTTTATATTTTATTCTATGCTATCTTTTTTGGGGCTCAAGGCTCTCCCAGCTCTTTCGCGTTTCGCTTATTTACGTCCTACTTTACGCCTTAACGGCCACATTCACTTTAGCTGCATTGGATGTAGGTAACAAAATTTCTAATTATAAGTCAGGGTTAAAGCTTTATGACAGATCGTACCTTTCTTAATCCCTTAAGACTGCTGATGGCGACCTACGTTGATTCTAACTCAGAATTGCTTGTCGAAGCACCATGTAATAATGTACAATGTCCTATGTCGAAGCCCAGAAGATATGGAATTTTTTAATGAATTTCATTGAATCAAAGTAAAGCATGTTCACAAATTTTTAAATTTTTGAATCGCATTACCTGTTAGGCCACCCTTAGCCGCCATTATGGCTTTCAAACGTCCGACAAAGATATTGCATGAAGCACGAAAGTGGCTTTGTGGTATTTTGGACCATTTCCTGCGCAGCGCTTGCTTGAGGTGAACGAAACTAGACATGTTTTTGTCCCAACCTTGCACTTCAAAATAGCTCAAACCGTGAAATCTAGCGGATATTGTGATTGACACTTTATGCGTTGAAATGTCCAACATGTTGATGAACTAGAGTCTTGTTGAAATGTCCAAAATGTTTTGTGCCCAAGGCTTCAGGGCTCCCTCCAAGACATGATTCCGATTAATTTAAGCATTTATCTTGATGCCACGGTCCAAAAAAACGAGAACGACTTTCGACCGTTACTAATGGCCCAAACCATCACCATCTAAAGCGCATGATTTCGAGTGGCTATCCGTTGGTCCAAAATTTCAGTGGAACGGCCGAGCAAGTAAATCATCACTGGTTTGACAGCAATGACAGTCTGAAATTGGTAACACGTCGTGTCAACCACCCTGTAGTTTAATGTTCTATTAACTAAAAATCTTCTCACGAGTCATTAATACAATTAAAAGTATAAACGTCATTTAAATTGCTGCATGTAATGTATGTGAGAAAACGAAAGGTGATTCCCGCAATTTAAATCTTAAAGTTACAAATAATTTATACTTTCTAACGAATGCACAACTGTAAGAATTCAAAGTAGTAGATGTTATGAAAGGGTGTTACATGCAACGTTGATGGTTTTAATTATAAAGCCATCAATTTTATAAACACAAATTAACGAACAATTGTCTGTCACATTGCGAAATCATTAATTATCATCTTATGTATTAAATGAAGAACAAAAAACGAAGAAGCAACAAATCTTTAAACTTCAAGAGCATATAGATAAATCCATTAATCATTTCTCTTCTCGCACATTATAATAATCCAGCACCTGAGATGCGATCGATTGGTTTTATTTGTTTTGTTTCGATGAAATTTAATAAAATTGCACGTCAAAACCAATCGCCAACAATTATATATGAATTGATATTTATAGAGCACAGGTAAATCAATCTTAAAACGTAAATAAAGGATTTCTGACAAATTTCTATTTATCGAATAAATCTCTTCCGTGTACATCATCCACACACACCCAATCGATGTGTAAAGTCGGGCGATATAAAAATCAAAAACTAGAAATATATTCATCAGACCATTTCGACCGTGCGTCGTTCGTGCACAGTTTTACAAATTTTCATGAAAAACAAAATTTTTTGTTTATTAAATAAATTTAATAAACAAAAATGTTGATTTAAACGTAAAAAAAAGTTGTTTTAATGAAAAGTTTTATAATTTTTCAATTTCATTCGTTAAAATTATTCGTTTGGAAATAATAAATCATTTTATTATTTGTTTGTTATAATAAAACTATTTTTTTTAATAAATAAAATAATTTTATTTTGAACTTGCGCACAGAAATCAAGTTTATACATCGTATACAACGTCTGTCACCTTTATATAGGAGTATGGTCTCCGAGTACACCTGACTTCATATAAAGCATGGTGAACGTCTGTTTAGTTGTTCTAACCCCCAAAATGATATAGTTCACCATTATCAGCTGTATACAAGGTGTGCCATTTCTGATTTCAGTATGTAAACAAACAAGCCCTGTAGGATGTGGGGGATCCACGTATCGTAAATATTTTGAACGAAACATAAGACTCAAAAAATATCACCACAGTATCCAGAGCTTGACGTAGGAGGCGACTAAATCTGGTTGGATCGCTGGGCTGACCAACCGCATCCGTAAAAAACCAAAATGTTAAAAATGTTGATTGAAACAAAAACAAATCGGATATCGCCAAAACAACAATGACCCCCCGCTAAAATACCCGGATACGACATTGAGGATCGGCACGCGGTAAGTGATAATCGCGAAAATCGATTTAATACATGAATGAAAGAGAATCGGCTGGAACTCGTACAGCTCCAAGAAACTCGATGGCCTAAATGTGGAGACCATATGTATCGCAAGGCTTTACGTTGCTACAAAGTGGATATGGTTTCGATAATCTTTGAGGTCTATTTTTTATTGGGCCACAGATAAAAAGGGGCTCTGTTGGACTTCCAAGCAGTCAATAATCGAATGTGTAAGCTTCGCTTGCACATGGGATAAGCCAACCTGTCAATGATCTGTGTACATGCGCCCACTGATGAATAAGCTAGCCCCAATATAAAGTATCATTTTACAATAATTTGAATAATCTGATGGGCTCAAATGCAGAAACGCAACGAAAATATCAAGATCTGGTCAGCATTTTGCGATCCAATTACCAATCTGAAGAAGTGAACAGTCTCTGGGAAGTATTGAAATTCTCGATTATCGGCGGTATACGGCCAAAACCGATTGATTTGTTGTGTAGTGTTGTCGACTTGCAGTTAAGCAACAAAAAAGAGGCCATAATGAAGACAGACTCGGTTTACAATTGCAAGAAAAAATAAACCAGGAGGACAGCAAAACGCATTTGTAGCCAGAAAAGCACGAATGGTGTAAGGCTAAGGTCTTAGGAGTACAACAACTCAGCAATGAATACAACTCGCGTTGTTTCTTTAAAGGAATCATCGAATTGCACCATACATTAAGATCTCGGTCAACTGGCATTCGAGATCAGAATAGAAACCTCTGTGTTAACGTCGATGTGGTACTCGATAGATGGCATGAACATTTCTCTGCTCATGTTTCACATGTATCACAAGCTGTACTTGAATAAGACCTAAAATACAGACCGCAGGGATGATGTTTGAAGATCCATCCAATTCCCATGGACATGCAGAGATTAAAGAAAAATCTTTCTATTTGATGACTAATAAGGAGAATTAAGGTCAAATCGGTTAGTCACTGGTCAAATCATCATCTTGCGATGTATACCAGGTAATCCTATAGATGTCAAGCAAGAACAGGTATAGTGAACTTTTGCAATTAATTCCGGAGTTCGACAAGGATTTAATCCCATGTTGGAATACAATATCTTATTCGGACAATCCAATCAACTTTTGGCATACGCAGATGATATCTGTGTGATTGGATTAAATGGCACCGGAGTGAAAGAGATACTTGCTCCACTGGAACAGTTTTCAACTTCCGTTGGTCTCAATATCAACGAGTCAAAACCAGATATCTGTTCTCTAGTTTTCGAGACCAAGACGCAATTGATTTCATTAGTGAAATGAGAGATTCTTGGATCTCTCATTACTAACAACAATAGTGTGGTAGAGTATATCAAGGTTCAGCTTTCCGCTGGCAATCGGGCTCTATATACTCTACGTCCACTTCTGAAATCAAAATATCTTGCAAATACGGATAAGCCGAAACTGTACAGAGTGTTGATCATACCTGTTGTCATGTATGGATGTGAGAGTTGGACCTTGCCGGATGAGTACGCATGATTCTTATCTCTAAAGCCGCCTGTCGGTAGGCGAAGAGGGCATTGTTGACGATCATGGCACCACGGCGTAGTGATCTGGCATCTTCTAATTGCTTGCAACAGTATGAAGAGCTGGTTCGTGATCAAAACCGATGGAGTCAGATTGTTGCCCGGTACGGGCTTTTGACTTAATTATACATGTTTCAGTACAGTTTTAACCATGATTCGCTTCACACCGAAACATTGTGCCAAAATAGTGAAGCTGTACATTGAAAAAAGTTATTCAGTTATGTTAACACATCCTGCATATCTTTGAAAAGATCAAAGCCAACAGGCACCATGTGACACTTTTCGTCATTTTGTGTTTTGTGTCGAATTTAAGTTCAGTTTGGTATCAGAACCCAAATTTGGTTGTACGGAACTCAAAAATATAGTATCGTAAAGTATCGAAAAGTCTAATTAACACAGAGAATCTGGCCAAACAGTCGCTCGAATTGTTGGCTCTGAACCTGAGTTTTAGAAGCATATTTTGATGGCCGACGAGGTGCATTTCACTCTCTTTGGCAGCGTAAATAAGTAAAATTATATCGGTTTTTGGGAACAAAAAATCCACTCGCGATCCTTGAAACGCCATTGCATGGCCCAAAAGTGACTATTTGGGCCAAATCCATCATTGGGCTATATTTTTCGGATTAATCGAAACACTTGATGGAAATCGATATCAGTGGATGTTTCAATAAGGCTTTGTAACTGATGTCTGATACCAAAAACAGACGGCATTGACTACTTCTTCAGTTAAAACTAGTATATTCCTGCTATAAATTTTAGTGGTCTTAACTCTCTATCTGCAGTTTCTAAAAACATCCGAGTAACCAGTAACCGAGTATCCGACACTCTGCCTGTAAGTGAAAACGATCCCAGTAATTTTATTGTTGCTTGGTTAATAAAATATACATATATCTGTTAAAACCCCTTATAATCGCTTCTACATCAGCTTGATACACAGTACAGTAATCAGGGAGGAGCATACTCACCTCGAGCTTCTAACAGAAGAATCTAGCCTCCACTAATCCATTCATCTGGAAGACATCCGCGCAAAAATGCAAAGCCTCAGTTTTTGTTGCCAATTCAGAAGTCGTTGGAGGGTCACATAATTCGAATTCCTTTTATCGAAACATAAAAATGTTGTGGTGTAGTCAAAATTCCCAAGCTTACACAAATTTCAATTTGTTAGTAAATTCTTAATAGTTTGTTTTGGTTGGGTTTACCATTTACCCACAATCCACAGCTGCTGACCAATTTTATGACGATTGAGGTATAGTATTTAGTATAACTTTCTTAATCGTTTATATTCCTGACAACTATAACGCTACGTCGTATGCATAGACTATTACTAATGTCACTTCTATCTCCATTTCCAACAGTAATCAATGGACTACCATATTCCAGAGAAGAAGCGACAGTATACCTCAGCATTACGGGTAATAAAGTGGTTGCCAATAAGAACTTGACATAACGCTAACCTTTGTGTTATGTATGGAATTCGACATCGTTCATATGTCCACCAAATGCTCGGCCACCAACGGAAACTTATTAATTTTCAGACATGTAGTGTTTGACATGTACATGTAGTGTTTGATTATTTGGTTGTCCTAGTAAGTTTCTTGGACAGGAAGGTCGAGACTTTGAGCCTGTCCATGAGAGCTAACCGAATTATTTGGATTGTATGGTTGATTTTATATCATATAGATTGTTAAAGTTAGTCACGCCTCACTGATTTACAAAAACTGCATCCAGCTCCAGTTTTGACCATATCTGGAGTCTGCATCCAGCTCCAGTTTTGACCATATCTCGCTAGGAATATAGAAATTGTAATTTCCTGTGAGATATGATGTCAAGTCTACAACACTATATAAATCATCTGTAAAAGATAAACTACCTTTGTTAGTTGACGCTGCTCAAACTCAATCAGGTAAGCAGTTTGTGTTGTTCACAATTTAGCAGACCATTAGGCTATATAATGGTCATACAAGAAGATATAAAATAGATCAGGCTAAACAACAGAAAGGCATACCATCAACCTTTTGAAAATAATTGTTTGAGGTCTAAGGACTTGTTTGTTTGTTTTTAATTCTAATACCTGATTTGTAGCCGAAATACTTTTCACTTTGTTGCAGTTCCCTTTTAACGTTTTTACCTAACGTCAAAGCCAAATTGAATACGTACGTATATAAGCCTGATTTGCATTGCTTCATGCAAGCTTATAGTTCTTACATTCGATAAAGGTCAAGTTCTATACATCAAAAGAACGCCCTAGATATATCCATATCACCAATCAATAATCTAATCATGATAAATCGCTTTTGCGTTCAATTCCTACCGGGATTCGAATACAGTATTTATCGTTCAAACTGCCGCAGGTTTAACTATGCACGGTTCTTTAAAGTTATCTGAAGATTGTAACACAAAAAAACACAACATTCACAAAGCTATTAATCTATAATCAATAAACGAATAGTTAATTTTACTCTTTTATAATATGTCATCGTAGTTACGGTACAGTAACTAAAATATTGCAAATGACTTCACTATACAATGTACAAATTAGCATATCGGTCCTGCAATACGGTATCTGATGGACTCAATTTTTCTTGAAACATTATATTTGTTTACTAAAAATGCAGTGTTGACGTGTGCTTTCCGCTCGGTATTTGATTTTTATTCGTGGTAATATATTATATTACCACGAAGTTTATGTTTTGGCTGTAATTACTTTTGAGGTATTGTTGATAGAAGGGATTGGAGAAAGTTATTTTTCGATACACTAACTAACAGCATACGATTCATTATATTGTATGTTTTCCCACTCCTTGCTTATTAGTTTCGACCGGGTCTCCACCCATCTATCAGTTTAAATTTGAACCACCGATTATTTCCAATGTGCCAATACTTATGTCATTCTATTCTGTCACAAAATTCTATATAATATCGCCACTGACTGAAATCGATTTACGCTTGAGCAACGTAGGGATTTATTTCTAAAACAAAGACAATTGGTCGAAAATTGAACGAAAATGTTGAGGATAATTTGGTCGCAGAGAAGGACCAACCGGTGTACGCAAGTTTATTATTAAAGTTCGTGTAAAATTGAAACGCGAAGACGTGAGCGTGATCATACCGTGCGTACACCCAAAACTATCGAAGCTGTGGCTGAGAGTGAGCGTGAGTATCTCTCAACTCGTCATCGTTCTCAAGAACTGAACGTTTCACGAACCGGTTTACGTCGAATTTTGCCAAAAGATCTCGGTATGACGCCTTACAAAGTTCAATAGTTGAAGTCGCATGACCATCCGCTTGGTTTTCACTTCGCTAGATGGGTTAACGAGAAACTGCACGATGATGTCGATTTTGCCAAAAAATCATATTTTCGGATGAAGTTCTTTTTTATCTTGGTGGGTAAATTAATAAGCAAAATTGCCTGAGGCCTAGAAAATTACGTGTGACTGGGTACGGCTTCTAGAGCCGAGGCATAATAGGCACATACTTCTTTATAAAAGGACGGCGCAACCATTACGGTCAATGAAGATACCTATCGCACCATAATAACCAAGTCCGAGTTTTTTTTCAACCGCTCTTCATGGTATTAATGTGAAAAATGTTTGGTTTCAACAGGATGGCGCAACTTGCCACACATCTCATGCCACAATCTATTTATTGGCCAACATTGAGCATTTAAAGACCAATTTTCGTGATGCCATCGCCGAGATACGACCTCACACCGAAAAAAATATTTGTGTATAGATAACGAATTATGGTGTTCATTAAACAAACTCGTCGTCTATATGCAGCCGACGAAAAATTAATTAATTTTATGCAATTTTATTAATCAAACATCAAAAAATTAATCAACAACTTTTAATTAATACAATTATTTTAGAAATAAGAAATAATTAATGTTTGTTATAATGATGAATATTAGTTAAATCTGGATTTTATTTTAATATTAAATCATCTTAACATTTAGGAAGTTATTGTTAGTTTGATATTTTCAATTTAAAAAATATTAATTATATTAATTAACATTAATTACATTATTTTAAAAGAAATTTAATTAAATGTAGTAGTATTAATAAAATACAGATATTTGAATTAAAGAATATTCGTTCCCACAAATATACCTTTCACGTGTAGCTGCGCCACGTGGGCGCTTTATATATATATATATATATATATATATATATATATATATATATATATATATATATATATATATATATATATATATATATATAAATATATATATATATATATATATATATATATATATATATATATATATATATGTATATATATGTATATATAAATATTAAAGAACTAAAATCAATCATATTCACAGTATATGATTGCTTAGTGCCAGTATAAGAAAATAAACTTGGGACTAGACTGAGACAGGTACTTGTTGTTTTCAATATCGTTGCAAATACTTATTTTGACAATTCAGCTTATAGGAATTATTTTAATATTATTATAATTTTTTTAGCACTATCTGGTTGTTTCCAATTTCTTAGTAGTTTACCAAAATAAACGTAAACTTCACAAGAATTAAGCACGTGTCAAATGTGGTTTTGTAAGTTGCATCTTTCCACATTGACTATCCAATTATGATTGAAAAATGTTAAACGGTAGAACTTAGTTGTATAATAAAATGTTTGTAATGAAATTAATTGTTTTAAAGAACCTTCATTAGTATTAGGAAAATTTGTCTAATTATATGAAATATACTAGACCTAATTAAGCTTTATCAAAACAATTAATATTAATCCAAATATTATTATTATTTAACTGAGGTTTACCGTTTAACAGCCTGGTTTTTTACAAATGTTTTCAATTATTATTTTTGATTTAACAAATATTAATTAAATTAAAGAATATTACTTCTATACCAATTTTTTGAAAGAAAAATTATTAAATAAAGAAAAAATAGTACTACTTAGTACGATTAATTAAAAATTTTCAAACGTATTAACGAATCTTAATAAAAATTAATAATTTTAGTTTTGTTAATGAAAGTTCTTTGAACTGTGAAAATCGAATTCAATTAATCAAAGCATGTTCAGATAATGTGATTTTACTTGAATATCAAAATATAATTTAAAGAATTTTATATTAAGATAACAAAAATCTGTAACAATAATAAATTTGTCGTTTCATTAATGATTTCATTCGTTAGCTGTTTAACGAAGACTCTGTCGTTAATATTATACAATGTTTTTTTTCGGTGACACTCGAAAAAGTGATCAAAATTGGTTTGATCGAATGGGGTACCGTGCGGCCAGCAGCGGCAACAATTGTACTTCACAACAAAAAATAAAATTTCAAACCGTTTTGGTTTTATTGTATTTTTATTCCACTTACAATATTTTATCATCACCTCCTCTGGCACAACTTAGAAATATAGTTGAGAGTTCCTATTATATTTACTTCATTTATAGTTTCGTGATTGTAGTTTTATTAATAATTTAAATTTTTCGTTTTTACATTGGGATTTTTTCGTTTTTACATTGTCAGAACGAGGTAGACCAATGTTCGCGAAACAATCGCTTGTATTATGATTGTTTCGTCCACATCTGATACAACCCATTCTGATACAATTTAAAAATAATGTGCTCACTGAATGTGTAAGGCTTGGTCGTTGTGAAAAAATGTTCTGTGTCTTGGGATTTTTGAATTAGTGATGGCAGGTTTAGTGAATAATTAGTTGAATTAGACATAGAACCACGTTTATATGCAAAATACAGTAAATTTTGTTTTAACCTATAGTGCAGTAGATTTATCACGAGCAATCACTGTTCGGTCCTCGATAGTCAGTCTCTGTTGGGTTGCTTCATTTAAATCTTGCAGTAATTTTTCTACACCGGGTCCATAAGCTACACATCTTGCGTTAGCCCATTGTCTCACATTAATAAGACTAATTTAAACGTCATGTTTCTGAAATTCCAGCTTTCTCGTAGACTTTCAAACTCGGTGAATGCAGGCATCATATGCAGGCCTCTTTAGTTTAACATGCGTTAAACTAATGAATTCAAGTTTGTCTTATACTGTTGTCAGTGGTTTGCACAAAAAATTACAGCAAACAAACAAGATACATGTGCCGAAATATATGCCGATAAAATTTTGGATATTGGTTAATAAATAACCACTTCTTCCCGTAATAAATGGAATATCGTCTCCGTCCAAATGTTCACGAATGATGCCATCAATTCAGGGGCAGGACATTCTAATGAAAGTGTTTCTTAACATTTCAAATATATTTGGTGATCACAACTGGCGCTGCAAACGTGCAACGTGCAACCGTAGTTCCCAAGAATGACGTCGTTAATGTATTAACACAGTTATATAGTTGAAGATGAAGCTATCACTAAGTCAATGGAGTTTCTTAATTCAATGGAGCCCCCAGTCCTTCGAACTAGAGTGATTACGATTTTCGATCCGCCTTGCTTTCGAAATGACATCCTGCTCCTATCGGAATTCGATCCCGGTAACTTCCACTTCAATTTCCGAACTACTGCGCCACTTGGTCGGTATTATTTTGAAAGTATTAATTTTATCTTTTAATTGTCTGACACTCCGTTGGTTCGCTCTTATTTGTTGTTGCTACACAAGCTGTTATTCTATTCTAATTCCTTAATTTCAAACAGTTAAAGTTTCCGTTTATGCGCTCGGATTTCAATAACGGGTGCACGATTTTCTATAGCTTACTCCGTGTCTGTAATGGCTAGTGATCTTGTAATATGACCAAACAGCGCATCAGTGTTTCTCCGGTTTTGTATATACGAGTTAAAAGTCTTGTAATTTAATACTCCATCTCAGTAATCTTAAGGGTGGATATTTTGTACTGTTCACCCAAAGTAAAGAATGATGATGGGTGACAACAGTAAATTGTCTATCGAATAATTATGGGGTCTAATAATTAGTAAAGGGTCTATAATTATGTATGGCCTAGACGATAGCTATAAGTTGAGGTTCTATTGCGCTGTTTTTCTTCCTGCTAAGTCAGTAATAAAACGTCGGTAATAACTAGTAAGGCCCAGAAAAATGTGAACAGTTCTTTTTATTGGTTGGCCTAGGGAAACTTCCCACAGGTTGAACTGTAGTGGGATTCGGTTTGATACCGTCAAGAGAGCTGAACTCAGGAGAGGTGACGTGTCCTAGATACACTATTCCACGTTTCAGAAACTGAAATTTTTCCGGTTTAATTTTCTACAGTTTGAATTCTTCAAGCAGGTAAGTACCTCCGTTAATTATCAATTATTATCACTCAATTTTTTTCATATATGACGATAACCCAGTCATTATATGATTCATCATACGTTAAAGGTGACTGGAGCCTCTTTTTGCCCGAATGGCATTCTGTTAAATTCGGAATTTCAAAATCTAATACTGAAAGCGATTTATTCTTATCTTTAGGGTCCATCTCGATCATATCCTGACGCCAAGTCTAAAGTGCAAAAGTATCGAGAATGACCAAATTAATCTACTAATGACCTAATTAATTTGGCCGCATCTCCTAATGTAATCCCAGTGTAGTTCCGATAATTAAAAACTAGTCGGCACTTTTTTTTCGTCTTCAGATTTTTGATCTACTAGAAGTATTGGAGAACTTTATAGGCTTTTGTTGAATGATTTTAGCCTAAAAAAGTTAACTAACTTGATTGTTAATCTTCTCCTTTATAATATTAGAGGTGGCATATCCTTGAAAATAGATATTTCTTACGTGACAACGTCTGTATATGACAACTTGGCACCATTGATGAAAATGATGCCAGTGTAATGATGAAATATAATTGGTATTGAGAGCATCAATACCCTAACATTTAGTAAATCATCCAGTTCCAATGCCTCGATAAGTTAAATCAATCTATCTGACGACTGTCAGAAGTGTATTGTACCTGTTTTTAAATTTCAGTGTCCTCTATTAAAAATTATAATTTAGCAGTCTGACAGTGTATTCATTACAGTTGCAATAGGAAAGACAACATCACAACTTCCCGAATTTGTGATTATAATATTACCCGTGATGACATCTTGCCTTATATCCTCAGATGATAAAACAAAGTCACCTCAAATTTTGCCCAATTTAACTGGGACTAATGTTTCGGTTCTGTCCGGAACTGTCACAGAACTGCTTACAGTTGATTGGGAGATCAAAGGTTAAGTAATTTCACCAGACGAACTCTAACTTAGAATTCGAACTACATTGACTCTGTAGTCGAAATTAGATTTATATGCACTGAGAAAACAGTGCCGACTCCGGCATTTAATGAATTTAGATTAATCTCCTTTGGTTGATTTTATTGACTGTATATGGAAAACTTTGAGTCCCACACAAATTACACGAAGCATATATGTTTGCTACATGAACGGGTTTTCCGTTTTTACATTGCAAGGAAGGGGTGGACCAAGTTATGCGAAAAAGTTGCTTGTATTACGATTGTTTCGTTCACATCTGGTACATTATAAAAATAATTTATTCACTGAATGTGAAGAATTAGTTAAATGATATGATGACCAAGCTGTTACTAATGGAGTTACGTAATTAAATGGAGCCCCCAGTCCTTTAAACTTGAGTGATGAGGTTTTCCGGTTCGCCTTTTAAAATTAAAAAAGGCGGGAATAATTAGAGAAGTCGATGCCTCTGGAGCACACGGTTCAAACCACATAAATTTTCACATTAAAAACACCCAATCGTGATATTTGGCAAGCACGCTACTAGCTCTGCCACGCAAGCACGCTACTAGCTCTGCCACGAGCGTCATTGACTGTCAACAAAACCAATTATTTTTTAAATACAACAACTGCGATCTGGACCAGTTGTTAAATAAAATTAAAATACATTAAAATTTAAATATAATTTTATGTTTTATTGCAGCTCATCTGTCCTATATATGGCTGTACCAAAAAATCAAAATTTCCAGTGCTGACTGCATATATAATGTCGACGTTTGAATAAAACATGAATGTGGCTGACAATTATTCTACCCACACGAAATTGGCTTAAATATTTATTTTTATGTTTAATCATAAACCATGCAATTATGTTTTTGTACATAGATCACCCCCTCTCTCCAAAAAAAATCGTCACAACATATTAAAATTTGATGAAATCCCGACAAAATTATTGATGGCCACTTGACATTAATTTAACATTTCATTCAACAAAATGTCGTGCTTTGGTGTCTTATTACCACACACATTGCATTTTTATGCTTCAACAAACAATCAATTTAACCTTTAACGTATTATGTACGATGTACATCGTATCAATCATACACACACACATATATAGTGTGTATATCAATCGAAGCCATAAGAAATAAATCCAATCAATGTTAAAAAATCGAAACAACAACAAAATTATTGGAAAGTTGATTTGATATAACTCGAAATCGAGGGTGATGATCCAAAAATTACTAAGGATTTGACAGTGTTTCTGACAAGGGCGAAACCTACAAATTTTCCCCATATACCATATATATACACACACACATACACAGGCAACCCCATAAAATTCATGCTTTATATATTTTGTTCTGTATGTCGTCTCTTAACAGATAGTAATTCGCTTTCAACGGTCGATCGTTAACCGAATTTCGTCTCTACATATCTGGGTGTAATGTATGTACATTTCGATAATATGTTTATGGGATATGTGATGAAAAAAGTCGATATAAGCACACGACATATACACAAAAACATGTTAACCTAAAAATCTTTGATCGAAATTCATTGTTAGAACATGACGAGGTTCTATAGACATAAAAAAAAACTATTGAATATTTGATGAGATTGTCAATGGGTTGTTAGTGAATCGGAAGGTAATTGAATTGTTTGGAATAGAATTAAAAATCATGTCGTATATAGCATGTTACATACTCGTATAATAGATAGGATAATAAACACAATGGTATGTAATTGAAGAGGATTTTTATTATTTATTGTACGAAATTGAGTTTTTTATTGTCATCGGTACACTATTCGATAGTTTTAATGATGGAAATTTAAAAAAAAATGATATTGTTCTCCGGGTATGTCATACAGGGTGTTTGCCAGTATCTTCAATGGCCGATTCATAATTAACGATGACCTAAAAGACGCCTTTTGGAAAATACACCTTAAACCTTCATCAACGTATAAGACAGCCTTCAGTGTTCCTGGTCATCCTCTTCCAATCCATGCTGTTTGTGATGTATAATGCGGCCCAAACGATCTATTAGTTAATGCATAAGGTAATTCTTAACCAATTTTTATTTATTTTGCCGCTTTTACCGGCCATTGTTGGCCTGTTCCGTGTAAACAATCTGACTCCATCGGTTTTGATCACGAGCAAGCTCTTCAGACCGTTGCAAGCAACCTTAAGATGTAAGATGTAAGGTCGTGGTATGTGCCATCAACGACGCGTTTTGGGTCAAATACCACATGCATGATTCTTCTCTCATATGTAAGAAGCCATTTTCCGTATTCATCCATCCGTCAAGGTCCAACTCTCACATCCATACATGACAAAGGGTCTGATCAACACTCTCTACAGTTTCAGCTTATACGCATGCAAAATATATGTCAATTTCAGCAGTGGACGTAGAGGATATAAAGCCCGATTGACAGCAAGATCCAAGATACTTGAATCTCATCACTCCATCAGACGTGTAGTTACCACTACAGAAATCAAATGCGTCTTGGTCTCGAAAACCGTTGATTTTGAGACCAACGAAAGCTGAACACTGTTCCAGTGGATCAAGTATCTCTTTCACTCCGTTGCCATTTAATCCAATCACTAAGATTTTATTTGTATATGCAAAAAGTTGATTAGATTGTCGGAATTAGATATTGTCAACCAAACATTAAAAAGAATCGGGGAGAGCAATTCTTCTTGTCGAACACCAGAAAAATTGCAGAAATTCTCGAAAGCCTGTTCTCAACTTTGACACAGAATTGTGATTACGTTGCTGTCATTTTACACAAATGGACGTATTTGTTTCTGTAATCCAGCTATAGGCTTGCTTTAAATCTAGGAATACCTGGTGTACATCGCAAGATGTTTCATAGTACTTGGAAAGAATCATCCGTATAGCGAAAAAACTTGATCAGTGACTGACCAATTTGGACGAAATCCTCCTTGGAAGTCACCGATCCGTGAATTTCCTCCGCCAGGGGAGTAATTCTTCCCAAGATTATGTATGACAGTAACTTTTATGAAGTGCAAAGGAGCGCTAGACCACGATATTTTTTGATCTTCAAGCGATCTCTTTTTGAATATTGGACATAACGCGGCAACTTTCCATTCTTCAGGCATAACTTCATTTCGCCATACCAATCGAACAAGGTTTAAAATCAGTTCCACAAAGTTGTAGGTCTCCGAATATCAAGAGCTCTGAATTAATGCAATCAACTCCTGCTGAACGATTTTTCTTTAATTTCTGCCATTGTGAGTTCCTGATAGGATGGATCCTCAATGAACATCTCTGCGGTCTGTGTTTCAGGGTATTTGAATACAGCTTTTGATACATGTGGAACATTAAGTAGGTCAGAAAAATGTTCACGCCATGTATCAAGTACCGCATCGACGTTAACACAGGGTTTTCCATTGTGGTCCTGAATGACAATTGACCGAGATTTTAAGGTATGGATCAGTTCGGTGAATCCCTTAAAGAAACTACGCGAATCGCTCTCATTGCTGAGTTGTTGTTCTCTTAAGACCTTAATCTTCCACGCGCTTCTTCTGTCTACAAATGCGTTTAGCTTTCCGCCTATAAGAAGAACTGCTTTGTTTCTTCTTGTAATTGTAAACCGAGTCTGCACTTCATTGTGGGCTATATTACGTTACTGAACATCAAGACGAGATTCCTCATTAAACTAATCAGTTTTGGGCTTAGTTTTAACTATATCGAGAATGAGTTGGGCAGCATCGACAACCGAGTTTTTCAATACTTCCCACACAATGTTCACTTCATCAGATTGGTAATTGGCTTGCAAAATGCTATATTGCTGACATAATCTTGATATTTTCGTTCCGTTTCTGCATTTTATCAGACCTTCACAGGAGAATATTCTCCACGTTTTATATTCCCCTGTCCTCCCTGACTTGTACGAAAATTACCATCGTAGCTTTGCAGAAACCAGATAATAGTTACTGCCTACGAATTTGGTTGACGACCGATAAAATATCACGTCTTGGACCATCCAATCCCACCCTTTTGAATTCATTACATGGTCAATTTGGCTTCAGGATGTACACAGACAATTCACAGGTTGGCAAATCTCATTTGCAAGCAGAGCTTACACAATCGATTATCGACTGCCTGAAAATCCAGTACAGCCTTTTTTACCTTTGATCCAATGAGAAATTCAACTCCAAGATTTCCGAGGTCATCTCCACTGTGTAGCAACGTAACGCCCTGGGACACATGGTCTTCACTTATAGGCCATCGAGTTTCTTGGAGCGCTACGAGTGCCAAAGTGATAAAGCCTTCAAACCCGCCAGGTTCTCGAAATGACTGCACGTGCCGGTTTTCAATCTCATTTCCGGGTAATTAGGCGGTATCCGTTTTTTTTAGTTTGTTGACATTTTTAATATTTTTGATCTTTTACCCGTCAGCCAAGCCAGATTTAGTGGCCTCCTACGTCAAGCTCTAGATACTGTGGTGGTATTCTATGGGTCTCATATTTCGTTCGTAATATTAACGAAACATGAATGCCCCCACCCACAGGGCTAACCAATTATATTATGATGATTTCTCAGTGAGTAATGAGTGCACTTTCGAGGAGTACATATAGCATTTCTTTCTCAAGTATAGCTAGATTGTAAAATTGGCAAATCTAATTATAAATGTTCAAAAAGTAAATTCGTTTTACGTAAGATTTGTGAGGGCTTCCTCATAGTGAACCCACAAAGAGTTCTGGCTATATAGATCATTACGACGTACCTAAACAATCTTAGCTTCACCTGTGTCGTTAAAACTGTTCAAGAAAAACAAGAGTAGATTGTGGAACTTCAAACCACAAGAAGTTATCGACAGTTTAAAACAGGCACTTAGTACAGCTTCCAACCTAATCAATCCAGATTTCAAGATTTATTTTTACATACGGTGCGATTCTTCAACAATGCGGATAGAAAGTGTACTATTTTAGAAGTTTAACGAAGCATTAAAACACCAAAGTTCGTTCATGTCGCATAAATTAAACAAACGAAAAACCTAAAGTACCACGAATCTGGAACGTGCAACGTCGGTGATGAACATCAAAAGATTTAGACCTTACATTGAAGGATATCCATTCACAATAATTATGGACCACTTAAGGTCACTTTGGTTGATTGAACAACGTAGTTTAAACGGCAGATTGCTGGCCTTTAAAATTACAAGCTTTTGATTTAAAGATCGAGTATGGAAAAGGCGTCAACCTCGATAACGACTAGGGACTTTATGTCGATGGTAATTCTAAATTAGAAGAAAAGCCAAAATTGATTCTGGTATACTGATTTTCCTTCACGATAACTGATAATTCTTTGACTATATGAGTGATCCAGCGAGCACATAATCCATCGTCTGCTATGCACATCTAGAAAATTGCAAGTACGAGCCGACTTCTAAAGAGGAACTACTACTGGCCAACCTTAAATCAACAAGTGATTAATTTCATCGCAAGTGCTACGTGCAACGTTGACCACCTATTGATTAATTTTTAAAGGTATTACGTTTTTGGTAACGTCTCTTTTTAGAGTTTTTGAGTCCATATCGTCGAACATTAATCGGGATCGGTATAGTAGATTTCCTTTGCATTCTGCGTCAGCTATAAAAGTTATTGTATTATCTCCTTAGATTTCCTGAAAACATATTGACGTCCAACGGTTCGTAGTTTGAATCACACATATTTGCGAGTCTGCGATGAGCAAATATTGCATAAAATATGATTTTACTGCACAATATGCGCGCAATGCAAGCACACGCAGTCGAGCGGGTCAAGCATTCAGTGGTATCAAGAGTTAAAGCATAGGCCGGCTAATCTAATAAAAACTTATTGAATGCAACTAATATACGTTCTTTTGAATAATTGGGACTGACTGTTTTTAATGAGTATATGGAGATAAGGACACAGATCATGAGATTAAGGTATCAACAATTACATAACTTAGCATCGTAAATTATGATGTTGACATGTATTAGATTCATAATAAAGTACTATACTCGTATAAGCAGCTCTTCGTGATCGGTAGTCCTACACAAATGACTGCAACTTTTAACTCATTTGTAGCTACTTTGAGGTTCTGGCGAAACAATATAAATTTAAAAAGTTTATCTTCCTGAAGTTCATCAAGTAATTCGAAAACTATAAACTCTGGAAAACTTGAGTCTGTTTTAATCCAATAATTCAAACTCCGAAATGTATAGAGCATATGAGGCATAGTTTTTGCCACCGCTCCCTTTTAACACGTTTTTAACATGTTGTTGGTGACATGTGCGAACAAAGTCGTAGCTGCTCGACCGATTAGTAATATTACAGGACCCAGTGCTCCTCCAGTATTTATACTCTGTTATATAAAGATTAACTGATAATTATGACGTCTGTTTTATAAGCATGTACCGAGTTAACAAATTGAAGTTGATCCAGATCACTCGATACGCAACAGAAAATTGAGGAGCCATTAAAATAAAACCATTTAATTGGGGCGAAATTAAATTAATAATTTCGTGAATGATAAGTTCTCGGTATCTACGTATATTCTCTCAAATGTAAGAAATCATTTCTAATTCTAATCCGTCAAGGTATAACCTCACTTCCGTATAAATAACAAAGGGGCTGATCAGCTCTCTCTCTCTCTCTCTCTCTCTCTCTCTCTCTCTCTCTCTATATATATATATATATATATATATATATATATATATATATAAATATATGTATATATATATATATATATATATATATATATATATATATATATATATATATATATATATATTATATATAAATATATATATATATATATATATATATATATATATATATATATATATATATATATATATATATATATATATATATATATATATATATATATATATATATAAATATATATATATATATATATATATATATATATATATATATATATATATATATATATATATATGTATATATATATATATATATATATATATATATATATATATATATATATATATATATATATATATATATAAATTATAGCTTATCTTCGAGTTACTCCGACTCTATTATCGTCCTTCTACTTCACTGTTATATCAACAGTGAAGTAGAAGGACGACAATAGAGTTCAATCTCCAGTACTAAGGTGAACCTTGATATCCTCTTCCACATTATTTTCAACAGTATAAGGAGAGATTTAAGATACTTAAATCTCATCACTTTCTCCAACATGCGGGGTTTCTCTTATATTTCATATACGTTTAATCTCTAAAACGATGTTGTGTGTTTCATCTTCTTGTCGAATAGACTTATTGTGGCATATAAGGTCATAATGTTACCCATCCGATCAAGAGTGCTGAAATAATAAAATCAAGTTCAATTGAACGAAATGTTCATTTAGCTTCTGATCCTAACTGAACAACTCTGCGGGGTTTGTCTTCGAGGAAGTTGTACGTGACCTACGTGGAACAATACAAAGACCAAAAACATTCCATTCAGGTCCCTATAGTGAAGTTTTAAGGTATATGGTGTAATGCATTAACTCCTTACTTGCAACGATATTTGTTGATTAAACCATAGTTAAAATTTTTCTATATCTCTCTTGATAGTGATTAGACATTTGAAGAAGAATTTATCCATTTTATATTTGTACTGTTTTCAGTTTTGGCCTAAAGAACTAGTCTGCATGTAACCAGTATATCAATTTGTATAAATTATACCAACCCTGATTAGTAAGTATCCCAATAAATTAAAAAACAGTTCTGAGAAACCTCTAACAGTTCGTGGTCTGAGAACCATCTAACAGTTTGTAATCCATAATATAGATTTAGCATGATAATCCATCAACTTTGAAGCTTCGTTTGTTTTATCCTGACAAACGATATAGTACTATCCCGATATTAAATGTTCTCTCACTCTGTATGTGATATCAGCTGGGTAAGCATTTCTAAAGAATGGTGTCACAAGGGTATATATACTAGGAAGTTGTCCCTGTTGTTTATAACGGATGAGTATTGAGTGTTCTAAATTATTACAGATAGCCAGAAATATATTTGAATTGAACGTTATAACAGTACTAACAATCATCTGTTAAAAATTCCAATCAAATGGCGAAGTGGTTAAGGCAGCAATAATGAATGCAATAATTTCAAATACGATCGAATATGTGAATGAACACAACTATGACCTTCTGTTGGCGTGCAGAACCCATGAGCGATCCATACGGAGTGATCCAATATTCAAATGGTTCACTCAAATCAGACCTATAGCCATCTACTTTCGATTTAACTGAACTTCTGTTTAGGCATGCAGGAGAACTTTAAAAGGGAACTTCAAAAGGGTTGGGAGTTCTTCGGCTCCAAAAGCAGTTAATATAAAGAGAAACATACAACACAGAACCATATACATACGAAGGCTTTTTTCTGCAGAAGCCATCGTAAATCGGTTTTGATTCTCCTTTTTAATAACATTTGAGTATCAGACCGTTACTCTATTCATTACAATACGTTTAACAACTAAAGTGCTTAAGTACAATGTAACCCTCTAGTTCTCACATTTTCTCAGTGACATATTTTCAACAGCACACCATAGCAATTTACTCTTTTTATTACAAAAATTCTTGTATTGTTTATTCTATACAAAATGAAACCAAGCAACTTGTCATATTTTTGACCTTTGACGCATTTTCGTTGGCGAAACTTTGAGTTCGTTTGTTGAGAGAACACAATGGTCGAAATTGGACCAATTCTGAGTATCTTTTCCTAAAGCTTGTATTTAAGCAGATTTCAGATCCAAACCGTCTGTCTGTCTGTCTTTATCTTTGCAATCTGTTTTGGGGCTCTAGGCTCTCAGCAACTCTTTCGCAGTTCGTTTATTTACGTCTTACTTTACGCTATTGTAAGCCAAATCGTGAGTGTAGGGCTATAGGTTCAATTTATATTGAACCATCTGCCCATTGCATATAGCTCAGTGCCAGCCTATAGTACTGACATGAAAAGATGGGCTAGCCTATGAATTCTGTTATCCAAACCTTATTGAAGATAACAGTGATTCGAAAAATCATGATGGTGAAACACTTTTCAGTTTATTAGTCTTTTCGACATAGATGACGTAAAAATGGTGAAGTCTTTCTGTCTATTGTGAGTGACACACTTCACTTGTATGTATCAGTATACTCTCTCAAATCGTATGGTGTAAATTCGCATCACAAGTAAGGTTGACTTCAGCTGGACGCATTTAATACAGGTTTATTCGCAATCTAGCGCTAGGAACGATGATCATAGTCAGAAGTAAAACAATATTGATGGATTTCAGTGTATATGGGATTATGCTCACGGCTCCAAATGCTGACTCATTTTATAGTAGTTTGGATATTAATCGGATAGATCTATTAGATCAAAAGTCAGATGGGTGAATTCAATGCTACAACTGGCATTAATCAGAGCTCGATGTACAAGACGTGAAATCGTATCGGTCATTAAGCACAAACCCAACCAGTTGAATCTACTATACGACTTCCCAATAAAGGTCTGATAAATGAATAAACGCAAGAGAGAAAAAAATTAAACAAGAGCTCGAAGTTTAATAACCGTCTGATAAAACGAACACTAGAGAACTTATTCAATTGATAATCAGTAAAATGACTAATAATAGGTCAATGGCCATGCGTTATACAGACTCAAGACCAACCGTTCACTTGAAGATGATTGTAATAAATCAGAGTTTTGATATTCAGTAGGGTAAAGGTATTTTTCAGAGACACTTGGTCAGAGTGTGAGAGATACTTAATCCACTATTGTATTCAACTTCTGTTGGTGTCAAAATCAATGTAATCTTTACTGTCAATGTCCAAGGCACAATGGAGGTCAGAAGTTGCAACAACACGTTTGGTGAAGCGTAGAGTTTCCTTTTTGGATTTCTAATTAGTGCTTTCTCGTAGTGCTATAGTATGAAAGAGCATATTCAGGTTTGCCTTCAGGGAATAAAATCCTATATCCGTTCCGTTCCGCTCAGAATTAAATTCAAAACTAACTCGCGATCTCCTTTGAATGCAACTAGTCCAGAAATCTCTTCAAGTTGCTGTTGGCGAACATATATTAGTGGTCAAAAGGGTTGTATCCATATCCGGCCAAGAAATGGACCAATAGAAACCACGCCACATTTCATCTTAGTTTTCCATTTTTATTACTTATCTCAATCAATAACGATATATTTTTTTTATACAAAATAAACAAATCTCACTCTTAAAATTATTCATCTAAACATATAATTTAAATATTTAAATTAAATAATTAAGAAAAAAAACAAATGAAAAAAATACAAGATAATTCCTTTATTTCTACATTTATTTATTTTAAATTAAATTTTTAGAAATTATTAGTATAGTTTAGTAATAACCAAATGAAATATCGTGCAATGCTGGTGACCCGCCCTGTGGCAAAGCAAAATCTTTTGCCAATTGATCTAGTACACTAGGACTACGGCCTGACGATTGTTGTTGGTATTGTGGTTGGTGCTGCTGCTGTTGTTGTTGTTGTTGCGGTTGTGAACGTGGAGCTGTGTAGGCTGGTTGGGGTTGCGCGGCAAACGATTCCTGAACAGGTTGTGGATTAGAGAATCGAATTGGTGATTGTGATAGGGGGCCAGCTGAGAAGGTTTGCTTTTGGACGTATTCTGGATCGGGACGAGCCGGTCGTGGACGTGACGAATAGACAACATCGATTGGTACGGCGCCGGGGATTTGGGCACGTGATGGTACTGGAACACTTGTATATTTTGGCTGTGGTGCCTGTTGTGGCTGATCATCGTAATCATTGTATTGTTGCTGTTGTTGTTGTTGTTGTTGATGATGTCTTTGTGGTGGAGGTGGTGGTGGTGCCGAGTATTGTGTACGAGCTGGTTGGGGTCGTGGTTGAGGGCGTGGCTGATAACGTTGTTGTGGTTGCTCATCGTCATAGTCAGCTTGAAGGCGATCTTTATTTGTTGTTTCGTCGACTAGAGTGGGTGGTGCGACGGTAATACCTTCACCTGATGGCTGGAAACCGTATTTATTTGCTCCGTATTCGACGACACGCACTTTTCCTGTTTCATCGACATAACCATATTTGCCTTTTACTTCGCCGGTTGCCAATTTGGTCTCGATTTTGAATGACCCATCGGCACCTTCGTACCCGTAGGTATACGAACCATCTTCGTTGTGTTTATTGATTTGTTTTAAAATTGCTACTGGTGTTGGGGCCGCATTTAAATTACTGCTTTCCGAATTCGATAAACGGAGTGGCGCATGTCGTGCCGACTGTGGATAGTCTTGGTACTCTTGGCCATTTACCACTACCAAAATATAAACTAGAGATATCTGAAAGTATACAAATACAAACGGAAATGGTGTTAATTTCGGGCAAAACAACTGTAAATATGTAAATTAGCGAATTCACAATGCACGAGGAGAATATTAAGACAAAATTGTTTCATTTTTATTTCGTTTAATTTAAATTCATGCCCGATAACCGATGGCAACAAAACACCACCAACAACAATACGCAAGACGACTGGCAATAATAGAGAAAATTGTCATCTAATTTAAATTTTTTATATTTCTCAGTCTTTCGCTTCTTGGCACACACACACACACACACACACACACACACACCAAAAAAATGAAATTTGTTGATTTGTGTTCTACTTATTTGTCGCGGGTTCGTTACTTGAATTTTGTCGTTGCCGCTGTTGACGTGGAATGAATATACATGAACGTTAAAAATGTGTATCGTCCCAAAAACAAAAAAAAAATTGTATCACGTTGAAATGAATTATTAGAGTAATGGGAATTGATCATGGCTTGTGACAAGGGCGCGCTTTTTTTCCTCCCTCTCTGTAACAGAAATATGTAATTCCATGGTTGGATAATTGGAATTTTGTTCATTGCTGTTCGCGCGTTACATACACGCATGTTGATGCATAGTGATTAGGGCGGGAGATTCATTTATGCGGAAAACACACATCGTGTTCTGATTTAGCTGGAATCGGATTTTCCATATAATAATTTAAATATAAATTACACAAAAACTTGTAGTTCTTGGATTTTGTTATTTTAATCTTATGTTTGTCTTTGGATTGCAACTAAGACTAACTCGAATACAACAAATATAATTTTATTATAGTTTGATGTCAAAGTACTTCTTGTTTCGAACTTTTAGAGCTGTACATAAATATTTATGTCAGAATGAAAATTTTCAATTTTCTTAACTAAATATTTGAACTAACTTTTGTTTGTGCTTCGGAAAAGTTTCTTAGTTGTTGTTTTGTTTAAATTAAAGATGATATAAAGTGCTTTGGGAAAATAATATTGAAGCTTTTTACCTCAATACACTGTTATTGTAGAAGAATATCGTTGGACCGACCTAAAGATGAGCACAATTACTATCCAATTTAGACATAGAAGGACGTAGTTAAAGAACGTTGCTTTCGATGGCCCTTAGTGGCCAACATGTACCTTAACTCTATGCATTGCTTCAAAACACACATAAGATAATCTTAGTTCACTAATTAAGTAATCGCAGGTTTAATAACTCATTTTCAATCTGCTGGTTTAGAACCAAATTTATTACGTTTGAGCGCACCCTAAAATTATGAAGAAAAAACTAGTTGGCACCTGCCCAGCTATAACTAATCTATCATACGTTTGACAAAAAATAATTCAACGCGTGAAAAGAACGAGACTGACTGTAAAACCGTTAAGAAGTTGAGAATATAGGTTAAATTTTTGCATAAAACTAAAAGATGCGGTATTCTGAGAATAAAATGTTTGTTCAAGGTCGATTAACCCAATGTTTAATCCTAAGGACAAGCATAGTCACAGTAAAGTCCTAAGTCGTTCCGCATAAGTTGAGTATCTCTTTCTGCTCGAACCAGCCTAATTTATGATAAAGCGCTGAATATCTCTTAAGTCACTACCACTAGGATCCATCAGGGTATTTAGAGGGGGTGCTCCCAGATACCTGCTTCACGCAAGTCTGTGGCAGGTGCAAAGCAAGGTAGTAAAGTTTCTTCCTCGTCTAGGTCTTAACAGTTTTAACAGTAGCCACGTGAGGACTCTCCAAATAGTATGTCGCCTAAGCAAACATTGTTGTGCGTATCTGAATCAATCCAGTTCTGGTCAGGTTTTTTCCAGTTATTACAAACAACTTGATCCATCGATCATTCACAAATGCAAGCGAATAGCGTCTTGATCTTCGATCTGATTGGTACGGTACGGCATATTATGCCTTGACGAGTAAGTTAATAAACTTTTCATTAATCGCCGTACTAAAGTGTTCTGCATCTCACAGTAGGTAAATGTTGAACTGACCTCCCATTTCGTTTATAGATAACTGTAACTGAAAACTTTACTATCCGTTAACGCAAATACCCCTGATCGATATTAAACTATATACCTCAACTACTAAGCTTGCCTAGTGGCTCGGAGAGACAGAGAAAGGAATCTACTATAAATACACTATATACACCAACTCGTCCCGCTATCTTTGAACCGTTTGTAAAAAAGTTTGGAGCCTCGTGACTGCATCACTTAACCAGTCTGTTTTATAATATATTCCAGTCATAAACGTCTTTCTAAACGACAGTGACTGTATATTATAGGTGATGTTGATGAGCATATTATATTTCCACAGGAAAATAGATTTGGGCGTTTTGGCTGTCTTACCTGCCATAAATTTACCTAAACTATCTCTGAGAGGGAAATGAAAAATGACCTCCAGAGTTTGAATTGATGTTTTCCTCACTAATCTACTCTTTCACAAGGTGGCGCTTTTCTGAAAATCTAGCCATTTTGGGCAGATCATCAAAAAGGGATCTCATATAAAAGAATGAAACGAATCTTGTTTAAGCCAATGTACAATACGAGACTGTAAGCCCCATCTTATATAAATGGCATTCCTACAAAAGTTGAGAGCTTTGGTCTTATTCCATTATGTTGGTTTCCAGTTGAGTTTGTTACACCCAAAAAACGATGTAGGTATTTTTCTTTGTATAAAATTGTTTAAAAAGGTTGGGTCGACCTAAAGAAGGTCATATTTCTTAGAGAATAGGGTTAATTCCACTTTATATGGAATTACATAAAATCCACCACTACCCAATTTTGAGAGTGTTGTCACTTTAAGCTGAAAATTTACAGAATACTGGAATAGCAACATCATCTGCATAAGCTACCATCTTAAAGCTATGTCCCTTCAGTTTGAGATCGACCTTGTTGTTATTTCAAAGGTTCTCTCGACACGAAACAGATGATTGCACCACAGATTGCACTGCCTACGCCACGAGAAATTCATGAAATCCAAGCAGAAACTAATATGCTGGGGCATGAAAGACATTTTAAAAAAATAGTGAGAAGGCAAAGAGGAAATATTTACTTTCAGTTTTGACCATGAAGTGATTCTCATGAGAGTATTCTTAAGTTCATTCCTGTTGTAGAATATATGGAGTTTGTTAAGAAACCGGTATTATTACTGTGATACTAGTTGAAATCCTTTTACGAAATTACGAATGCTCTAGATCATGATGTTTCGAAATCCTCAGATGCGATTTAAGTTATAAAACTTAATGACACCAATGCTAACACTGAATATAACGTATTTACCTAAACGTTCGACCAATTGGAATCGAATTACCATATTAAAATATGGTTAATTATGGGTAATTAGTCAGGTGGTATGACTAATATGTTTTAATCTTAGAGTTAATCTTAAAGGCCAGCATACACATTTTATTTTATTATACTTCTTGGTAATGGTTAGTCATAGTATATAGTAAGTAGCCGTTTAATCAAAATATATCACAGGAATAGGAATAAAGCGTCGTTTTCTGTGCAGAGATGACCATTTATGGTGAATAGTCTTACAAATTTAGTCTAAAATTTCAACATGGAACGGTTCCATTTTACCATAGCTCGTGTTATGGTTTTCCACTGTTCTGAACTATCATATGGAGTAATAAGCAGTGCTACCAAAAGCTTCCTCATTTTCAAAAAAGGCACTGTTAGTGATTTTTTTTCAGTAAATGATTTCTCCATCACTGATACGAGAATCCTTAAAACTGTCACTATTTAATTTTTTTTTTAATTTAGCTTTAATTGAGTGCAGGGCGGACTTTTAGACTGTCCTAGCTCCTTGAAACTGTCAGAGCTCCTGCACCTAATGCGCGATCCTACAAGTTAAGGTTAGTAGCTGCCTTAAACTTGTGCATTTTATACTCAAATGGAAAATGATAACCGGATAAATAATTCCACTTCCTAGATGTTCGATCCCTCGTATTACCCGCCCTGGCGTAACAAATGGTGATATTTTCTTCTTTAATTCTGCGAAACATTTACCATTTATTAATCTATAGAACACGCACAGTTCTGCAACATCTCTGCGGTGCTGTAGGCTGTCTAGATCTTTCGTAAATCTGGAGTTTCGAACTCTATCCAGCAACTGGAGAGCAATGCCACATGCTCCACCCCAAACCTGACAGCGACATTCCATATCACCCTGATGCGATCTAAAAAACCGTCTGCATCCATTGAGGAATCCAAGTTTACGTGAAGCTGATTTGGCCAGTGCCAAATGCACAGAGTAGAATATTATCTAACTAACTGGCAAAAGGTTTTAAGTTTTTGAATGACTCAATGTCGACGAAATAATAGAAAGTCAGTTAGAATAGCTGATTGAATTTAAGAAATAAAAATTGACCTTCAAACGGCTCTTAATGATACCTCAAAGGGTTATTTTTACAACTGCGGGATCCTAACATGGCTCAAATTATAATAACAAACTAATTATATCAAAAGCTTTCTTAATCACAAGGGCTGCAATGATTTCTGATGTTTATCTAGACGGACAGGAATTGATTGCCAAATGCTCGATATAACAAGGATTATAGACTTTAAGTATAGTATTCACATAATTCTATAAGTTAAAGCCCTAACTAGGTTGGTTATCAACATAGAGAAGAGAAAAGTATGCAAAAACATTCATATCGATTTCAACATAATGTCGCACATAATCCCTTATCGACCATAATCCTTTATCGAGGCTTTTGAGTCAAAGGGAAGTCGAAAATTATTATTCCACTTGAACATAATTTTAAAAAATGTCGTGCCGCAACTAATAACTCAGTCATGTAAAGGGGACAGAAGAAACTTAACAACTGAAAATTATTCATTGGCATAAATACCTGAAGAACCTAACATTTATCTATGGAACCCAGCTTAACCAGACTCTATCTATCGAAAATAGGGGATGAGAGCAGAAATATATCCAAAATACATATTTCATCTGACTATGAGATGTGAGTAAAAAATTGGTTTGACCCGTAACAATTTCCAAGTTACGATAATCTAAGTTTGAGAAAATTAAAGACAGAATAACCGATAGAAGTGATGATCGAGTTCGGTAGAACATGGAAGTGATGGTAGTTCTTCGACATGATAAAATTTGCTTAATATCATGAACAGAAACCAATCGAATCACTCCTGTTGTGGAAAGGAATTTCACGAGAAGGAAGAATCTGTTTTTCATTAGAGAAGCAAACCTTTGAAGTAATCGGAGCAGTACACCAATGAAATTCTTGTTGATCACGTGATATGCCGTTTAAATTAGCAAGGAACCTTTATAGAACTCAATTTAACACAAAGCACTCTAGTGGTTCAATTAATTTCCATTTAAACATGTCCCACGAAACGAAGACGGCCGTCTTCGAGGTTAATAGAATGTGTGCCATTTGTGAATTATCGATGCAACTACAGGCTCACTCTTTAAACTAGAACTATTTTGTATGTTGACAGTAAAACTTTAAAAACCGTTAGAAATGGAAGTAATTTGTTTATTAGCGGTCAAATATAATAATCTATGGCTTGGAGGCCGTTAATGGCCCTTACCGCGTCTCAACTAAGACATGTAGGTGGTCAGCCCAACGAATGATTTACACTCAATCGCATTTTATGTCATCCGGTACATGTTAATTTTTGGTCACCGACGAGAATCAACTCGAGGCTGCGGCGTGATGACAAAATTCTCTTAACCATTAAGCTACTACCGGCAACGAATATAAATGACCGATATAAGCTCAAAAATCAAACTTTTATACTGTTCGATACTTAGCATATCGATCGATATGGTTCGTTCGGTTAGTTAACCGACATTGTTGTCAAACACAACAGATTCAGCTATAGTCGTATGAATGTCTAAAATTTTAACTCAATATAAAATCAAATCAAATCGTTTATTATGCTTGCATACAAATGTACATAAACTTTATATTAAGTTGTACTGAAAGTCAATAACCTAAACATGTCTCGTATATCAATTATGTATTTATATATACATTACATGTATAGCCAGACATCACAACACATTAAAATGAATACGAACAGACATATAATATCTAATTTCTACAAAACTTATTCCAAATACCCTGAAAATTTTCAACCGTAAAAGGTAAACAGTCTTAAAAGATTTTCCAGGAATCGTTTTCCAATTTACCAAAAAACCTTTATTCCTTGTGATACATCAAAAGTATATATTCGAATGTTAAATCACGCTTCAAATATGATGGAACAATTATATAGCCCAGTGTATATAATGTACGACGAGTATATACATAAGTACGAGTATATAAAATAAGAAATAATTTTTTTTTATTTTATCTAAATAATTTAAAATATAATTTAAGTCACGTTCTTTGGATACAATAAAATTGAAATGAAATTGAAATTTTCGTTTCAGCTTTTCTTGTTTTTGTTTTGGGTGAAATGAAAATGAAAACCCTAACATAACCACAAGCACAACGAGAAACAACCAAACAAAAAAATTGTTTTTCCACCCCCATCCACATTCGATGGTTTAAATATGTTGATGAAGGTTGTTTTTTTTGTGTCTGCACAAAGTGTTCTAATTTCGATGTGTTGTGTAAATACGATGGTGATTAAAGCGCGAGCAAAACAACACAATAAGTCATTACCATCGCGTTTTTTCACACGCAATTTACATCGTTTAATTCCCGCCTTAAGAAATGTTGTACACCAAAACCGCGCTTTGCGTCGCAGTTCGGTTTGTTTGGGTTATAGTGATGGCTAGTACGCATATTTTGAACCGGTATCGCAGTGTGTTTTGTAAAGTGCAATATTACTCACTATGGGTGTCAGTTGGTGCTTTGTTATGCGAAAGCTATCAGTTTTCGACCTCAGAAAGGACATTACGTAGCAACCAAATACAAGTGGCTTCTTAAATAGTAAGCAGCTGTGACATAAGTTAAGCGTATTCCAGAAATTTGATTAGCACGTGATTGACAGCCACTATGAATACTATGTGGTGTCTCCATCAGTTCAATGTCATCTCAAGTTCCCATACCATGTTTGATGCACTGCTGAATTATTCACGGAAACATTGCCATTTGTAAAAAAAACTAGTCATCACATACTGATCCAATTCAAAAATCTTTTGATTGCCACATTATACGAAAATACTTCTCAAAGATTTACCAGTTCGACCTACATGCTATATATAAGATCGAAAAAGCCAGTTTCTGCTTACCAAATAAGTCCACCTAGCGAATGTGTTCAAAAGCTCAAGTAGTATTCGAATTAAGAGTATGATGTTGATCATCTACCACAACACCTTGTCTTCAACGTGCAATATTACTTTTGAATCTTGAATTAGAAAAACGAAATAAAGGGTCCGCCATCTAAAGTTTATTTTTCAACTAGTGCTTATTTCGTGAATGGTAACACTAAGCTCATGTCTGATTTGACAGATAATTAGTTTTATCCTTCCGCTGAACGAATATGGTTGTGTATACCCTTGAACAACGCTGGGAAATATTGCGACATTACTTTGAAAATCATGGTAATGTTGCAGAATGTGTACGAAAATTGCGTACGGATTTTGGAAGAAGAGAAGCACCGTCAGCTCCACATGTTCGTTATCTTGTGAAAGAAGTGAAAGAAACTGGCATCCTCATCGATAAACCAAAGCGTGAAAAGCCAAAAACAGTGCGTACACCCGAGAATATTGATACTGTGGCAGAAAGTGTGCGTGATGCGCTATCAACATCAATTCACCGTCGTTTTTCAACAATTGAACATTTCGGAGACATCATTGAGACGAATTTTGCATAAAGACCTTGGCATGACGCCATAAAAACTCCAATTGGTTCAGGAATTGAGGCCAACTGACCATTCAATGAGTTTTCGCTTCGCTGAGTGGGCCTGCGATCGACTAACAGAAGATGCCGATTTTGCCAAAAAAAATCATCAGTCCTACACAGATAAAACAACTGTTTATTGGATTTTACGATGAGAAAGTGCAAAAAATTATAAATAAAATTAATGCTTTCAAGTCATCCGGAAAAAAGTTTAGCCTATCTATCGATGAGTGGACGAGTATCAACAAAAAACGATACATGGATGTACATTTGTATTACAATGCCACCGATTCGGATAATTTTGGTTTAATACCCATAAATGGAAGCTACCCAGCCGAATTAATTTAACCATGCAACGAGATATTGTTGCTGTTATGAGCAATGGAGCAGCTGTCATGCAGAGTTTTTGAAAATTGTCCCCGGCACATCAGCAGTTATGTTATAATCACAGATTGCATTTAGCTGTTTTAAAAACACTTTATGTGCCAATAAAATCCACAAATCACGCATGTACGCAGAGTGATAATCAACCGGTATTAAAGTCGATGATACTGATATAGATGCGGATCTAGAAGAAACTCTTGATACCAGAGATTGTGAAGGTGTTTAGACGATCCTCAATTAAAAATGACATTTTGCAAAAACATGTCGAGCCTATTCAGGGGAAAAATCTGCAGCTGATTCAGGATTGTAAAACTAGGTGGAATACCTTAGAAAGTATGATAGAGCGCTTTATAAGACTTAAATTACCTATTAAAAAGGCATTGCATGAGCTTTATTTGGATCACATGTGGAAAGAAGAATGCAACAGGCCTGCTGAAGATCTCCAAAAGGCATTAAGGCCGATACGTATCACAGTGGAGAATTTAAGTCGAGAAGATTCGACGCTGTTGACAGCTGAAGCGCCCCTAAAATTTTTATTTAACAGCCTCGGAACACCTTACTAAGTTGTGAGCTTCTTGACGCAATTAAGATAGAAATATTGAAACAAAGAGATAAACCGTTGGTTTCGCTTTTAAAATACCTGAATAATTCACGATCCTTACAAAACGAAAAGAATAAATTTTTTAGTCTAGTGTCGAAAACAGAAATGACTAAACTTGCTAGAACTCTTTCACCTCGAATGTTTGGGCCTATCAACTCAATCGATAACGATGATTCTGATGTACAACCAATTAATTTGGAAGTTCAACCACATAATGAAGAATTATCATTACAGGAGCAATTGCAGCTATCCATCGCAGAAACCGTCAAAGCCTATATTGAAGTAGGAGAAAATAAATTGCATGCATTGAGCAAAGAATTTGCGATTCTTGAAAACACAGGCAAGAAAACTGACCATTTACTATGATGAGATACTATGTTATGTCCTAATCAGTTCAATGCCACCTCAAGCTCTCTCACCGTGTTTAATACACTTCTGATTCAAAGAGACTTACGGACTTAGTTATATCAAGCTTATGGCAGAATATGTATAGGCTAGTATTCTACATATGTATTTGTGAAAAAACAAGTCACATACAGAGCAGTCCTTTCATAAATCCTTGCATTCATAAATCGTGCACATAATTCGGAAATCCTCAAAGATTTGCCAGTTCAATCTAAAACGAATAAAGCCGTATAAGGTTGTAAAGGCTAGGTTCTGCTTACCAAAGAAGCTCAAATTAGCGAATGTGTTTCAAAGCACAAGTTTCTATATAGCATACAACCCTATTTTTTGACCGAACTATGAATATGCTCCTGTCAAAACAACTGATTTGGGGACGGTAATTTCGGGGGTCTCGAGTTGGATTCCCGGTTGTGACCTAAAATCACGATTGGATGTTTTTAATGCACAAGAAGGGTTTGTGGGTTGAACCGTGAGCCCTAGTGGCATGGAGTACTGGAATTATTTCCACTTTCTTTATTTTTCACCGGTTGTAGCTTAATAATTAAAAGAGTTTCACATCACGCCGCGGTCTCGAGTTGACCAAAAATTAACACGCACCGGATGACATTTTTTTATTTGTTTTAAGTGACTGCCACTGCCAAAATCCCAACCATGTTGATAAAATGAAATAAGATGATCTCAAGATGAAAAATATTGGCTTGATGAATACAGCTTGTTAAAGGTTGGTGTTTACCTGAACATTACATGAAGCAACCACTCATCCAGTAATCCAACCAAAACCGATTAAAATCCCATAATAATAGGTCAAAAAAGGCAGACCTTTCAAAAGGTTTAAAGCACCCATATACCTACTTATTTGTAAGGCAACCAAGGCTATACACCTCGGAGTTGTAAATAATCAGTACACAGTGCCATTCAATAGTATATAAATACAAGGAGGCAGGAATGCAGTTCGATGTATTCTTCTATATATATATATATATATATATATATATATATATATATATATATATATATATATATATATATATACATATATATATATATATATATATATATATATATATATATATATATATATATATATATATATATATATATATATATATATATATATATATATATATATATATATATATATATATATATATATATATATATATATATATATATATATATATATATATATATTATATATATATATATATATATATATATATATATATATATATATATATATATATATCAAATCGTATCTGCTCATTTCAGCACATGTAATATAGAATGATATACCTCCGTCAGATACACTTTAAGAAGGTTTGTAGGATAAGGTGCAGCCATTACCACCAGTCAATCATGATTTGGACGGTATAATCGTCTTGACCTCTCGACATTTTATGAATGACTCGTCTGTTGTTCAGGTATTCGATAAGAATATGAATGATGTTACATTGAAAACATGCCTATGATAAGATCGAAACGGCTATTTAAACAACATGCGAGCTAGCTAAACAACAAAACAAAGATTAAGAAGATGTCTCAATTATAGAAACCGAACCAGCGTACTCGATATAGACAAAACAACACAGTATTGGTATCAACATCACGTTTTGGGCCAAATGTCACACGAAAGATTCTTCTCTCGAACGGTAGATGTAGCACTCACATTCATTCAATTCTGTCCAAATTCGAATTCAACAAGACAATGGAATCAAGTCAGTGCTAAATAATACCAACTAGGGTGAACATTGTTCTAAGTGGCGGTAGTCCATGTTATATTAATAACAGTTAAAGAGTTTTACGGATGCGTCTTGTCATCCACGTATATGAGTGGACTTTTAAACGAACAGACGCTTAATGATAAAACGCAAAACGGGGCTTTGGTGTATACAGAGATTATAATCTCTTTATTGTGCTAACGATAAAAATAAAAATCCGCTAGTACTTTTTTATGTAATTATTGTTGTGTGTTATGTAACAAAATTATACATATATATAATGTTTAGGTTTATGTACATTTAGAAAAGCAGCGGCAACAAAATAACTGAAATTTATTCGATCGTAACACAAATATATAAAAAAAAATTGTTTTTGTCTTAGATTTTATTAGAAATAAATATAAAACAAATCTAATACCGCATTAAACATGATGTAAGAAATAGAAATCTTATACAGACCATAAACATATTATATGTATCGAATTAAATTTTTATGGTTGACCTTTATCAAAGCTGTGCCATCGTTTTTATAGCGCTATGCGATACGGCCACTATGTACAAATTTAACGAGTTTCAGGGAGCGCCCTATATATACGCTATATATATATATATATATATATATATATATATATATATATATATATATATATATATATATATATATATATATATAAACGAGTATATATACCAAATTCTATCCGCATTATAGTGTATTCGAGTGAAAGTGTCATGAAACGTGAAGATTTTATTAATTTTTTAACACTTCATAAAACTTTCAAAAGAAAAACCATGAACTGTGTCGAATATGTAGATCCAATTAGATATGAACTTGAACTCGTGCACAGTATAACCAATCTCTAGCCACATTCCACTATATTATGTACACTTTCACTAAAACGCCCTTATCAAGGTAATCAACCACCAATCACACCACCACTCATTCCGGACACAAGCATCGACTCAAAATACATCACAGATAAATTGGGTGGCATACAACTGCGAGGCACAAAATAATACCAATCAATCATATTACATAATTGTGATTGAAATAAATACTTGGTGTCCCCTAAAATCATGTTTTTTGTTGTTGAACCGTGCGCTTATAACAAAAAGTGAAATGTCTTATATACATGTAATTATATCCATAATGGTTCAAATGTCTTATATCTTACACCGATCTTATATAATAGAACAAAGGAAACTGGTGTAGGTGGCGCGCAAGATACAAAACTATTTATCGATCGGGTGGAGTATGTGCAATCGAAAGTGCACTTTTATACATTTTTCACGCACAAACTATAAAATTTTCCACTAAGTCGATTGTTAACAACAAAACACTTTAACCAAACAAGGTCACAAAGTAGAACAAACTTTTCTTCCGAGTTATAAAATCAACTTTCCATTTCGTTTTCATTTCACACGGTCTTCAAGGTTGCCGCCAAAAATAATTTTTTTTTTATTTAACACACATACCAATTTTAATCCAATCATTTTGCTCACTAATATAAAAACTATTTACGATTCAATTCACTTATTATGACTTTATTATAAACCAGTGTCCAACCATCGACTGAACTATCTTAATACCCTGTTTATGCTTTTATACTTCGAAAGTTATGTGCAATTTTTTTAGTTTTATTTTTTATTTCATTTTAACCTTCCAATTGCATATTAATTGAATAAAATGAGTTAGTTATACTTTTTATGTAAGTGTATTGACTACAAACGGTTTCTAGGGTATGTATAGAGGGAGATTGAGATTAAAAATTAAAAAACCAAAAAAAATTTAACTTTCAAACATAGTTTATATATCCACTATGTCCATAAGCAGCATTAGAGTATGTTTCATAATTTACCGGATGTTAACGCATCAACCGAAGCTCCTAAGTATCCTCGAACCATACACACACACAGATCGTACCCAGGAAATTTCTTTTCATCATGCTATTTTCTATATGGAAACATTCAAGTTCACCATGAACATCGTGTATCGTTCGTTTGCTGCATAACCTTAAATTCAATGTCGACAATGAGGGTGTAATAACGATAATTTCGGAGTGAACAACTTTTACATTACATTTTACACGCGGCTATATATATCTTCATAAGAAGTGCCTTTCGCTGATCAGCATAACACGATATTGTGTGAATCTGGAAGTTAAGAAAATAATGATCGCGTCTCGCCGTCCGTTAACATTTCGATATCTTCAAGGTAACACTCGCATATTTACTGTTTATTACCTTTATATATTGAAAATTACATCGAGTTATAAGAAATAGCTGTACACGATATTTTATTGTTCCGATTCGTTATGATTAATAACTATATTAGATATAGATTATCTTGTTCTAATGGTTTTTGATTTGTGTTATTCATACTTCTTTGGTAATCATATTGTACTGGATTAAAAACATTACAGCTCATTTACTTTCAAATCAAAATAGGAGTGTTTCGTAATTCTTAGCCCTGTGAATGGAGGCGTACATGTTTTATGAACATTTCGCTCGAAGCATAACACCACAGTAGTCAGAACTTGTAGTAGAAGGAACATGCGTTCCACTTTCGAACCAGGTACGCGAAAGATGAAGTTACTTTGTATTCTTAACGTGTGTAAAGGCTAAACCACATGAATGAAACTCGCTGCTATCCAAAATGTTAAGATTGTGGCGTCCACAGTAAAGTACACAATATAATCATGATTCACACAAATATAATGAACAATCACGCCATAATAGAAAATGACCAAAATCGAAAAATTTGTAATTCGCTAGTACTGCTTCAAAAAAGATTCACAACACATATACACAATGCAACATGCATCCAGTGTGGTCGCATAAGCCTGGTTTGATCTGTTTAATCACACAGCCATTCAATGACGTCATCAAATCGAAACCGAACTTACACAATCTACCAAAAATGCCATACAATTCATAGATAGACTCTCAATGTCTCAAACGAAAATCAATGCCTCATCGGAGTTCCAGCATAACTTCCATCAGCTGCCACGTTCACAGCTTTCTCAGCATCAGATATCATTACCATATTCGACAGGGTGGGGCAAAAGTCTCGCTACCATTTTAATTGCGTGCCATCTTGGTTATGTGACGCGTAGCTCAGTTTCGGTTTAACCATTGTGTTGTGTCACCATATGGTAGCAGAAATAGTGACAATATTTATTTAAAATAATCGTTTCATAAAACCACAATTTATCGTTTACATGCAAATTGTCGACAGTACGGTACGACAGTAGACAAACCTCGTTATAGTGTTGCAGAGTCTCTAGAAACATCAATTCGGAGACGTGGTTCCCAGTTACACATTTCTGCTCGCAGTTTAAGGCGAATTTTGAAAACAAAATTCAATAAGTACAAAAACTGCTACCGAGTGATCCTAATCAAAGAGTTGCGTACAGTAATGCAATCCTAAGGCTATCTGGTGACATTGAAGATTTTTCGTCTAAATTGATAATGAGCGATGCAGCCCATTTCCATCTTTGTGGCCATGTCAATAAACAGAATAGTCGGTTTTGGGGAACACAGAATCCTCAATTAATTCATCAAACATTATTGCATCCACATAAAACAACTGTAGGGTGTGGTATTCATGCTGGAAACATCATTAGTCCCTATTTTTGAAAATTCCCAACGTGTTGAGGTTACCGTTACTGCCGAACGGTACCAAGACATGATTTCAAATTTTCTTGTGCCTGAAATGGAAGAGCAAGGACTAGAGGAAATGTGGTTTCAGCAAAATGGGGCCACAATTCAACAATTCAAATATTGAATGAGGTTTTTTCCACGAAGACTAATTACGCGAAATGGCGATTAAGCATGGCCAGATGCCAACACCAGCCTTTTTCTTATGGCGTTTTTTAAAATCAAAAGTTTATGTGAATAAGCCCCAAACGATTCATCATCTTAAAGACAATATTCGTCACGAAATTGAAAAAATTCAGCTGAGATGTTGCAGAATGTCAAGCAAATGCCTTAAAAGAGCCGAAAGTTGCATAGTGAATCGTGATCACCATTTAGCCGAAATAGTTTTCCATTCATAACGAAAAAAAAATGTAAAGACCAAATAAACTTTTTATGAAAACCAAACCTACTTATCTTTTCATTGAACAAAGTTATAGGCAATCAAAATGGCAGCGGGACGTCGCCTCGCAAAATATATGTCATAGATGAAAAGTTGGTTTAATAAGTTGCATTGCCCTTACGGGAGATGTCGGGTATTAAATGACATAATCATTCTAGACAGTCTGTCTGGAACAGCACTTAAACTCTAAAATCACCGTACTGATAATTTAATTTTCTATATTAGCCATCATAATACAATAGAAATCGAGCCTAATAGTTTCACTAATTAAAGAATAATTGTTCACCTTGAGCACTAATTCAGAACTCTTGAAAATGAAGTTATCCCAGAGAATGCGGGTCCGTTATGTAATAGTTTCATAGATAGGCAATTTTATGGCTCGATCATTATAGAGAGACTTATATCGTTAAAAAATTGAGAGTTCGCAGACGATACCAAGGGGATTTACAAATTATTCAGTTCCCTCAATGAATCAGTATCCAAATTTACGCAAATTGTGGAATTCAATGTCAAATGCTTTACAGATCAAAGGATACAGTATTTAGGATACACAGTGTCACATAGCATTAAATCACTTAGTGGAAAACCAGTTCTCATCAAAACTAGAATAAGACACTATCAACTTCAAAAACATAGTGAGGAACACATCTAAGATTCAATTAGCTTCCGTCAAAAAAGGTGGTCACAAAAATGACTCATATCTGCAGTTTATTCTCCACTGAGACATTCAATAAACCGATCAAAATTATTTTAAACCGAATTAACATATCTAGCTAGAAGTAACAGCAACACCTAACATTTGGAAAGTCATCATCATATCGAAACCAGCCTAGCAAATTCCAAAAATACAGTCAAGGACACACCTCTTATATCAAATCAAAGATATAAAACAGCCTCACGCTTTACAATAGCCATGTTTAGGAAAACAGTACATTATACACGTCAAAACCGTTCTAACACATACCTCCTGCCAAATCTAACACATTACAAATAACAAATAACTTCACTAATAATGGAATTGTGTCTGCCTTCTCTCAGTACGATTCTTTTTTCTCAAAGGCTCAGATATTCCCTAGAAATTCGTTTGATGCCGCAACAAATCAAACACCAACTCAGTTGGACGAATGTGGGCACACAATAAATACAGCATACATTTTTCAGGTTCGTTTCATGCCGCAACAAGCCCAATCAATTACTAAGCGAGTGAAATCAGGTGGCACCTCAAACACATTTACGGTATTAGATAATCATAATCAAAGCGAGGGTAGCACTATCCGCGACACAATTAAACACTTCTTATACGAATCGCACAAGTAATTAAATGAAGTCCGGTAGCATATATGCCAGATGTGATGGAGTTTTGATATTTTCAAATACACAGGGATTCAATGACGTCATCATCAGATCGAAACCGGCACAGAGAATTACAACATACAAGGTACTCAAAAAACTAATCAAATCATAAAGTTACGTCACATATGAAGCAAGAGTGAAAAAATATTGTTTAGTAGCTTTAACTACCGACCCTCTCACAGTTATTCAAAAAAATTTTGGATCAAACGAAAGCTATCGACAAAGTATGGCATAAAAAAGCTTATAATTTTTTTTTGTCTTCTTCGTCACTCAGGCCCATTGTGACATCCCCTAGACATATGGCTATAGGTTCCATTTATGTAGAACCATCTGCACATTGCATAGCTCCAGGCCAGTCTATATAGTACTGACATATGAAAGATTGTTGGATTGTAATCGGATGGTGGCATATCTAATTTACATCCTGCTCCTGTTCGAAACCCGATACCTCCCATCCCAACAACCGAAGCAATAACCACTGTACCATTCGGGCGGTATGAGCTTATACATAAAGCAAGAGCAGAAGTATTTTCTCATAATATTTCATTCTAAGGTTCCTCGTTGTAGTGTACTGGGTCCAATAAATTTGAAATATTAAACAATTGGGGATAAGCTGAAATTATATTTATTGATCAGACCCGTTGTCATATATGATACAAGAATTTTGACTGTTAACTTTAGGGCTTAAATTGCGACATTGATGACCGAAATATGTACTGTGTATTCGCGCAAGAAATAAAAGGACAACGGTTACTCTGGTTTTTTGATCTGATCTTGTAAGCAGTGTAATCGGGTTAAAGGCGTGTGCTGGAGCGATCTCTTAACGGAGTACCACATGTCGGCTGGTGAAGAGGTCACCGTTGATTAACATAGTTTCACATCAGAGATGGCATTACATATAGCGTAGAGAGACTTGTTTCATCTTCTAACACGAATCGTTTTGGTTTATTCCAAGTTTTAAATATTAAACTATAACTGCTGTACAAAAAGAAAACACACACAAATACTGGTTTCGTCATCTTTTGTATCATAAGTTCACATCTTAAACAAAACAAAAATAATTACACCACTGTATGTACAAAAACTACAATAAAATTATTAAAACTAAAAAAAATTATAATTAATTGATTAATTCAAAATTGTAAGAAGTTTCATAAAACTGAACATACTCATATAAATATTTATGTTGCTATGTAACCGAGGTCACGCAAGATCGAATAAAAACTATTTGATTTCATAAATTCAAGATCATATTTTGGTTCGCTTGTTTTAATGATCAAATCGATACACAATAAATATTTTATGATGAATGGAGCAACAATAAACCAACAATAGAACTGCTTCTCCTTACGTATACGTGTGCGTTGAGATCCGCACTGATAAAAGTTTTATTAAGTATAAAGAAACGAAAATGATCACGAAGAAATGTATAGTGTGTTGAAAACAAAAGATCGTTGCCTTTTTACTTAATGAAATAGTTAAGTTAAGCCAAACATTATATAATATTGTTCGTTATTATTATATGGTTTACATTATTTTAAATAATTATACGATTTTAATAAAAAAATATGTACAAAATGGGTTTGGTGTAATTTACAATTATGTAAATTACATAATTACAAATAAATTAACTGAGTGATGAAGTGGAACTCATGATCTACGTCAAAAAGTAAAAGGTGCCCGCGACCTAAAACATTTTCAGTCCGATGTGCGATTACTTAAAACCCAAAACGTGGAAAATTTTGGAGCCACCCAGCCTTTCACGATCTTTTCGCGGTATTCTTTAGCGACCCCATTGACAGATTCTACTCCGCAATGAAAGAGTGTGGCGCACAAGCACGAGCCAGACCATCAGTTAAGTTATTTCCTTGAATTCTAGCATGACTCAGGACCCAAGTTGTCCGGCAAAAAATTTATCTAATCTGTTGTTGTCTATTGCTTTATTGAGCTAAGATAGTTCCAAACTACATATTACTTTGCATTGCAGCTGTTCCGTACTATACATATTGTTCTGAGTACATTAAAACTTTTAGTTAAATCGTCCGTGGCACTTGCCTCTACCGCATGCTATTGACAAGAAAATGATAAACACCTGTCCCTGCCATTTATTTTTCAATCGACCGCTTACCATGCCATAGATCCCTGTTTCAATGTGGACATTTGTTTGTTCCACTGATTTTGATCAGAAGTCATAATTTTAAATTGTGGCCAGAATAAAGTCAGAAGGCATGCCAGTGGGTTTGTGGTCTTGAAATTTGACTAGAATTTTTAGATGAGCCACTAAATTCTCTGTTTTTAATTTTCGCTTAGATTTCATCTTTAATCAAATCAGAGCTAATTGTAGTATGTAGAAGTTTTGGAAGTGGCCCTATCATACCCGTCAAAACTTCAGTTAGATATGTTCGCATTGATGCTATGATTCCAATGCAAGCTATGCGTTTTACTTTTTATGTGTTGGACATTTTGCTTATTTAGTCGTTTGCCAATTAGGATCCATAAGTTAGCATTTCTATAATCTCTAGGTCAAATATGATGTACAAAAAGAATAAACAACTGTACTTTATCAGATGCACACTCATACGAGGACTAACTATGTTTTAGTACATCACCTCTTCTATAGTTTTACTGAGGAAGTTTGGCTTACTACCTCAGTTAGCCACTTGAATATTTCAGCATTCAGATATTCAAAGAGATCGTCCTATCCTGTACAACGTGCATTCGAATCATATATCAGATGAAGAAGCCAGTCTTTTAGAGTAGTCTTCGAGCCATTTGATTTCCATCGAGAGTACTGCATCCTGTTTCGCCTAAAAGAAAGCTATTAATTCCACACATATTCTTCTTCGACTACACCAATATATTGAATTGTTCTTTCGCATTTTTACAAAAAAAACAGTCTGTAAGTGGCAATTGCCCATAAACCGAACCAAACAGTGAATTTATTTGTTATGATGCATTGGAAGCTCTTAAATCCCTTCTGGCGGTTCATTAGCCCAAATACGACAGTTTTATTTGTTGACGTATCCATCAAGCCAAAGCTGAGCCTCATTACGGAACACGTTTTTTAGATACAATTTGAAGCTGTTCCAATGCTCATAAACCAAATCAATCACGCAAAGGTCGACCGGCTTCAATTCTTCATACAGCTTGTATTTTGTTTGCCTTCAAACCAAGATCTCTTTTCAAAATACGGCACAATGAGACACTCAGAGCTTGAGAACAACGACTAATTGATTGTTTGCATCCTTCGCGTACGCTTTCAGCAACAGCAGCAAAATTCACATTATATCGATGATGAATGTCCAATAATGAAAAATTGAATCGAAATTATTGATTGTCTCGGGAATATTGCGTTGAACGATTATGAACATGAAGTGGTTAAAGCTGCGGCAGTTGGAGCGGGAGGTACCGGGTTCGAATCCCGATAGAGGCAGGTTGCAAAAGGGATTTTCACCACTTGATTACGATCGGTGGTGTGAATGAACACAACTATGACCCCCCGTTTGAATAGTGCAGAATCCGTGGGCCGACTCATCTTCCATGTCAGTACTATAGGCTGGCATGGAGCTATGCAATGTACAGATGGATAGGTAAATCGGACCTATAGCCGTACGTCCTCGATTTGGCTGCAAAGCGTAAGGTAAGGACGTAAATAAGCGAACCGCGAAAGAGTTGGGAGTGCCTTGAGCCCCAAAACAGAATGCATAGAAATAAACAAAAAAAAAACAAAAAAAAAAGATTATGAACATCATAAAATAGCTGAAGAGCACGAAAACAGTTTTTCACTGAACACTGATTTTTTAAATAAATTTTCGCCTATTGGATCACTATTTAGAAGACGTTCCAAGATCGAACCTTATTTAAATTCAAAAACGAATCAATGCTAAAGGTTCTTTAATCATGACGTCACGATTGATTAATTTGCTTCCGGCAACATATTGTCGTTATATGTGATAAGCACCGATTAAATAACCGTATCGTTAATATTATGTTACTATCAAGAAGTCCACTATTATACAATATATCGAACTCCAATAAAAGTGAAATTTTTGATGATTGATATACATATGTGATTGGTTTGTGGTTGGCTTAAACTTCCTTTAAATATTTTTGAAAGACAACAAATTATTTTAATTTCCTATACTAATCTTATTACAGTGCATAATGCTGTTATGATATGGTTCAATGATATAAGTAAAAGTATACAATAGAGTATAAGATATTAAATACTGTACAAAGATACGAGTAAGTTTGTACTTGGGTAGGTAGGTACAGTGGTATGTACATATGCACCATACATGCTCTTATTGTACAACTTTATTTCTTTATCAATGCACAAGGTTTTTTTTCATTTCGAGAAGTAAAGTATAAAAAAAACTTTTTTTGTCGTCAACTTTAGTCTTGTATATACATATATATAAGAAATCTAATATTGTTTTCAATAACTCTATGGACTTATACGAGTATATAATAAATAAACTTATTGAATTCAATGAAATTGTTCTTATAATTTACCTGGTTGAAACAAAAAAGGATATTACACTTGAGGTAATTTCATCTTCAACTTTATTATTCTTTTTAATAGTTTTTATATAGTTGAATAGGTCACTATACACATATAGTTAGTTATATAACATAAGCTTAATTGTGTTTTGTCCATTTAATAGATTCAATTAAAGGTTTTGACCTTAGACGTCTGTTGTGTTAAACGTATTTAATTATATTTAAAAATTAATATTGATCTCTCGATCTTTTGGGAAATATAATGTTTCATCAGACTACCAAATTTCTATCTAAGATTGTTTATAGGAACACACCATGAAAACTGACCCCATTATATGATTAATTTGGATATAAGTTCAATTTGATTTTAAATTGGGAAGTCAAACGATATACAGTGTCATAACTTCCTGGAATTTATTCAGAAAATTAAAAATACAAGTTTACATAATCTATATTGTCCCCTTCAAAGTAATCCCCATCGACTGCAACACACTTAAGCCAGCGCTTGATCCAATCCTCGAAACATCTTTTATATTTGGTATGTCCATCAATGCTGCCTTCGATTTTTCCATTATATCCCCTGGACTTCTGAAACGCGTTCCCCACAATGGTTTTTAACCTCGATTGAACAGAAAGAAGTAGTCATAGGGAGTCAAATTAGGTGAATCGGTGGCTGTTGGATGGTATTTGTTACATCTTTCGCCAAAAAATTACAAATAATGATGGCATTGTGCGACGGTGCGATATCATGGTGAAAATTCCACGAGTTTTCTGCTCACAATTCTGGTACCTTTTGGCAAATTGCTTCACGCAAACGTCTCATAACGCCCAAATAATACTCTTTGTTTACGGTCTGGTGTTCTGGCAGTAATTCAAGATGCACCACACCGTTGAAATACATGAAAACTGTGAGCATTGCCATATTTTTGACTGAAAACGACGTGGATTTTTTGGTCTCGGCTCATTTGGTGAACGCTCACTTATGCCTGATGTCTGGATTGCGTGTCGTAACACATAAACCCACGTCCCGTTTCCAGTAATGATCTTTTTACTGAATGTGGGATCGGATTCAGCCTTGCAAATCATGTCTTTTGCGACGTCAACACGGTCTCATTTTTGTATGAAATTGAGTTTTTTTGGCACCAACTTTGCTGCTACACGACGGAAACCCAAATCATTAACCAACATTTTTTGGACAAATTCATAGGCAATGTTCAAGTGCTCCGCTATCTCTCTGATGGTTAATTTGCGGTTATTGACCAACATTTATTTTATTTTATCAATTTTTTCGTCGGTTTTCGATGTCGATGGTCTGCCACTGCGTTCATCATCTTCGATTGACTCACGTTCGCTTTTAAACCGCTCGTGCCACTGGTAAACTGATGCCGAAACACTTTTCCAACATTTCCATCGTTCGCGCACCATTAAATCCGTTTTTACGCAAAAATTAATACAAGTTCGTTGTTCCAAATTTAGAGGAAATATCAACATCAGATGTACCAACTGGACAAAAAACAGGACGATGAGAGCGCCATACGGTGGTTATTCCGGGAACTTTTGATCAAGGTGTTATTTTAAAGATAACATTTATGGCCAGAGTAAATAAAAACACAATTATTCTTGTAAACCACTAAAAGATACCACATGTATATCGGATTTTCGTCCTACGATGATGCCACATGTATATCGGCTTTTCAGCCTTAGATGTAAGCAATTTTTTAAATGCCTGATCTCTTGATTAAAGAGATTTACTCTATCCTTTGTCCAGTTTCAACTTTTGAATCTCATCACACCTACAAAGATGTCTGAAATTAAATGCGTTCTGGTCTCTAAGACCAAAGATCAGAGTTTAGGTTTTGAACTCGTTGATCTTAATACCAACAGAAACTGAAAGCTGTTTAAGTGGATCATGTAATTCGAACACAATAATATCATTATATCTTAATTCGAACACAATAATATCATCTTTGTAAATTTCGCCAAGAACTTGATTTATTTTCTGAATAGAATGTTTTTACATATATAGCACGTACTCTAACATGACATTGAAAAGCATCGAGGACAGTGTCGAACACGAGGATTATTTCAGTGAAAGTTTTCGAGAGCCTTAGCTCAACTTTGACATAATATTGTGATTGAGTTACTGTTTCTTCAATACCTAGATAAAGAAGCACATTCATATATGATTCTTCCCAGAATAATGTACGAAAGAAATTTGTATGCTGGCCAAGCAGGAATATATCTTACTAGTTAGTATAACGAAGCCACTTTCAAAAATTCAGTTCGCCATACGATTCAAGTTCGTTTAATGGAATAGACTTTAAATGGTCATAAGCCAACGGTGTTGAAAATCATTAGTGAGAAAATTAATTTTAGAGCTCATCTTAACTATTTGTGCAAGTTGGGTAATTTTCGAAACAGTAAACCTCTTAATTTTATACCAAACAATATCAAACTCACCGGCATTACCAACCAAGAAGATGTAACCCAAGCCAATGTTATAAAATTAACTTAAACGTTTAATTTCACATCAATATAGTTTTAACGTTATCCCACTAACATCCATCTTCTTCTCAGAATTCTTATTTACGGTACCATATTGCAAGTATTACATTCCTGATAATAAGATTTACACAGAAATAATGAACAGAACAATTTTATTTGAAATGATCTAATAACAGTTTGCTAAACTGACAGTAACATACGGAGGATCTATACTTCCAAGAAATCGTATTCGCACCTTTTTAAAGATCTAGAAATAATGACAGGCGTGGAAGCAGCTGCTATCAACATGAGTGGCGAATGAACATCGGCATATCCCAAACTGGTCCTTAAGAAGTGATCACAAAATCTTCACGTGTTATATTGACGACTTGTCTATAAGCAAATTAAGTTGAGGTTTATTTTGGTGAATCTTTGACTGCGTCTTAATTTCATATACAATACGTTAAAGTGTAGTTCTCCAATGGATAACAGTATATTCCTATACGGCCAAGGAGGGAGTCGATCAATATTTGGGTAGAACATGAACATAACCTGCAAATGATGGCAGCCTAATTACAACCATTAGAAAATATTCGACTCTCTAGATGATGGTAGATAGAAGTTTCTTTATACGCGTTCATCACGTTGTCTATATACGTATTTGACAAACATTGCAGTGTATCCATTACTCCATTGTGCGTGTTTGACTAAAACTACCTAGTCTAGGGTAAATATTCTGAAAACTATAGGATATTTGCTATAAATGCAAATGATCTCTGCAGTAGGTTATATTTGATGAGTTTGGCGCTTCCTTGTTTTTACTGTATATACAATCAAAGCACCTAGATATCCAAGCCGCAATCATCGAAATCGAGCTTATAAAGTTTATACCCTTTATTTACTTACACATTTACAATTCATGACGTCATGATAAACAAACTTTATCCGCCTACATTTCAACATAATTACTAAAAATTTAACAGTGTCTCGAAAAAAATTTGTTTTTAATTGAAATGTCACTTTTGTTTGGATTTTTTTTGTTTTGATTATATGATTTTAAAGTTTTAAAAACTAAATCAAATAATATATATAAATAAATCAAGTTTGTGTGTAAAGTGAATTTATTATAAACAATGTGGTATAAATATAATAATGAAATGTTATGTTTTCTGTTTCACATTAAAATAATGCTATATTTTGAAAAGTGTGTGGTTATGTTACATTCCCGTATGAATGTTTACATTCCAGTGTGATTCAAAACTGCAAATCGAGTGAATTAATTGAAATTGTATTGTATTAATTGAAACTGTTTAGATAACGAATACCAGTTATCATTCCAGTATAAGTTTTTGTTATTGTTACATTACATTAATTTATACTGGAATATTATTGGCCTATATGCATTCCAAAATATTATAGTGGATTATTATTGGCAACTTATTGATAATCTAGGTCCAGGTGATCAAAATGAAGAAGAAATGATGTTCTGTGTGGGTGAAATTAAACGAATGCATCCAACATCGCAAAATGAAATCTAGGTAGGTTCGATGATTGCAAATATATTACTATACATGTTCAATTATTTTTCTATGATCAATTATTTTTTATAGACCAGCAACTGGATTACTAGTGAATTTATCAAATGGCTGTACGAATTGTTGGCCCTAATGCGTGCACTCACCACAGCGTTAAATCCAAACATTAATAGTTGTTGAGTGATGAGACATTCGGAATCAATTGATCATCTTTTCGATAATATATCAACTTATTATTTCGTATCGTATGTTGTATGGCAGAAGTTTGCGGCATACAATACAGCAGTGAAACGACCGACGAATTAACATTCAATTTGAATAGTGAGGTGTCCCAAGATCTTAGTCAAGTGCCTCAAGACCTAAACGAATCATCCGATGGATTTCCATTGGGTGTTATATTTTATTAGCAAGTTGTGAATCAGGTATGTTTTGAAGGTTGTGTGCAGTAAATGTTATTACTATTAATTGTTTGTGTCTCTTAATTAAATGTACTTTCAACGTTACAGGAATATCCTTGTTTTAAAACACTCACCACTGGTACACTATATTAGTACATGGTTCGTGTTGCTTGGCAGATGGAAAATCAATAAGCACCTTATTATATGAATATTTTTGAATTTTGCTTAGGTAAAAATTATAAACATTTTTAAATGAAATATCCAATTTATACGATTTTATCAACAAGTTTAAATCTTCATTTTAGCTTCCAAATACATCGAGGCCTGACCCAAACTTTATCAAAAAAATATTTTGGTATACCTATATAAAGCATAAACATATTATGAATAAGTATAAATGAATATGTATAAGTTTAAGTTAATTAAGTTTAAGTATAAGTTAAGTTTAAGCATATAAGTATAGTATTAGTATAAGTATATGCATATGAATATGCATATGCATATGAATATGAATATGATTATGAATATGAATATGAATATGAATGTGTATATGCATATGTATGTATATGTATATGTATATGTATATGTATATGTATATGTATATGTATATGTATATGTATATGTATATGTATATGTATATGTATATGTATATGCATATGTATATGTATATATATATATATATATATATATATATATATATATATATATATATATATATATATATATATATATATATATATATATATATATATATATATATATATAAATATGGATATGTGTATTTATATGTATATGAATATGTATATGTATATGCATATGTATATCTATATGTATATGTGTAAATCTATATGGCTATGTCTATATATATATATATATATATATATATATATATATATATATATATATATATATATATATATATGTATATGTATATATATATATATATATATATATATATATATATATATATATATATGTGTGTATATATATATACATATATATATATATATATATATATATATATATATATATATATATATATATATATATATATATATATATGTATATATATATATATATATATATATATATATATATATATATATATATATATATGTATATATATATATATATATATATTTTTTTTTTTTTCTAATAATATACTTATTACTAGAAAACAGATATCATTGATTGCAATTTAAAATGAAATTTTAATTTAAAATTAATATTTATAATGACGTGGGAACTCAGTTACATAATGTTTAATCTATAAAGTATTACTTGAATCCGCATACTTTAATATTGTTAAAATATACAAAACCAATATTAAAATATATAAATATTAAATTTGTTATTTAAACGTAAAATTCAGTGTATTATAAATATTTATAAAAATTTTAAATAAAAATAAAAGTTCATTTAATAAATAATAAATATTATTTAACAAAGAATTTATTTTTAATCCATTTTCAATCATAGCATTGAGTTATATATCCCATGACGAGACATAAATCAACCTTTCTCGAACTAAATTTTTTAAATAATATGATGTTTCTTAATTCAATTCAAAGTTTGATTTTGAGATGTAACGAATCTAAATTTTTAGGTTCAATTTTTTAATATAATAAAGCTTTCAGAATCATAAGGGAATAATATTCGTTAAAACACATAGCGCGATCAGACTAATACAGTGATTCACAACGCTTATACACTAGCTCGAAGTTGTCTGGTAAGATTCCAGTGGTCAACAATTAATGGAATACTAACCCATTGATCATTTTCTTGATCTGATTGGTTAGTTTTGAGTATAGTTTTATCCACTGTTAATAAGAAATATTTTGAAGCCTAAAACTTGATTACCGATTAAATGTGCACATGGTAATGTCGTTTGTTAATGCTTTATATTCAACTGAGGTGATAATAATTTTCAAGTATAACGAACTTTTTTGATAAATAAATGTATTCCTACAAAATTGAAACTACTGGATATAAATCTATATGAGCGAAACTGTAGATACCGTTTTGTAGTTAAATATAATTTTTATCTAATTAAATGCATTTATTTCAACAAAAAAAAATCAAATACTAATTATTTATTTAAAAATTCACACTGTTAAAAAAAGTAACGATTTTTATGATGTCACCATGTATGTAGCACATGAAGTATAAGAATTGTACGGAAATAAAAAAATTTCAAATAAATTTGTTGTGTTCACTTCTATTTACATTTTTGGGTATTTTAATTGTGTACTTTGTATTATAGCATTAATAATATGCTTTAAAATATCAATAAATATGATAAATATTACTAAAATTATAAAGTGCCATCTCTCATCCAACATTTGAAGTGTATGTTTCTCTTTCGTAGTGCATACGTCATTGATCTCGTTTTATATATTTTTATACGGCGTTTTGAACCAATTATAACATATACATGTATAAAAATTGAATAAATCAAACCGTTTTTATTTTTATCATGACTATTAAAATAATTCGTATTTATATTTGATTTCTATATATGTTATATGATAATGTTTGATTTAAATATTGATATAAAAATAATTTTTGTTTTCAGTTTTTTTCATTCATTAAATTTGCGTCAAAAAACTTCAATTTTACATTAGTTCTTATGGAAAGTTTCGAAATCTATACCCCTTAAAAAAGCTCTATAAATTTAAAGGGTCTTTGTGTTCTGCTTGTATTATTAGGATGCTTTGATACAATCCTAACCTACCACCACTTTACTCATGCATCAATTAAAAGTCTACGTGCTCATTCCGAAAATCCACGATTACTGAAAAAGTAATGAAAAATCAAAAATTAACAGTTAAAATTGCTTCATAGCCTCAACATATTCGCCGGTAAGATCTACACACTTCATACGCTCAAACCATTTGATAGCTCCTACACAAAGTGTTTGAACGCTTCAATCGCTCTTTCAGGTGATAAAAAACAACGTCCACGCATATTATCTTTTATTGTTGGGAACAGGAAGAAATCATTGGACGTCAAGTAGGGGATGTAAGACAAATGACCCATCAATTCGTTTGAGTGCTTAGATATAGGTTCGCATTATCGTGATGCAAAATGATAAATCTGAATACTAGCTGAATTGACAATCTTTTGATTAACAAGAGCCACAGTAGGCACATGATTGGTTTTCGTGGAGGAAACGCTACGATTTGCTTTCTAACGCTCCGAGCTCGCACAACATTTGTTAATTTTTTTTCGATCCAAACAATCGATTGATCTTTACTATCCAAGACATACACGTTAAATCCAACATAAACACAGCTTCCACACCTTTAAATCTTCATGTAAGATCGTAAGTATGCTACGTGTAACCAATGCCTATAGACATGCCTCGATTTCACGATACATCACATTACGATCCTTTTTAATCAGTTTTTAGACGATATCCAGGAGGTTCGCCTTTGAGTGAGCGTCGTTAGCATTTAAATTCATTGTACCAATTTTAAACACTAGCCAAGAATAGTGCTTCGCCGCCAAAAGTTGTCTGTGCTCCTTTCGAAAAGTGTAAAAAAATCAGACGAAATTTTTTACTAGATAATTCCATTTCTTTGACTAAATTCAATTTTTCTTGATGACAGATGACTTCTGAGAAACATAATCTCCAAAAATGATACATATTTTTCACTAACATTGAGCAGCCCTCGTAGGTAGGTTAGGTTAGGCAGAGTGGCTGCTACAGCACGCTTAGACTGGCGACGGTCCGTTGTGATACCGCAGGATCTTTCCTTCCTATTACCCTTATGAGAACCAATTTGAGCTACTTATGTAGCGTGATAGGTCTTGCGCCTTACGATTTTCGAGATCAGAGGAGCAGTCAATTAAGAACTTACCCAAATATTCATGTCCTTTGTGTGCCAAAGCCGAGCATGAGCAAAGCAGGCGGACTACCATTTCTTCCTCCTCCTCGTCCATACAGCTTCTGCAAAAGTCATTAGCTTCTAGTCCTAGCCTCCTCACATGTTCTCCACGTAGGCAGTGTCCTGTGAGTATCACCACGATCGTTTTTAGTCCATGTATTCGTAGTGAGATAAGTGTATTTGAGCGTTTCAAGTCCAGCTTTGACCGGACTTGCCTAGCTCCCCTGCATGAGACCCCACCTTTCATTCGCTGAGACTACTGCCTCCTTATTTAGTACAGTCTTGAGTGCCTTAATGAGTCTCCCCAATTTCCCCCTTTCCGGTAGCAGTTGAAGAGTTGTACCATTCCTCGATAGGTTATCCACCCTGCAGTTCCCCATGACGTCCGAGTGTCTGGGGACCCAAACTAACTAAATGTTGAAATGCTCATTCAGATGATTCAGAGACAAGTGGCAACCCAACGCCACTCTATAGACGTCAGAGAAACAGAGTCCACCATAAATTGCGATATCAGTCGAGGATACCACATAACATATGTCTCAACCAATTCAGAGCCCCTTAATCGCTATCACCTCTGCCTGGTACACGCTGCAGTGCGATCAGGGAGACGAACTGATGTATTTACTTCCAATTTATCACAGAAGACTGCAGCTCTTACTTTACCGTGTAGCTTGGAGCCAACTATAAAGAACTTCAGTGTTTCCGTTTCCGCAACCGACCCTCTCCTCCAAGATTCTCTTGAGGGACAGTAAGTCGGAACCTTTTCTTAAAGCACAAAGTCGGTGTAACGTAGTCTAGATTCGCTAGTTCCTTCCTCAGCGATCTAATTATCGTCGAGTGTCCTGTCTGAAGACATTTCCACTATGGCTGATGTGGCCGTAATCGCCGCCATCTGCTTACCATATATTTCGACGGGGAGAAGGTGATCGTATAAACTGAAACAATTATTCCGTTCTTTCAGGTACAAAGATTAATTTAAGATGTGTGGAATAGACTTAGATTAATCTCAATGACATCGTTAAGACCACGATAATCTTCGGATGGCTCTTAACATATCTGATTATTCTTTTAAATCATGTACAAAGGAATGATACCGCAAAAGGTAATGGTACTCATATAGTCGGATTACTACAGTATACGTAGTCGAATTTAGTAAGCTTCGACAGGTCCAATCTCCGATGAAAATCGATCTGATCTCTAGTAATAGAGGTAGACTTCTTTTTCGATAAAACGAGATTTACTTCCACTGCGTTGTCTTCTATGTAAACGAGGTAATCTTTCTCACTGACATGGTGCAACATATATCGACATTTGTAATAGCTTTTTTTCAATACTAGCTAGACTGGCTTACAATCTACTGAATGAACTATCTAAAGGGCTCTGAAAACCAAAAGAAGTAATGGGTTGTAGTAAATGAATCTGTAAGTTAATCGATAACTTGTCAGTTGGACTGCATCTCACACCGTTTAGGCCTTTTCCAAAATCTTCCGCTCCAAATGATGTAGCCTTTCATAAAACGCAATACAATGTCTTATTGCCCCATAAACAATATGTCTTAAATAAGTACTTTCAAAAATTCTTGACAATCAATTAAATTTTGAACTTCACATTGAACATTGGCGGGAAAGCGTAAAATTTTCATTTTCAACAGGTCTAATGCCCATGACTAATTTGGATTGCACAAATTTTCCATTAAATCAGAATTTTCGGGAAGTATTAAAGTCAACTGTATAGTTAACAAAAGATAATTATTTAAGTCACGTTACACCGATACAAAAAAAACCAGAAAACATCAGACTTATGTCACCACCAACTGGGTATAAAGATTGTATATAAGACATTGTTTTGTTTTGTTAAAAAACAAAATTGTAACTGAAAAGTAATACAACAATTATTTGTTGTTGTATTTTGTTAATAAGATCAAGTTAATGACGTAACCACTTTCGATTTTAAGACATTTTTTTTTGTATTTGGTTTGGTTTGGTTTCATTTGTAATTGAAGCATTTAAGCCATTAACACTTTAATTTTATCGCTTGCCTTAAGGCAAGACGTATTTTGGTCAACAACTTCTAAATTTATTGATGGTAATGTACGGTAATTGTTTTATTACAATATATAAAATCCTGTTAAATGACTTTTCCCACATTTGCTGCTATTTATTTATAAATTGCAATATACCAATCCTTGTCTTCGACATGTTTATGTGTTAAGTATTTGGTTACCCGCCTTTTTATTATTTCTTTAAGTTATTATTTCAAGGTTGATTGGTCGTGCAACAATCCGATATTATGTATAGGAAATGGATTTTTTGATAGTAGCTTGAAGTAGGTTGGCACTTATATTATAAAAGAATTAAATAGTATTTCAACTATAATTTCAGCACCACACCCAAACGAAAATTAACAGTAAGTGCGACAACGTCACAAAAGATTATTAACTCTTAAGTTTTGTAAGGCGACACCAGTACTTTGCCAAGAAGGGTTGTATCGAATTCACCTTAGTGATTTAAATGAGTAAACAAATTATATTTAATTTATTTACCAAGGTCGTCACTATATTATCATGTGGTATTCTAATCGTATATGGAAACTAAAGCTCGAAAGGCGTTCAAAATTTAATCGGAATGAATTCAAACCAATTATTTCTTACAGAAAAATAAGACTAAGAACGGGTTGGATGGATGGTCGAAAAGTTTTGATGTGAGAATGGAGCGCTTCTTTTTACAATTTTAAAATTTAGATTTATGAATAAGAAAAATATTAGTTGAACAGCAATCGAACTGTGTTTAGTCGATGAAAAAATTATCAATTGACCAATGCCAATCCAACTATTCCTGTTTGAAATATTTTGAGTTGTTCTTGACGAATCATCTTACTTTGAGTGTAAATGAATCCATACAAAAAACAAAAGGTACCCATCAATCTCATTATGATTGTTCGAAAAGTTTTGATCGTAGGCAAGCTGTGGTCAATCGTTTAGCAACTCTAATAAGGATGCGATTTTTTTTTATGATACTAAAATATTAATTTGAGTGAAAATTTATTGAAAAGTATCATTTGACCATCGATTTAATTATGCCTGACCGATAAATTTTAGACTAAGATAATTTGAGACCAATTTTGGAGAGACTCACATGAGGATACCTAGTAGTTTTTAACTTTTTCCATTGTTTTGATTTGAGTGAAATTTTTTTTGATCGTAAACAACCAACCAAGCTTGAAACACCTCTCATGAAGAAACGAGTTTTGCTTTTCACGACTTTAATAATCTTGATTTGAGAGAGTCTGTTGATACAGAAAACTAACAATAGACCATCAATCTCATTATATCTGTTCGAAAAGGTTTGATCATGGATAAGTGGAGATTAAATTTGGCATTACTATTATGACCTTAGTATTTTTAAATCTTGGATTGAGCGGAAGTTTATCGGTACAGAATAACTATCAGATTGATGGTCATCTCTCTAATGGTCATCCCACTATAAGATTTAAACATCAACAACCAAAGACCAAATTTGGAGCAACTATCATGAGGATATTGGATTGCTTTTGACGATCTTAAAATCTTCATTTGAGTGAAAGTTTAATACTGCAAAAAAGTATCATAACTACCATTTGACTATCCGTTTTACTATCCCTGTTTATTTTTTTTGACGGGTTTTACAGACCATTCATTGCTAGCTCATACCCTGACTCCATCGGTTTCGATCACGAGTCAGCTCCTCATACTGTTGCAAGCAACCAGAAGATGCCAGGTCGCTCTCCACGACGTGAAGCCATCGTTCCGACAGGCTTGTCTCCCTTCAAAGATGGCTGTATCATTCGGTTCGGATCAGCACGCAGAACGTACACGAGCCAGGATACGCCCAGTCCTTTGTTTCATGCACGATATCAGGAATTCACATTAAATTTCCTACCTCGAATGTAAGAAGCCATTTTTCGTACTCATCTGTCAAGTTCCCACTCCTATATCCATATTTGACAACGGGTTTGATCAACGCTCTGTACAATTTCAGCTTATACGTATTTGTACAATATTTTGTGTTCAGAAATAGATGTTGAGGATATAAAGCCGTTACCTCATTTATCAGACCTTCATAGGAAAATTTCCATCGTAGCTTAGCAGTGACTAGATAATGGCCCGTAAGTTATAATCGTAGATAATCTAAGATCAAGTTCTGAGCAACTCTTATGTGGTTTTCACGATTTTCAGTCTTAATTTGAGTGAAAAAACTTATCAATTGACCAATGCCATTCTAAATGTGCGTGTTCGAAATATTTTGACAATCTGAAATAAAGTTTGAAGCAAATCCCATAACAATACTGAGTTGTTTTTTACCACTTTCATCTTACTTTGAGTGAAAATCTATCAATACAGATAACAATCCGGTGACCATCGGTCTCATTATGCTTGTTCGAAATGCTTTGATCGTAGACAAGCTGAGGTCAATCTTTTAGTAACTCTAATAAGGATACGGAGTTGTTTTTATGTTTCTAAAATATTGGTTTGAGTGAAAGTTTATCGAAAACTATTGAAATTTCATTTCAAATCATCGATAAGTTTTAGACTCACATGCAATTTTTCCATTGTTTTGATTGGAGTGAAATTCTATTGACGCAACAAACTATTATTTAACCTGTATATTTGGAATTGTGCATCGTAGACAACATGAAACCAAATTTGAAGTACCTCTCATGAGGATACGGGGTTTGCTTTTCACGATTTTCATAATCTTGATTTGAGTGAAAGTTTATCGGCCTAAATGGTCTTCTTGCTATGAATAGGCATAGGTTTTAAACGTCAACAACCTAAGACCAAGATTGGACAAACTCTCATGAGGATATTGCGTTGATGAGGGCGATTTTAAAATTTTGTTTGAGTATAAGTTTGACACTACAAAAAAATATCAAAAACTGAATTTTGCTATCCCGGGGAGGGATAAATTCTATTCCTTGTTCGGAAGTTTATCAATGCGGAAAACTATTAGTAGGTCATCAATCTCACTATGCCTCTTTCGACCATTTTAAAATCATAATTTGAGTGAAAGCCTATTGATAAGGAAAACTATGATTTGACTGTTGATTTAATTATGTCTGCTCGGTAATGGGTTAACAATTTAAGACCAAGTTTGGAACAGCTCTGGTGTATGTATTGTAACGTACTCTCCTGTGTCGCGATTGTGGTTGGGTAGACAACAAAACAAAACGATTATTACCGTTGGGCGCTAGTCTGCCAGCACGTGTATCCGGCTTTGCTCTGTGTTTGAGCCAGTGAATTCGGGCGGGATACCTGCTGATACCACAAAAAACCACCACGCAACTCTTAGGAAATCAATCCGATGTGGGAACAAAGGAAAGTTTAGGGTCGGATAGTAATGAAAGAAAAATAGAAAAGCGGGAAGTGGGATATACAAGGAAAACTCACCTGTATCGCTGTCGTATAGTCTTCTCCAGCTAAGTGACCGCCATCCCGCACCTGTCTACGATGACGAACGGTTCCGTGACGGAATGAGTATGCACTTTTCACTCGTTCTTAACACATTTGATACAAAATTTCACACAGTTGATACAAAGTTTCTCATTTCTATAATTTTTTTATTTGCAATTGTACGATCACACCAACCAGAAAATATTGTTCACAGTTCATGATCACAACAACAAAAAATTTGTTCAAAGTTGGTGAGCACTGATCACACTGGATTCGAATTTCACCTTAGATTTTCACACCACTTTTGATTTTATCTTTCTTAACTACGGAGCTTTATATTCTCGTTTATTTTATTTATTTTTCACCATCACTCATCAGCGACCAACAGAAATGCAAAAACTCAATATTAAAATCAAAAAACAACACGTTGGTTATCACTCATTCCACCGTCATCCAATGCAAGATCGTTATCTTTTTTTCTCTTTTTTTTGTTTCTTCTTACTTTTTGTCTTTTGCTCCTGGCTGGCGAACCGAAAACTATCCAACTCAGCGGATCGAGATTTCGTGAACTACGAAAATCTCGAACGACGTTTTGTTTCGCAAATCACCCCCGCCACCTAGCCTTCACTTGCTGAAAGGTTACGCCTGAATCGAGACTCTCGATTCCTCTCGCTGCTATGGCTATCTCTTGTGGTCTCTCACAGCATAAGCCACATGAAACAAACAAATACCAATAAGACTAACAATCGACAACATTTGATCGGCTCTAGTACTATTTTTAGCTGTTATAGGTGAGCTTAGTATCAAGGTAAGGCACGAATTTAGAAGGCGGATAACAACATCGGGTGTCACCAATCGATTCTGCGTGGTGACTGAGTTTGCTCGACCGAGTCCACCCCGTAATGCTACACTACACTCAAAGTGGGGACAACGAAAATTTTTGTTCTTAATCAAAGCAAGAACACAAAAATTTTCGTTCATGACGACAATATCATTCACCCAAGCGTAAAACCAATTTTCATCTCAAAATCACAACTAATGATTTAATTTCGCATATAACAATTATTATTCCATCTAACGAATGTCGCAATTATGCATAGCTATTCGTCTGATACATTAAAGCTTTTTATATCCATGAAAACGACCTGATCTCTTTTTATTCATATCTTCAAGCTCGTACGTGTTCAGGCCTATTTTCCGCGAAATCTTGCATTTTGTGTAAAGCGAGTCAAGTTTTTGATTATATCCATCCGCGGCATTGGACTGTTTGAAGTTCTTCTTCAAGTCTCCTACGCTAAATTGCACTAGACGACTTCGCATATTATATCGTTGTGCGTAGTTCTCGTATGCTTTATTCAAGTTTTCTTTTACGGCTTTGTGTGTCTTTTCCATTTTTCGTGCATGATCTTCTTGATTTTGACAACAATCTTCGTTCTCTATGGCGGAGCTTCGCGCGCCAGAAACTGCCATATTTCGTTCAAAATTAACGAAGTAAGGTGTGTACCTCGACTATTCATGTACCACCGTCTTAAAGCACACGTTATCTGCCCAATCTTGTCGTCCCAATTGCGGTGGCCTTCGCGTATATAACTTCGTATGGCTGAGAGGATGCTTCTGTTCACTCTTTCAGCCAGAATTGTTCAAAAAGATTTTGAACTTTTTGGAAGAAAAATGACTACCGTTGTCCGATATCAAAACTGACAGAACACCGAACACTATAGGAAAAAGTTTTCCTCCAATTTTTTTATCATCGACACCGACTCAGCATTTCTAACATTACAAATTTACTAAAAACATCGATTACGACGAGCAAATATTTATTTCCATTTTTAGACCGAGGGTACGGAACCATATAATCTACGACGATCATTTCCCATGGCCGTGTTGGATCTCTCGGCTCTCCCATGGAAAACCTTGAAATTTCGCACTTAGGTTTGTTCAACTGGCATTTTTCACAAACCTTGACATATTGACGTACGTCCGAAGACATTCTGGGCCAGTAAGAGTTTTCCTGAATGCGACGTAGTGTTTTGTAAAAACCAAGGTGTGCAGATTAAGTACTATCGTGGTTGTTAACCAAATTGCTCGTCTTTCATGTTGTGGGACATACCACTTCCAATCCCATGTATACGATCCATCACTCTGTACCGTCTGACAATATTTGTGTAACTTCCCGTTCTGTACTCGAAAATCGGACTATTTGTTGGGCTGCTCAATAACACCTTGCTTCATTTTCTGGAAGGTCGAGTCTTCCTGCCCGTTGGCCTTGATTTGAATAGACTCCACAACTCAAGATAATGCATCAGGCAATACATTAAATCTCTTCTTCCTATGCTAGAGTTCAAAATCATGCTGCTGGAGACTCTTAGACCAGCGAGCCAACCGCGATGCAGGATCCTTATAGGTTCTTCAACCACACCAGAGAAGCACAATCGGTTACCACCTTAAATAGTACACCATCGATATAAGGTCTAAATTTCTCAATTGCAAACACCACTGCCAAACATTCACGCTCTGTGGCCGGATATTTTCGTTACGTGGTTGTAAGTTTCTGGCTCATATACGCGATTAGTTTTTCGAAGCCATCAACTTCCTGAGTCAAAACGGCACCAATTCCAGTGTCAGATGCATCAGTCTGAATGGTGAAAATCTTTTTGAAGTCTGGATTTACCAGAATTGGAGCGGATACTAGTAACGTCTTAAAATGGGTAAACGCGGCTTTAGCGTCGAAAGTCCATTGAAACTTTTTACCGATAAATCTCACTATGCCTTTTCGAAATGTTTTGTTCGTAGACAATCTGAGACCAAGTTTGAGTAACTTTCACGAGTATATATGGTTGGTTTCGACAATTTTAAAATCATGATTTTCGTGGGTAAAGAAAACTATGATTTAATTATGTATGCTCGGTAATGTCTCGAATCGATCGCATAAAATAAATAGAACAAAACAATTAACCAACTCTACGCCAAAACATATTAATAGTATTTCAGAAGCCCTCAATCTTGCCATAAAATATCAGAAGCTTACAGATCGAGTTATGTCATCTATATATCGGGACCAATTATATATTACGGTTCGACAAATTGTACAAAGTGATTAATTCAGATTTATGTAGTAATTAACAAATGATTAATTAATAAATATTAATTTTATGTTAATTGGTTAATTTTAATGCAAAATGAATATTTTTCAATACAATATTACAATGATTCCTATTATTAATAAAATTACAACTCTGCATTTTGCTAAAAATTGCACACCTTAGTGATCTGATTTCTGAAAGAGGTTAACTATTGAAGAAATCGATATACCAGCTGCGGAATTAGCTGATGTTATATATGAGCTTACTCCTCAAACCTACATTAATGGACACATAATGTACACATCCAACATATTACCGAGGTTATCTCGGTGTTATCAATATGATCTTAACATTAGAATAAAGTACAACATACAACATTACTTTTGACGGTATTACAGTTATATATATATGTATTCTCATACATTATGTTTCAATGTACAAAACAAACGGTTTACAACCCCTGCATTATATTATATTTGAAATATGCTCAATCGTTTAGGTTTTCATTCTCACTCTCATACTCAACGAAATAACTTCTCTGTTAATTTCTTCAATTTCTTTGTGTTATTTACACAAACACATAGATAACATTTACAATAATATAAACGTACTACAATCATAGTGAGTGACACAAATTGTGAAATAACGTATAACGTTATACAAACTACAAATCGTTCTTCGTCACCCTATTCGATATTCGTACACACACTCTCACAAGTTTATTTACAAATGGTTATATAAAACATGTTTGTAATTACACTTAGGTAGCGGGTATATATGTACAAAATTCGTTTGTAAAACAAGTTTGTATTTGTAGTTAGTATGTGAATGAGAGTACATAAGTAAACGTCTAGTCTAAGAATAGAACGTGTGTCAACATAATTTTTATGTTATTTATAAGATGGATGGTCGTCATAAAAGAAAATTAGAGATAAAATTCTCCGTTATCACAGAAATATGTCGAGCTAAGCATATTTTGTTCGCCGAAACTTCTGAGCATCTAACCAAACGCCATAAAATGCAAAAGTGGCAACAAATTTTCGAACATTCCGTAGCGATTGGAGGTGTCAGTGCGACACGCAGCTGGAGCTATTTACGCGACGTTTATTGGCCGAATGTAAAACGTTCCACAATGGTAAATTATAGATTCATTTATTTAATTAACATAATTAACAAAATTAATTTTTAATTTTAGACCAAAGTTAATCGCCAGGGTATACTTAGTCGAATCGATTACACTGTACTCGATATATTGAATATAAAAGATTCTGTACTCAAGCATGGGGCGAAATTGCAAAGCGAAATTTCTATACTTGAACAAACGCTTCAAAACAACCAACCGACATTGAAACATAGTTTTGACGAATCAAAATCGAACGACGAAAATTTGATGCCGATCAAACAAGAATCGATTAGTTTGCCAGGCAGCCCCGTGCCATCATCCCATCATGACGACACCAATAAAAACGATTATCTATTTCATTTGAACGATGATCATTCGTTGCTTAATAATTTAGATGCAACTGCAATGGAAAACGATATACCAAGCCATTGCAGTACACCAGATGATGGATTTAGAAAAATTAACCTGGCACCAAAGACAAAACAATTATCTTCCCCGCCTCCGTCAACATCAACGCTAACAACAAGTATAGAGGATGATATGTCGATGCTACGGAAAAGGAAACTGGAGGAGCAAGTAGAATACTTAAAATTACAAAATATTAAGGCGAGGCTAGAGATAAAAGAGGCCGAGATTAGAGTTTTAATGTTAGAAAAAGATTTAGAGCTGAAAAATGCACAAATGTCAAATATAATAAAATAAATGAATTAATTATGTTTTACTTAATAGTTTGATACCACTGCAATATTATTGAGCATGCGTCAAGATATGTAGGTGTATGTGTGTAATTTTTTCACAAATTAATTTCGTTTTTTATGATTTTCTATTTTACACACATACAAGTTTGTGAAAATTATATGTACAATTCGAACGAAGTAAATATAAATTGGATATTAGAGAAAAGGGTGTTTCGAACAACGTAGCTATGTAATCGAGCAGACTATTCATAACCATCACTCATAAATATTTTAACACAAACGTACTCTTAAGATTATTATAACAAAAAATTCGGTTGTTTTGTGTTCTTTCATCACTACCCCGACCTCTGTTTAATTATGGTTATGGTTTTTACAGGGTGATGTTTAACAATTTTCAATTGGAAAATATAATTTATCCAAATCAAGAGAATTTTGGTTTTATTTTACAGAAACTTTTGCGCCATTTATTGTTTGAATTCTAGCAATGAAATCGTGCAGTGGGACTGGGAAATGAACGAGTTCGAATCACAACAGGAGCAATAAGCTCCTGTCATACCGATCGGTGATGGTAATTAACACTTTTACTATGTAAGATAAAGGACATTAATATGTGAAAATTATGAAAGAGTACTTCCGCGGCGTATTAGATTTTAAAGCTAACCAAAGAATTATCATATTTCAAAAGAAATAGTTCACATGCGACATTCGAATCTTCTTATGTAAAACAAGTTTTTGTTGCATGGCGCTAACTACATCAAGTAGTGTATGACGTTAATATTCGTATTTCCAATATTCGCTGAAAATAACTCGGTCAACTTTAACATATTTTTTTTTTTTTAAATAACACCTTTATTGGTATGACTACTACAATCTTAAATATTATTACTTAATTCATTAGTAGGGTTGACATTAGTACCTATGAGATAAGCATAAAACTTGTTTGGGTCTGCTGAACCAGTGTCCAGTTCCCTTGTTATATAATATTCATACGGTTAACTAATGTGGTTTCATTCGTTGGAGCCGCCTTACTTCGTTTGTACTGTAAAGTAGTTGTACGGCCTCGACGTTGGTATGGGTAAGAAGTCTCTTCTCATGTCTTATGGCACATTCGCGGATGACGTCGTCAATCAATTGAATTTCTAGATCATTGTGTATTTCCCGGTTAGTCACGAATCGGTAAGCGTTGGTGATCATTCGAAGAAATTTATTTTGACTACGTTGTATAATGTCTCTATTAGACTTATGAGTACAACCCCATAGCTGTGCGCCATACATCCATATTGGTTTGAAGATAGTTTGATAGACTAATCTTTTGCAATACAGGTTCATTTTGGAATGATGCCCAATTAACCAGTACATTTGACGTTGTTTAAATCGTATCTGTTCATCAAACACTGCACTTTTTAGTTACAAAAAACAATTTTTTTTTTGTTGTGTTGTGTTATGTTATGTGAGTATAGTTATTGACTTTGCACTTATAATAAGTATAATTATTTAAAAAATTATATTTATGAAAAATGAAAAATGCGTCTACTCACTTTGAGTATTTATAAAGAACTTTAACATATGATAACTTTGAATGTGTCACATTATCTGCTTCATAATAAGGACTAAGCAGGTATGGAGTAAATGCTGTAGTTTTTCCCCATACCTGCTCAGTCGCGATTATGTCAACGTTGGATACGAGTATTCTATCTTCTTCGATAACTCTTTGTATATATGAACATTTAATTAACGAATAAACTTTATCTTTAGTTTGATGTGCTCTCTCAAAATGAGATTCAACCAATTTTCTCAGCTTTCCGTAACTTATTTTTGATTAACTACATTCGAACGTTAGAACTGTTTAGCAACGAATAATAATTTTTGATGGCATGAGCCGAATGAGCTTTGCTAAGACTTTGTGTAGCATAATTCAAAATTGTCAACGCAGATGGGTTATATAGATTCTGAGTTTAAGAAATGTTTTTCTGTACGTAACATTCATCTAATAAAAAACTATAAGGATTCAACATATTGATATTGTTAATATGTCTACCTATTTATATGGAAGAAGCAGTTTTTGTTTCTGGTGAAGGAAAACACATTTTAGCCGAATCGACCGATGATAGGTAACTTAAGGGAAAAAAATTGACCAACATATAATCCAAAAGGCTCTAGAGAATAATATAAGCTTCCATTATTATTATTATTATATTATTATTATTACACTCCGTAATGTTCCGTAAACCAGCAGTGGATTTAATGTTCCGGGTTAGCTAGATGATCTAGTTACAATCATTAGAGGCAAATTTGATAGAGACCTATCAGATCTAATGCAAAAGTTTGTCAATGGTACATACTGTGATAGTGCCATTCACTAGCGAAATTAAACTTCTAGCTGTGGCTCTTTTTGTTTGAATAGCACTAAGATACCACTTCCGAAAGAAGTCAAATCTAGGAGTAATCTTGTATCAGAAACTGACTTGGAGTCAAGATACCATCAATATATGGAGATTGACGCCAAAGATGATCTATCGGTGATAATTAACCAGTCATCTTTGCCTTTTGAATATGGTGGCCAAGAACTGAGGTGATAATTGCAGAAACTTTACTCAATAAAGTATAACAAATAACTTGCCTACTTGGGCTACCCTCATTGATTTCTATATCAAAATTGATGCTGTTTTTACAGAATGCAATCGGAGAAATAGGCAATTTAGTGGATCATATATTTCAACCAAATAAGATACTGTGTGTAAACGCCAACATTTTTCAAGGAGCAATACATGCTGCGATTTAGGTTTGTGCAAAATCTAGTCTAACCAAAGGCTTAAATAATGCAACACTTTATATTCTAGTGGACAGCAAGCAGGTTTAAAAGCATTGAGATTAAAAATTTGTGAGTAAAACTGTCAACCAAGAATAAAATGTCTCGATGGCAGAGCATGCTGAAATTAATACAAATTAGTTGGTCTGGTTTGCACAAAATAGTTTAAATACAGCTATTTAATTAACACAGCATTTAGTGATTCGGAATCAAACTTTTCCTTACTCGATAGAATCGAGGAGCTTCTAGTGCTCAGCAAACCCGAGAAGAGGCTATTCACTAGTTTTCCCACGAATGGCATTACCTTACGATCTGTTTAGAGCTCAAGGAATGGTAAGCGAACCGTTCTACATAATGCAATAAATGTCAAATCGAGGGCATACGGCAATAGGACTAGGTGCGATTTACGTAGAACCATCAGCACATTACAAAACTCCATACTAGCCCATAGTAGGTACTGAAAAGGAAGATGGATCAAGCCATGAATTCTGCACTCCAACAACAGGATGAGTTCATTCACACCACCGATCGAAAATATGGTGAAAAATTTGATGGGGACCTATAATACCTAAAGAAGTATGAAGAGCTAGTTCGTGATCGAAACCGATGGAATCAGGGGCCCTATTATGAAAAAAATGCGATTTCGCATTTTCATACGATATCGTATTTTGGTATTATAAAACAATATTTTCGCAAAAATGCGCCCGAAGTCGAATGCGAACGCCATATTATAAAACGCCACAGCGCATTTTTGCGAAACTCTATTTGACAAATGCGAATGCACATAAGCAGTCGGATATCGCAAATTTACAGTTTAATTTAATTCCTCTTTATTTTTTTTTTAAATAAATTAAATAAAAATTAATATTCGTTAATAAGAAATTAATATTCGTTAAATTCAATTTAATTTTAGGTTAAAAATTTGTATATAATATATTTTACAACTTAAAGTCATGAACTCATAACATTTATGCTATGATTCCCTTTCCGATTATAAAAATGATTTTCATTAATAACCATGATCTAATAAGATCCATGAGCTTTAAATCGAATTGTAGCAGCAGGCTTTAAAATCGGTGGAATACATTCTTTATGAGTTTCTTTTTAATATTGACCTTCTTCGTCATCTTCACAATTTATATTTAATGATAACGCAACACAATCCATTCAAAATTAAATTAAATAACTAAATTCAAAAACACTGCGGATTGTTAATTGAGGTTATAAGAATTGATAGATGTCGTTATGACATTTAAAAAAAAATCCCAAAAAAAATTTCCCTGTGGGAAATACGATATGCGATAATCGCATTTCATAATACAAACGCAAGCGGCGGGTCGCATCCGCAAAATCGCAAAAAATGCGATATGCGAACGGTTTCATAATAGGGCCCCAGATTGTTGACATGGTACGCGCCAACAATGGCCTGTAAAGGCCGTCTAAAAAATCATATCTTATGCCAAATCAATGGTGCATACAGGTGAAACTTTACCTTAATCCCAATAAAACGGTAATATTGCCATTCACTAGGAAAACAAAGCTGCTTAAAATTTCGACGTTTTTACTCGATTAAAGGTCTAATCAGAGATCTGGTGGAGTTTCAGAACTAACAATCCACTGGCATGCCTTCAGACAGTATTTCAACCATATTAGAACTCCACATACTTTCAATACGGTTATTTTCTGATCGGGATATAGTTGGGGAGTCTGTTCATTTAAACAGTTATAATATAAACGTATCAAAGATTTCCAGTAGAACAGGGATAAGAGTCCTTAGACGTGATTTGTTTATCTCTAAAATACTCTGAGTAACGTTACCATCTTTCAAGAAGCAACACAAGCTATAGAGGTTAGTGCAAAAGCTGGTCTAACCAAAGGCCTAAATAATTTAAAAGTATAAAAGTATTGAGATTAAAAACTTATGGATTAAAATTGATAAAACGACTGTGAACCAGGATATCAGATGTCTCTTATTATTTAGTGATTCGGAATCGGACCTTCCCTTGGTCGATTAAACCAAGCTTCTCGTGCTCAGCAAAATTGAGATGACGCTATTCACTAGCTTTCTCATGAATGACATTGCCTTAAGATCTTTTTAGGGTTTAAAGCACACTCCACAACTTCATGCTAGCCTGTAGTACTAACAAGGACGATGGGTCAGTTCATGAATTCTGCACTCCAATAAAAAGTTCATTCACCAATCGTCAAGATGGTGATCATTTATTTCACCCTGCCCTTATCGAGATTGAAACCCGGTATACGTCCTACTCCAACTGCCGCAGCCTTAACCAATTTAACTATTTGGTCGGCCCAATCAACATAACTTGATACCTGGCTTTCAATCAGGTTTCATAGATCCTTGTTTCTTCGACTACAAACTTTTCATTTCTTCTCTTAATAGATGGAGCACTATAGGCTTGTGTATACATTACAAAATATTTATCTAGCGATATTCAATTACAACCTTTGAAACAGCAATTATTATTATATGTAGCAGTAAACAACGTTTTTGAGATATGGTGCATTTCCATCAATCCTCTAAAGAATCTTTGTGATTTGTATGAACTACTTTTGTATTCTTAGAACATCTGTCGCGTTTCTGAACACCATGTCGCCGGTTGTAGCTTAATGATTGAGAGATTTTCTCACCACGCCGCAGTCTCGAGTTCGATTCTCGCCGTTGACCAAAAATTAACATGCCACCGGATGACATAAAAGGCGATTGTGTGAAAAACCATTCGTTGGGCTGACCACCTACAATGTGCACAAATAAGTTAAAATAGTTCGTAATGTCTCACTTGGGACTCATTCTGGAACACTATACGATTCATTAATGTATCTTGCCATATACGTATATGTTTTATTGACAACAATTCAATTTAACATTCATGCGTCATTTTTAGAAGACATATATCTTTCCATAGATCTATCGTCATAAACCTGTACCTTCCATATATACTAAAGCATATATACAATAATGTACCAATGTATATAATAAAAGCTAATCAACATACAATTAACATGAAGTGAAGGTAATTGTAGCAGTTTACAGAAATTTCTTTCGTTCGGCTTAAATATGATTCATAACAACTATCAGTCTACAACTAACTCCGCATTCTATTATATTTCTTTAGCGGAAAGGTACACGTTGCAAGTTCAACCGCTTTTTACTGTCATATCCAGCCACCACTGTGTAAACACACTTGCACGAACATATTTGTAGGAAAAAGTTCTAGTTCGAGCGAACTTGAATTATGCACTGTGCGTATATCGCACTTAACAATTATATTTATCTCATTAAAATATTTCGCGGATAAATACATGCACATGTACATATATATGTTGCTCATAAAACTTGTATGCTCTAATAAACTGTACACGTATAAAATGTACGAAAATTGTAAGAATTTCATTGTTACAGTAACTGTAGACGACCTTCATGTTGTTACCATATTATATAACTTATAATGAAAAAGAATTTTTGATTGGTACAAAAGGTGATCGAGTTACGTAGCTGCAACCAAAATACTTTCGTTGTTTGAATGGACATTAATTTAAACCATGGCATTCCATGTAAATGAACTAGTCCACCTTATATACTCGTAGTTATGGAAACTTAATCATACAACCACAATGGGTCGTCACTTTACGATCATATTCTTATATTCAAATTATCCGTAGTCAGAAGAACATTTGGGCTATTGATTCCAACACAGTTACCAAAAAGATGAAAATATAAGTAAGAATATACGAAAACTTACATGAAAGTGTTTACTGGCCTTGTCACATACATACAAAGTTTCGGGCCACGTAATTCGTGTTTTCTTTAAACATGCTTGCCAGTAAGCTGGTTATCCATTTCCTCTCTAAGGTTTTGTACTGTCGCGAGTTGTTTGGTTGTTGTAATTCGCTAGGCCGGTTTCGATCAGATGATGACGTCGTTGAATGACTTTGTGATCCAAAAGATAAAATCCATCATATTAGGCATATGCTATATGAAGATGTGTGTATACCTGACTGTGCGATTTGTGTCTATGTAGTGTTTAATCGTGTTGCAACAGTGCTAGCGATTTTTTGACTGTGACATTAATTGTACTCAGCACTCAGTGCTTACCTCTGTTTTTGATTAATCATGATTATTATATGCCATAAAACGTTGGGTTGCACGATTTTGCTCACTTGTGATAAGGCTTTTTTTGTGACATGGAACGAATCTGGACAACTAGCTGAATGCTGTATTTGTTTATTATCGACCACTTTGTTTATAATATTTTGGCTGTGTTGCAGCATGTAACGAACTTCTTGGAAATATCTGTGTCTTGAAAAGTTCATTGAAGAAGGAAGTCACATTGAGAAGTTGCCAGTTATAAATTAGACAGGAGGTATAATATGAAATTTTTAGGAGGTTGTGTCAGAACATATATTGACATATAAATGAAATTTTCCCTTAAACAGGGAACATTACCTTCCCTCAACAGTAGTAAGGTTCACCACTTTAACGCCACGTAATGAATATATATGGTGACACTTGTAGTAATGATGTTGGTGTAATTCGCTAGACCGGTTTTGATCTGATGATGACGTCTCGTGATAGATCAAATCCCTCTCATCAGGCATATGCTACCGGACTTGATGTGTGTATACCTGCACGTTTCGTATATGAAGTGTTTAATCGTGTCGCAACATAACCAAATGTGGCGTTAATTGTACGAATTAATTATTTAATACTTACTGAACACAACAGTTCCATAGCATGTAGATCCCTAAGTAACGGTTTAGAGATCTACACAATAATTGGTAGCAGATCACACCTAACATACAGTCTCAGTCTTACTGTTTGTTAAATCGAGAACGAAGAACGTGCGAAGTATTCCAGGGCAGTAAAATCGTGGATGCCTAACAACGAGTTTACTGCCTTGAGAGAGAAAAGTTGAACAGCTGGATGAAGTTATTTGCCTTTTCAAGGTAGTTTTCCAATATCACAATTTGTGATAGTTCAATGTGATAGAGATGATCTTCAAAGCAACCATGACCAGTAAGTAACACTAACAATACCCTCATACGATTCTCTTTTCAATTGGGTTCACTAACAAACACATGTTGCTTACGGTGGATAAAGGAAGTAATACACTTCTGTTTTAAATCTAGCTGATCTGGAATAATTTAGCCAAAGAAACAAATATTGGCAAACTTTGAATGCCTCAATGTCTGCTCACATGATTAGAACAAACAATCTATTATCAGAACAATCAAGATGTTATGGAATGTTTGAAGTCCTTAACGAGTGTGAAAATAGATTAGACGTGCCCATAACCCATTCAAAATTAGAATATAGTATAACGCATGAGAGTTTCAAACCACACTCTGAGATAATAGCATAAAAATAATCGGTCACTTTAATGTAACCTACCCTAATTACGTCACAACTAAGACTTGTCTTAGAAACTTAGACTAGTCTGAGACTTGTCTTTGAACAACTTAATACGTAGAGGTGCACTTTACTTGGAAATTATTTTCAAAGTTTTGTTACATGATAGTTATTATCGAATAAAAAAACTCAGATACTCTGATCTTATAATTTCTCTAACGGAAAGAACAGGCACAAAAAATCCAAACAAATTCATTGCTTCAACAGAAACTCAAAATGAGTTTCATATGTCTCTGACTAGATTTACGAGCCACCTTGGATGGTAGATTTGAGCCATCTAGATTGAAGTGTGATTTTATATCACCATTCGCATAGCTCCATACCAAACATACTCATCAATGGTTTGGCCTAGATGCTAGTAATTTTTCATTAGACTATAATGAAAAGTCTATCCAACGGATTTAGACAAGAAAGGGTTCACACAGGTATATTTTACAGTGAAGATTATTGAAATGATGGCTGATATTTTACCAATTGTAGTATCAAGTTAGACTGAACGATTCTCAAAAACACATGCCCTAATCACTAATGGACGATAAGCTGCATAATAACATTGTCGAGAGTAAAACAGTTCAGTGCATTAGAGCTAAAGAGTGGCTACTGACAGTCGATTATGGAAATTTATCTTGATACCATACATCTCCGAGAGATTACTGGAGTGCAAGTAACATGGACGTATTTGCTCGTTAACCTTGATGCCATTACTGTGTTGGACAGTTAAAAAAAATCTGTGCAAAAATGCCAACTGTTACAGGATCAAGTAAAATATTTGCGCTCCATCGTTTCAAAAACCGAATTTAGCACAGATTATAAAATAACTGTTAAGATTAGACTGTAACCAAGATCTATACAGTATGTTGGAATTAGGCACATTTTATAGAACCTGGCCGCGTGTAAAGGACCGAACACTAAAACACTGTTCTAGACAAGTCTGCAATAATCATAGAATCAAACGAACTGATAGCAAAAGCAAAAGAAGAAAACGAGGATCAACCAAAATGCTTGCGGATGATCAAACCAAGAAGCATTAACAATAGCAAGAGCTTAGTATCAAAATGGGTCTGCAAACACGACTTAGCTAATCGCTTTAAAGTATGGTACAATACAACCTTGCTATTATGTCATCTGACTGACTATAGTATTGTCCTTACTAGTGTCCTAAATAGTTGTCCAGCCAGATGACATGGTGGCAAGATCGCATTCGTGTCATGAGAGAAACTGTTACAAGAGTACCAAGATCTGTTAGATGGGAACTGAAGTGAAACGATTTCTACTATTTCTGCTAGTGTTGTAGTATTGATCCAAATAATTAGATAGCTGTGAATGTGACAGGTGATGGGAGTAATAGTGGAACTCCAAATGTGACATCGATTGACAGGACAGAGCTAGAGTGCTTAATCAACCTGCCGTTGAGTTGAAGAAGTCTTTAAATAATCTTTTGAAGTTGTAAGGCAATCTTGTTGTATTCTGTAATGATTGGTTTGCTAGGCCGGTTTCGATCTGATGACGTCAGTCATTGTGACTGTTTATTGTATTTATGTGATGATTATTTTGTATTTTGTATTTTTTGGAGTTTGATGTGAACGCCACAGCGTATCGTAGTACAGAATATGATAAATACCAGCTAATGTAATGTTTGGAAGGGAAATATACATCTATCCAGAGACTTGATCAGCAGGAAACCTGCCAGTAAAAGTTAAGGCCAAATGAATTCTATTCACAATTATGTCCAGGATTGCAAAGGTAACAAACTGCAGATTCTAAGAAAAGTAAAACGCTAATAGATAGTCTAGGAAACTCTAGAAAAATTTGATTAAAAAGAATCATCTACGAATGCAAAAGGTCCACGAACGAGTTCACTAGTAGTGTTTATATAGTGACATGAATCGATCCATGAGATCTGCACTCCAACAGGCGACCCCATTAAGATATAAGCATTCGCAACATTGAAAATAATTAGAAGTTTAAAAATATTGTTCCGAACATAATACCTCTCGCTTCATAGACACAGCTCGTTTGACTGGTGGAATCTGCCCTCTCACTAACTGTTTCATATTTCTCTGTATAAATAATTTCTTCTTTAGAAAGCAATCTCGAATCTGTGTGAAGTGTACAAATTGATGTATATAAGAAAAGTCGATAGGATTGACTGTCACTATTCAAGATGACGTCGATTTATCTCTGGCTTTGTTTGCATTTATTGGGCGCCTCTACAGAAAACTGAAACTCGGATTGATACACAATTCGTCGATTATCATCTTCGCAAATGCAGCTTTTCACTATGCAATACTCGTATTAAAACAAGAGAAAAATATTGCCACCGCCGTAACTGCTTGTCAGGCATAATAGGTACGAGTATTATCCAAAGTTCAAAATAATATTAAAAGTGATCCCAAATATTTCTGGAATTTTTTCAGTGACAAGAGGAAAACTAAAGGATATTCGGCCACTATGCATCTGGATAAATCATGTGCATCAGAACCAGCAAACCTGTTCTCATCATTTTTCCAAACAATTAACAGTCCTGATAATTCACCTTGTAATAATCATCCTCCGAGCTACGCAAATTATTCAATATACATATCCAAAATGTTTCTGAAGAGGAGATACTAACTGAAATTGAATCACTAGGAAGTGGCTGTGGACCTGATTCTATCCCTTCATCCATCATTAAATTATTGGCTGATGTAGTTTGGAAGCCTTTAAAACTCACCTTTAATAAATCATTCCAAACCGGAATTTTCCCTGATAAATGGAAAATTTCGAGACTCACACCGATTTTCAAATCTGGTAAAAAAAATGAAATTTCCTGCTATCGAGGAATTGCAACCACTTCAATTTTACCTAAATTATTTGAAATATAAGTCTGCAATTCCTTCAAGAAAACAGTTTTAAGCCATCTATCATTTCATCAACATGGATATACTGGCAGATCAACTACCACCAACCTAGTTGAGTTTACTATAGCATTACTACTAGACCTTTAGAAAATCATCAGCAAATTGACACCATATACACTGGCTTCAGTAAAGCTTTTGACTCCATTTAACATCGTCAGATATTGATTAAACTTGACAAGTTTGGTTTTTCGTCAATGTTCGTCAAATGGTTTCAATCTTACTTAACGAAGAGATGCCTATTTATCGAAATAGCTGGTGAAAAGTCCAATCCGATTTTGGTCCTTATCTCTTCCTAATATTTATTGACGACATCACTAAAATAATTCAACACTCTTCCGTGCTTTCATTTGCTGATGATCTTAAAATAGTACAAACAACTAACGATAGAAGTGATTCTTACAAGCTTCAAGAGGATATTGACAAGATTTGTTCATGGTGTGAAGTGAACCAGTTAAAACTCAATATTCAAAAATGCAAGTTAATGTCATATCATAGGAAAACATGGCCAATAATTGCCAATTGTAATATCAATGGAATCTTAATTGAACGCGTCTCCACAATTTAAGATCTAGGTGTAACATTTGTCAGTGATATTTCATTCTCCAGACACATCGATCAGAGTATATTGTAAGCCAATTCCATGTTCGGTTTTCTTCGTCGCTGGACCACCGAGATTAAAGACCAAAATGCACTTTTTGTACTATAACTTTGCATACATACGATCTCAGCTTGAATATGCAGAAGCAGTTTGGTGCCCCCATAACGCTGACCACATTAATAGAATTATGAAAAAACGAACTGAAAGTACAACTACAATTTACCATTCCATGAGTACCTGGCCCTCTTAACAGCCAACACTGTATGCTGTAAAGCATATAATATTGCAACTTTGGTTAATCGCAGGCAACAACATTGTGCAAGTTTTTTGGACCAAATTTTTTATCGATTATTCGAGTTTGGACTGTCTAAAGGACATTTTAACATCAAATTAAAAAGGCACTTCAGACAAATATAATTTTATATACTTAATTTTAAATTTGAATTTTAATATTTCTTTTCTTAAAAATCTTAATTTTCTATCATTAAATCTTAAAATTTAAATTTCTTATCTGAAATCCTAAATGTATTTGATTCTACATATTGATTTCTTTAAATTAAAAAATAAATAAATATCAAAATCATATAAATAAATTAAACCAAATAAATCGGCACATAACACGATTAAATAAATGCAACTAATTTTTTATTTAAAAAAATAATTTACATAAATTATTCATACTTAATAACGATTTACGACCATCTTCTTACACGATTCGGTCTTTTTCTTTAGTAAAACTTTCTTTAATAGTCGTCGTGGTTCTCTGCTCTATTTTCTTGATGTAAACGCTTCACCTTATGGGTGGTGTCAAACCTATGCTCCTCTCTGATCAATTTAATTTGTTTCTCCTTCATTTTTCCGATTTCAATCTTTATTAATGTCAGCTAATGATTGAATCCAATTACAGTCGAGACTCGATTATCCGGGTTGCTCGGGACCAAGCTTGTCTCGGATAACCGAAAATCCCGGATAATCGAATTTAATAAAAATATTTTAGCGTAAATTCAATTTTTTATTTAATAAAAACGATATTTAGGTGATTTTAGTTAAATCCAATAAAACTTATATAAAATTATATAAATTTAATTTAAAATTACAAAATAAAAAACCAAAAATAATAAATTCATTTAAATCAATTATCTAAAAAAAATCAGAAATTTTTGTTTGCCTTATATTCGTTTTTTTCTGGTTTAGTAAATTTCCCTTGATTCTATAAATATGCATAATATCTGTTGTGGTTATATCACTAGATTTGTTACTTTCAACGTATGTAATTAATGTATCACAAGCAGCAATCCTCACTTACACTTTCATCTTCCGGATCAACAACCAGTTTTATTATTTCTTCGTCGGTTAATGTTGCCACAGTGGGTGCATCACGATCACATTCCATTCAGTTTGATATTCCAGTGACATCCAAATCAGGCAATTCTTGTGTTAGGTTCTCACTCAGCTCCATTATCTCGTTATCAATCGTTTGAGTTTCATTTTCGATATCTTGATCTAAAATGTTTCCCCAAGTATTTTTTAAAACACTAGGCGAAACATCAGCCCATGCACTAAACAAACACCAAATGGCATCTTTAATATTAAATGATTTTTGAAATGCAATAATTTCTGACGGGTTTTCGGAGTTCATAAATTTCCTCATAAAATGTTTTCTGTAGTGACACTTCAAACTTCTTATTATGCCTTGATCCATTGGTTGAATCAATGCAGTGCAGTTCGGTGGTAAGTATTTTACAATAATGCTATTTTTTTTTAATAAATTCTCATCGGGATGAGCGGGACAGTTATTTAATAACAATAATATTTTGCTATTATCTCCCAGACCAATTTTTTTGCAATGATTTCGTGCCTCTAATGCAAAGCAATGGTTGAACCAATCCAAAAATTTAGTTTGCGTAACCCACGCTGTCTTATTTGCCTAATAAATAACTGAAAGACGCTTTATGCTTTTAAATGCTCTTGGTTGGGCACTCTTACCAATTACAAGAAGCTCGCATTTATGAGTTCCAGCCGCATTAGCACAACTTAAAACAGTAAGACGTTCCTTAGTTTGTTTAGATCCACATGCTTGAGCTTCATCTCCGCAAACTAACGTTCTGGTTGGCATTAATCTCCAAAAAAGGTCAGTCTCATCCGCATTATAAATTTGATCCAACGTTAACTTTTCTGTTTTAATCAAATTTTCCAATTCGTCAACAAAAAGTGTGGCACTTATGTGATCTGCCGATAATTTCTCTCCAGATAATTTAAGGCTATGGATACCGTGACGATCTTTAAACTTTCCAAGCCACCCTTGCGAATAAAAGCATGTGGATTCTATTTTCATTTTATTATGAAATTCTTTAGCCTTTTCTGTTATCATTGTTCCTGATATTGGTACCCCTTGAAATCTACATTGTCTAAACCATTAATATGTGGCTTTATCAACCTGAGGAACTTCCGATAATTTTAATACTTTCCGTTTCTCAAGGCCCGTAAAGAATCTGTTTCAGAGTAGAATTTCTTAATTTTTTTTATATCATAGACCGTTTGTAATCCGATCCCATATTGTGCAAGCGTCTTTGCACTAGATCCCGATTTTAATGCATTGATTATATCAATCTTTTCAGTTATTTTTAAAACTTTTCGTTTGGCTTTTTTCTCCGACATTTAAAAAACTATAAATTTTAATTTTCTTAAAATATATCTCTACTATCACTAATTTTCTACAATTATAGTTCAAACTACATTAACACGTTTTTTTACAGACACTACACGAAACCTAAATATGTGAATAACAAAAGTATATTGCGAAAGATTCGAAAATAAACCAAAGCAAAAAAACGGTATTTTCCCGAAACATAAAAAAACTCATTACGGATAATAGAGTTTACGGATAATAGAATTACGGATAATCGAGTTTCAACTGTATTGTGAACCACACCGTTTTAATATGACTCTCAGCTGAATTCTCTGTATCTTCATTTTGATTTCTTTCCCACTACCCATTCGTTTCTGTACATATCCAAAACCAGCAACCAATTTCATTCACAAGTATCCGCACCAATAATCAATCCCTGACTAAAAACAAGCTTGATTGAGCTCCAAATGGAGTCAGTTCAGCCGCCTCGTGTAAACAATTAGTATAATGGCACAATCTACTCTCCGTAACACAACATCATAATATGTAGACGTTCAAACTTCATACTTAATTCGTTAATCCCTTCGGCATGTTGTAATCAGTTAAAAATGACAAACGGCAAAGACGAATAAAAATGAAAATGCTTCTTTCACGTTCAATTAAAAATCAAATAAATTATTCTTAAAAATTAAGTTGGATTTTATGTTGTCTTCTCATAAATCATCAAATGAATTTTATTTTATGTATGTTGTTACAATAGCAAATGTTAAAATGTAACAGAAAAAAAAAAGAAAAACATTTTCCTATTTCAGATGTATATATGTACGAGTATATACGTAATATGACAGACAAAACAAATAACAATCGAAAGCAACAAAATAAGGAAAAACTGTATGGAAAATCTTTATCAAAATCTCATTCCAATTTTTATTACGTACAACGAAATTTTATTTATTTTTATATCACCATCATTTCCATCATCTTCATCATCATCAGCGGCAGAAGCAGCAGCGGCAGCAGCAGCATAAAACACATATATAAATGTGACATTTTCTTACACACACACATATATATATATTTATACATATCTAAGAGTCTCATTCAATCATGTCAAATTTGGAAACATATAAAAATATTAAATTTTCCAGATTCATCTTGTGTACATATATTCGAGATGGTACTCTATACACATATATAGTTTTCTTTTATCTTTCATTTTCTTTTTTTTTCTGTGTGTGTGTGTGTTATTTGTCTTTTATGAGACATCATCATATAAATATAAAAATAACATTTCAAATTATTGTTTTTCCATTTTTCATGTTTTACGTATATGTTATGTATGTTTAGATGATGCGGAGGAGGTTCATCCTTTGCTTTGTCAGTACATTAAATTTAACATTGTTTTGTGTCGACACTTTCTGTGTGATGTGGAATTATGTTTTTTTGGTCATCATTTAACATATTGCTCAAAATGATAAAGTTGTTTTTGCCTTTTTGCCTGCGATCCAATGTAAATTTTTATGATTACATTAAATGCTGCTTCAGAGCATAACGTATCAACTATACACAATTCGTTTATATCTAGACATGGCACATAACATTATTAACAGACATCTTGTATATTTATATGTGAATCAAATAAATGTGAAATTTTCACTCCATTTTACATACTTTTCACACCAGCATGATTATAATTTAATGAATGTATTCTGTATATGTACACCTATCAGTCGATTTACACGGTTTATTGTTTAAAATACTGTGTAAAACATTAATTTGTGGTAATCTAAGATCAATAGGTGAACCACAGATAATAGCAGAGCCATCTTTATACAGAGCCTAAATATTAAAAATTGAGCTTAAATTAGAGGAACTAAAATAGAGGAAAAACGTATTGCATATCTTTTGTAGGACGTTTTTCGAATTTTCGTTTTTCCATCGGAGATGAATCTGACGAGCATCCTGTTTCCATGTTTTCCGCGTTAGATGGGCGTCCCCGCTTTAGAGCATTTTTCATTTGCAACATCGAGTGCGCTGTGCATCGAACAAATCCATAATGTCGTTTTTCTTTCCATTGTTTAAACCGCAATCCTTTCGATACTCTAATCAAGACGCGGTCACTGCTAAATCAGTGAAATGTGTAAACATTCTTAAATACCACTAGCGGGACAAAATAAAAGTCCTATAATAACTTATAAGTTGGTCTAGTAGATCAACTCCTTCCATCGCAGTATTGTAACACTTAATGATTTCTGGACGTTTCACAAACACTTGCGACTTAGAGTGTTTGTCCCAACGTTTTACTTCATTACTAGAAAAACTGGCTTCGTGTCCATCCTCTGTTTTTTTTAATTTCAGCGTCTGCAAGTAGAGGCGGCTTAGCAAACCTATATTTATTCTGATTGTGCCAGCTGCGTTAATTTGTTTATTTTTTAAAACTTCCAATAGCTGGTAGGAGGTGAATAAATTGTCACAATAAAGAAAATGTCCTGCATTTTTTAGATGATTTGCTAAATGTAGTACGGTGGTTGCACCAAATCCAAATTGACTAAGATACGTTACTGGTATGCCTGACTCAGCTCCCTGATATAAAAAGAAATCATATGGCATTCCAGACTTACCACAAAGTAAGTACACCTTAATTCCCCAAGGGTTTGGTTTTCCTTTCATATATTGTTTTACCAAAAGTCTGCCTTTAAATGGAATAACTTGTTCGTCCACACACACTGACGATTCGTTTATTGGTAGAGATCGTATAAAGCTTTGAATTGAATCAATAAAAGAACGTACTTTATAAAAGCGATCTTTACAATCTTTCGGCATTTCTAAATTATTGGTGATGTGCAAGTTGCTCCGAAGCTGAAAAACCGATCAGACGTCATCGTTCTTCGAAACGTAGACCTACAGTTTTGTCAAAATAAAGACGAATTGTGGGAAGTTTGATCCATCCCATTGCTATGTGTAGCCCAAATAACTGTATGATTTCATTTTTTGTGGTATGTTTATAATTATATCCCTCTACCATTTGCTGTTCAGCATATACGATTGTAAACAACGCAATATCCTCAAAAATGTTGCTAGGTTAATAATTTTGGAAGTACTCCAATGGAGTTTTACGGCAAATCAGGTAAATCGATTGGGTCAAATTCTGAAACAAGGGGCTGAAATTTTGAACGACTCCAATTAATAAGTTATTTTTTGGTAAAGTGAAAATTTTGGAAGTTATCAACTACTTCAATTCTGCACATTGTCATCCAAAATTATTTCCGGTTGGTCAGTTCCGATGGGTTAGTGAAAAGTGTGACAAAATAAACATTTTAATGTTGAAATCATATTAAAACTATTTAAATAATATATCATTTTAATATATTTGAATAAAATCAATTAAATATATTATAAATAATTAAATAAATAAATCATTAAATTCAAGTATCGCATTAGAACTTTTAATATGTATATGTTACGGTTAAAGTCCGAAATCGGCGAATGTCGACATTTACCGGTAAATGTCGACATTTACCAAAATTTGAACCGAAGTGTACCGAAATCCATTAATAGATTCTATATAATCCGATCCTACATGCGGCACGCAGTGCGACATGTTTGCTTATCCCGGCTCCTACGTCCTACGAAGTTGAAATCTATAGCCCCTCGGAGAAGCCGTTATAGTCTTTACAATTCTAGGAAATCATTCTAGGGTGTACTACGAGATCATTCTAGGGTCTGCTACGAAATCATTTATTAATAAAAAAAATTAAAGACTAAATGTGAATATAGCCTAAATTTGCAGGTAAAAGTAGATTTACATAAATAGAACGCACATTTACCAAAGTGATAGGTAAATGTCAACATTTCCGGGAAAAGGTCGACATTCGCCACATTTCGGACTTTAACCGTAACATATACGCACAAATACATACATACTCGTATCATATGAAAAAAAAAATATTCTCATTTATACGCATGTGCAATATGAAAATTCGATCGAGTACGATAAATGACAACAGAGTCATCTCTAGTTGGAAATATTAAAACTGCTACTAAACAGCTACTTTGTTTTTGACAAAAAACTTTATGATTATCAAAATTCAAACTATAATGTAAAATAAATAAATAAATTTAATTTATATTTAAAATGTTTACTCGTTTACATAAACGTATATCTTAAAACGGTCGAACTACTAAAATCCCACTATAATTCTATAGGAATTAAAAGTAGAATCGTATAGTAGAACTATATTGTATCAAATTTTATCATAAATGTTATTGCATTTTACAGGATTAAATACTTTAACATATTCTAAAATCCGTATGAAATCGAGTGTTTGCTGATAAAATTGTCTGTTTTGTCAAGAAACTTATATATGTAACAATTTTAAGGTTTTTTTTTTGAGTTGGAGGAAAATTTGATTTTATAAAGATATATATGTATGTATGTATTCATACCCTGGTAACAAAAGTTCATCAGTTCACAAATACTATTTTATAAAAAATCTACACGCATAGAGTTAATCAAGATTGCTTTGATTGTGTTTTTATAAAATAATAAAAAAGTGAACATTATGATGATTCTTTTCATGAGTTTCATGATAATAATTATAAAACAAAAATTTTATGTAACACAAAATATAAAGGAACCATATGATGAAACTTTCGGCGATTCTCATGATGATTCTAATAATGAAAATCAAATCAAAACCGCAGTTCTTTTGTTTTTACAAACAAATGCATTTTTGTTTTGAAATTGATTAATTCATTTCTACTAAAGAGTTTACATAGTAACATCGTGAGGTGAAACAAATAATATAAAAAAATAATAATTATAAAACACGTGATAACAAAATAATAAAAATATAGCGTAAGTTAATTTTATTTTAGAAAATATTTTTTAATCTTTAGGATAAAGCAGTAGGACCAAAAGAAAATTTAAATTAATATTTTATTGAAATAAAAATGAACTTATGTATGAATTTAAAAATGAACTATTGAATTAAATAAAAATTAAATCTATTTATTTACATATAAATGCATTTTTATTCCGCTCCCAGTAAAAATAAAAACTTTAAAGGTTGGAATTCATAATGAAACCACCTATTAAGTAAGTGGTTCGATCAGTGATGAAATTCCTATTGATACTTCTGATGAAGTTATATATAAATTCACTGGTTTAATAACTAATGAAATTCCTTTATATAATCTTTAATGAGTTTATTGGTTCATCAGAAATTTCAGATGAGATTCCCACGTAGTTCATCAATGCATTCATTGATGAATTATTTTATGAATTCACTGATTACGTGGTTGATGAAATTTATTTATATATTACCTACTGTGTTCATCGGTTTCGTAATAAGGAAATTCATAGTCAAATTCACACGTTGTTCATTAATAAATTCATCATAAAAGGGTAATATATAGGAAAGTAAATAAATGACTTTTCATCACAAGCCCATATAGCGTTCATTGAATTGGTGAGCATACATTTCTAAATGAATTAATTGATGAATTCATCAATACTATGTTACTAGGGTATATGTATATCAATACCAATAAAACTCAGGCCAATTATTCTCTTTTATGAGTTAGTATGAGTAATTAAATAGAAAACAAAAAAATTTGTACAGTTCGTTCGTACCCTGTCGATTTCTCGCAATTTTTTTACTTTGATTTGTTATATCCTACAATACAGGCCTTAACATCAGTTTTTGAATAAAAGGCATCTAAATATGATCATTTATCAGGACTGTCTTTAAATAATTTTCCCATTTATTGATACACACTGAAATTTTTCATTCATAAGAAATTTTCCTGATTTTTATTTTTATTTTCGGCTAATATTTTAGTTCGATGATTATTTGTTTATCGAATATGATCACATGACCAAAATAGTTCAATGTGATTCGATAAAATTTATAAAGAGTGATTATATAACGTAACTCCTCTTTTGCACTTGAATCTTGTATAGGAAAAACACTCTAGAACACAAAGTCACAAAAATTATTTTTTTTGTTTTGTTTACGTTGATTTTTTTGTTTCTTTTTGTTCTTGATGGTACATTATCTGTTTACTTTTTCATACGATTGTTGATATATTTTTACCACTTTCTATTCCATTTCACATACATAGGACTGGCCATGTTTTTCGATGGGAAACGGCCGTATTCATACACGCATTATATATATATATATATATATATATATATATATATATATATATATATATATATATATATATATATATATATATATATATTTATATATATATATATATACATATATATATATATATACATATATATATATATATATATATATATATATATATATATATATATATATATATATATATAGATACTTACATATTAAATTTAACCGTTAACTTGTTAACTTGAATTGGTAGAATCAATTCCATTAGACATTTTTTTTAAATCTAACGACTTTTTGAATAAAAAAAATAACACCCAGCTGACATCTATTGAACGATCTCGAAAGTACATCTAAAACTTAACATTTTATCCTGAATAAATTAAATTTTAATATATTTAATTTTATCTATATTGAATTATAATTATAATTAATAATTATGATATGTGAAACAAATATATTAATTTTATTATAAATATCAGATGTCTCTTGTAAAGGTTTTCCGCCATGTCATGTTTCTGGTTTAGTTTTTACTGAGTTCACTATTAAACACTCCATCATTTTATTATTATATAATTAAAATTATTGTTTATTGTAGTTATTAAATTTTATTTACATAATTTCTTATTTCTCAATATATTTCAATACAGCTACGGATATTTTGCTGCAAAATAAAAGTAGACGTGTGCGGTTAGATTAAAAAAATGTACCACTCTTATTGGAATATGCTTTATCTTTAAAATCGACAATACAAACACATATACATATTTGACTGCGCATTCAATATTCTAAATTCATATTGAATTTTAATTTATGTTTTATTAAATTATTAAGACATTTAGGTAACTGATTTTCAACATTTTATGTACTTGACACTGTAAAAACAGAAATCAAATATATACTTTTTTATTGATAAAAATTATTTCGAAAAATGTGATTTTTACATTCCTTCTTATGGGAAAGTGTAAAATGTACCTCCTCTAAAAAAGCTCAACAAAAAATAGGTCATATTATTACGGCTCTAATGAAGATAGCTCTGATAATAGTTACCAGATATAACCTTTTACTTGAAATCGATAGTGAATGGTTCGATTTTGGTTTGTTAAATTGTTGAACTTTTTAACCGCCATCTTGAATAACAAAGCTAAAACATTAAAATTGATGTCACTTACTTATTTTGACGTTACTCTTTTATTGACAGAAGTTTTATTTTGACAGATATAATTATCAAAAAATTATGACAATCAATTTGGAGTGGCTGCAGTTGCAAATACGACTAGATTATAAAATATTTTATTCATAAATGTAAACAATCAATTTCGAATTTCTTGCGAGAAAGAGAAAGAATATTAGGATATTTTCTAAACAAATACTTATTTGTGAAACCTAGCTTATTTAAATAGGTAGCCCGACGAAGTGACTTATCGTACCTTGCCAACAATCTGACTATATAGTTTTCGATCGCGAGCCAGCAATTCATACTGTTGCAAGCAACCAAAAGATGCCAGATCGCTATCTACGTCATGGTACCATCGTTTTCATCTACCGACAAGCGGGTCGTCCTTCAAAGATCGCTGTACCATTCAAAACGTGACCGATCCAGCGTACTCTCTGTCCATTGATTTCATGCACGATATCTGGAATTCACATTTAATACCTGAACTGGTGATTGAACAGAACTCGGTATGCGCCAAAAGCGTCGCGTTTTGGGCATAATTCTTCTCTCGAATGTTAGAAGCCATCTTTCGCATCCATACATGACATCGGGTGTGATCACCTCTGTAAAATTTCAGATTATCCGCATTTTCAAGTTACTTTGATTTCAAAGTGGACGTACAGGATATAAGGCTCGATTGCCAGCGGTAAGTGAACCTTGATATCCATTCCCACACTATTATCGTGAGCAATGAGAGATCCAAGATATTTGAATCTCATCATTCAGTTGCGTTTTGGTCTCGAAAATCATAAACCAGCTATTTGGTTTTCAACTCGTTGATTTTGAGATCAATGGAAACTAAACACTGTTCCAGAGGATCAAGTATATCTTTCTCTCCGTTGACATTTAATCCAATCATACAGATATCATCTGCAAATGCTAAAAGTTGATTGGATTGTCACAATAAGATATTGTCTTGAGGTGTTTCACTTTTACGAAGGATGTATTCTAACATGAGATAAGAAAGCATAGTCCTGCGTATCTCCTTGTCGAACACTGCAAAATCTCTCGATAACCTGTTCTCAACTTTGACAGAGTATTGTGACTGCGTCACTGCTCATTTTACACAGATGTACGTATTTGTTTGGTATTCCTAAATATTCAAGCGTCTTTTTCGATCAATCGAGTCATATAGGCTTGCTTGAAATCTAGGATTACCTGGTGAAAATCACGAGATGTTTCATAGTACTGCGTTTTTGGTTGTTTCAACTCTTTTGTTGCTTTCCAGAGGGAATATACGGTATCTTTAGTTGGAGCTAGAGAACAAAGGTATTTTCCAATTGTTCATTTTTCACTGTTTTTATAAGTGCCTTAAGTTTGATGCATAAGTTGTTTAAGGTGATTTTATTTTACGCCACTAGTCTATCATTTCTTTCGTGCTTTTCGTTTCTCTTGCACTAGTTCTCTTACTTCTATTGGGTAAATAACGAAGTTGTCTTTCCTCAATGATAATTTGGGAATGCATTCCCAAGCGGACCAATGTATGACATCAAGGAGCTTATTTAGTTCCTGTTCAATTTCATTTTCATTTTGATTGTTACTTAAAGTTCTATTCTTTCCTCTACTAACTGCTTAAATAATTCCCAATTTGTTTTGTTGTTTGTGAGCTGAGGTGAATTTATTTTTTCTATAACATTTTCACTAACCGTCATAATAACAGGAGAATGACCAGATATTAGATTTTCGTCATTTTCATTTTATCATTTAATGATGTAGAAATCTATAATGTCTGGGATTTTGTTGGAATCAGATGGCCAATACGTTGGTTTCCTTCCTGGGTCAAATTCACAGTTTGAGTATTGACCAGCTGCAAGTAATTCTTTGCCTTTTGGAGAGGTTAATCTTGAACCCCAAAAAGTATTTTCATTTTAGTCACCTCCGATAATGAAGTTACTTCCTAATTTCTGGAACAAGTTAATATGTCTTCTTTCTTTAGGTTATACCTCGGGGGACAATATATTGCAGATATATCACAGGTGTTGTGATAACCAAACTTAACCGTCACGGTGGTTACTTGCATGGATTCTTTTTCTATTTTAAGCTCTTCATGATGATTAATATTGTCCCTAATAAATAAAGCTGACCCTCCTCTTGCCCATTCTGATGGATGTGTTGTATGATGACAAGTATATCTCCGGATTGATACAAATGAGCTGCTGATAAAATGTGTTTCTGATGTTGTGTTAATCCGTTTGCATTCCAAATGACTATTCCTAATTAATAGTTTTGATGTCTGGTTTTTGCTATGGAATTATGAACTGAACTATGTATAGCAGACATTATTTCTTTTTAGTTATTTTGGAACTTGGTATTTCTAGCAGATTGAGTCGATCCAGAATTAACTTATTTAGTTTATTCTGTTCTTCAAGGCTATTTAAAATTGCTTGGACAGTGTTTTTGAATTATTCAGTTCCGCTGGTGTCAGATTCTTTCAAATTGGATGACTTAGAAGGGGTTTGCGTGCCTGATCCCTCATTTTCTGTAGTTGCTTGGTGACCTCACATCCTTTGTAGTTCGCTGGATGCTGCCCATTACAGTTTATACAATTTGCTGGTTCTTCTTTAGATAGTTTCAAAGTTTGTGTTGTGCACATTTGACAGATCTTGGTTCGCGTGCGCAATATCTTTGCGTATGGTTATTGCCTTGACATTTTTTACATTGTACTATTTTTGTACTGCTTTTTTTAACAGCTTCAATCTTAACTCGCATGTTGAGTATGCCAGTTATATTGTAAATTTTTTCTATTTTCTCGGATTTATCAAACGATAGCATGAGCAAGGGAAGTTTTCTTTTCGAAACTATAGTTTTGAAACTTCTAGTCGGTTGTCTCCGCTACGTCTCTCTTTTTTAATAATATTCACGGAATCAAGGATTTTAAATCTCTTATTTTCTAAGTCTTCCATTATTGAATTACTTTCACAGGTTGGATGTAGGCCTCTTGCCATGACCTTGATTGGACGATCGTTTTTACTTTTGTACGTGTACCACTGATATTTCTCCGTATTCAGCTTAATTGACAAGTATTTGTATGCGTTTGGGTTAGAAGTGTTAATCTTCCATAGATTATTGTTCAGCACTGTGATTTTGTAATCTTATTCCGTAACAGAACTCATTACACTTTGGATTTCTGAATAGTTGGTTACTCCTACTATAAAAATCGGTGGTGGAGCTTTCACCTTCGGTGCTTCATTTTGTTGAGCTGGTTGCCGTTCTCGTGATTTTGTTACCTCTGGTGAGGACTCAGCTTTTCTTTTTTTATTTCTCTTATTTTGTTTAGCATTTTCCTTCTTCAATATTCAGTTAGTTTCCCTTTCTAACTCTTCCTCGTCTGTTGTATATTCATTCTTCAGGGACTTGGCTCTTTTTGGTTGTGCTTCGATGTCTGCCGCTTCTATGTTTAAGGTTTTGTCTTCCGTTTTTCAATCTGTTCTATTTATTTTTAGGCATATCAACTCGCGTCGAAGATTGGAGATTAATAACTCCATGTCTTCAATTTTTTGTTTTAGTGCTTGATTTTCTTTTTCTTAATTAGAATGTCCATCATTTTCAGTTGCAGGAATTCTTTTGCTACTTCTTTTGGCATATAATTTTGCTGTATTTGACTGCTGCTGAAACGGATTCACTGTTTCCAAATTGATCTCACTAACATGCACAAAAACATGCACCAACTTGATAAATGGTCTATCACGCAGGGTTAACACTTTTGTGTTTTCGCTATAGAGATCAGCGTTTTCATTTTTCTACTGATTTGCTGAGTTAGTTTCTCTAGTTGGTGATCTTGGCAACTTTGAACTTCTTAAGAATGGGTATAGCAATGATTGGCTCATCCCAGAAACTATTGAGCCTACCTCGTTCCAAGATGGATTAACCAACTGGGCAGTTGGTGTACCACCTGGGGTATTTTCTCCTTTTCCTGTTCTATTCATTGCTTAAATTGGTCAGGTTATACACCTCAACATTATTCCATGAATAATGAACCTAAATCTAGGTCATCATCACTTAATAATGTACACAGTTCACTTTATAACGATATGCATAGTAATGTTTTTTATGACATTGCACTTTTTAATTAAAATAAAAATAAAACAAAAGTTTTTTGTTGTGTTATTTGAAACTTTTCAAATAATTTTTATGCACTTTTAATAATTGTAATGAATTATGTTTGCTCTCTTTGAATGTCAAATATTTTGACTCTTTGACTCAAATATTTATATAGCGAGTAATAACACTTAACGTTTTTTTTTTAAAGTATTTGAATTTATTAGAAAGAGTATACATTGCCATTAAATATATAGAGCACAATGGCATTCAAATAACTTCCACGATTGGCTTAACAGTACACCATATTGCCATCCCAATTTTTCACAACAGTTTCAATTGTAGGGTCTGTTTTATAATCAATGCCAATTTCAATTTAATTTTCAAGTCTTGAATAGGGAAAAAACGGCAAATTCGGTTTTACCTATACAATTACCAACTAAGACAATCTACCGATTTCGTCACAAAAACTTGTATACCTAAAAAAGTTAAAAACATCGCAACTGCGAACAATGCGAGTGAGGATAAGATGAAACTGTTGAGCACTTGTACTCCTGTTCTTCATACTCTGCCATAGACCGCACAGCTTTGAATCAACTAATGTCCTTGAGAATACCATATAACTTCATTATAAGAACAAAATAAATTTCAAGACTAAGGGCCGATTGTATGAACGCGGATAGACGATATAACCTCGGATATATCGTCGTTTGCATTGTATGAACACAAAAATAAATCCATGAGTAGAGTTATATCGTCTGTTTCTATCTTCTCTTTTCGGTGGTTATAACCGAGGATAGAAATTGTTGTTGTTGGTTTTTTTGACATTTTTAAAATATTCGCAGTTTGTTTTTTAGTTCGTGTTATTGAGACGATTAAATATATAAACTGATTACTAATTATAGTTTTTAAATATAAAATTAATTACAACCACATAAAATGCAGTCAAATAATAATAATCCGACAAAACGAATGAAAAAGGAAGAATATCAAAATTTATTTTCAATTATTGAAAAATATAAAAAAATTGTGAATTGTAAAAAAACTGATACAGTGTCGAATACGAAAAAAAATGAAGCTTGGCGAAACATTACAATTGATTTTAATGCAAACAATTTAAATAAAAAAAGCGAAACTCAGATCCGAAATGCGTTTAAAAACAAATTGGGAGAATTGCGGAAAACGATCGCAGAAGAAAAAGCTGAAAGGTTCAGAACGGGAGGTGGACCACATCAACCCAAAAAGAGCGAAAACGACCCAATATATTCATTTGTGGAAGCGTCGGTGTGTCCATTAGATAACATAGATTCATCAGATGCTTTGTTTCATGTATGTTTCTTACTAATTTGAACTATGATAAATTATTATAATGTAGCTTTTGTAGGGTGACGATATGAATACGGAGTATGTTGTAGATGACGATTTGATGGATCCACCAAATAGTTCATTGATACCTGATATATCTATTAATACTGTGGATAATGGGGAATCAGAACCTGGTGATATATCTACTAACGACGATCGTATTCAGACCGAAAGCTCTAATATAACTGTGCCAAATGCACCATCAACGTCAAGCAGCAATGAAATAAACAGACCATCGACATCCTCAAATGCTAGATCAAATATATTGAAGTCACGCGCATCGCGGATTTCATATTCTGAAAAGCTGAAAAACCAAATGATGGAAGAAATTATAAAAACGGAAAAATTGAAGCAGCAGTATTTAAAAATGAAAATTCGCTTAAAAGAAAAAGATTTAGAAAATTAGTTTTAATTTATTTTTGTTTATTAATTTTGAAATAATAATAATAATAATATTTATAAAATGGTTTATAAATTATTTATAATAAATTTTCTTGTGCGGTCATCAGGAAAACTTTCCATCGTATTACGGACACTTGGTACTGGCTGAACATACATTTCTAGTATTTCTATTTCCGGATCTGCAGGTTCAGGTTCTCTGTGTAGAATTGCAATATTATGTAATACTGCTGTAGCCACAATCATTTTTAATGAGTTTGAAATATGGAGCCTACTTTTGGTTGCAACCGAGGGAAAGCGACGCTTCCATATTCCGATGCACCGTTCCACTAAATTTCTGGTGCTTTTGTGCTTAGTGTTGTATAATTTTTCTTGCTCAGTTACCGGATTTCGCAACGGAGTTAGTAAATAATTTTTATTTGCGTATCCACTATCACCTAGCAAGAAACGATCTCCAAATTCTCCATTTTCTAATTTTACTTTTATTAAAGAAAAATTAAATATGGTTTGATCATGTGCTGATCCATGCCATCTGTAAAATATTACATTACTTTTAAAACATTTTTAATGAATTTTTTTATTTAACTTACCGTGCTGTCAGATCAATAATTTTGTGATCGGCATTACAAACTAGCTGGCAATTGATAGAAAACCACCCCTTCCTATTCCGAAATAGTTCAGCGTTAGCACCACCGGGTGAAACTATTGGAATATGTGTTCCATCAATTAATCCGAAAATTCTTGGAATTCCATTCATTATATAAAATTTTCGTGCAGTAGCTTTTTGCTCCTCCTCGGTTGGCATTTTTATAAATTGATGAAATTTTGATGCTAATATGTTATTAATTTTGCGTACAGTTCGACATACTGTAGCAGTATCTACTCCAGACAAATCACTAATAACATTTTGATAACTATTTGTCGCATAATAACGGAGGGAGATAAATAGTTGATCTTCTACACAAAGTGGAAGCCCCCTCATACTAGTTTCCTGTAATTCACTCTTGATCAATTCAGATATATAGAAAAACGTCGACTTTTGAAATCTATATCGTTTTCTAAATTCCTCATCAGAATAAAAATCTAAAGGATTATTATAATCCTTATAGATTTTTGGCCGTCGAATTCCTACCACCATACTTATATCTCGAGCTTCCAATATTTCCGAATCCGATGTAGATGATGATGACGATGATTCCATCTGCAAATGAACAAAATTTAAATCAAAATTCCATTAATATATTACATTATCATTTTATTGTATTCTGATTATAGTAATTCGTACTTACATTTTGCATTAACAATAATAAAATTTAAATGAAAATTTATGATTTTAATTTAATTTTATTTAATAATGAACACTGAACTTGTATTTTTTTATTCGTAAAACTATTCGTTTAATCGCTTTGAAGTTTGAATAAATATTTGTCAACAACTAACAAACGTCAAATATAATGAAATAGTGTTACCAGAAAAAAACTGCTGTAAAACTGCTATAAACGGAAGATAGAAAATTTGTTCATACAATCGGAAAAAAATAAAATCGTCGGATAGAGATATATCTCTACTCTCGGATTTTATTTCTTCTATCCGCGTTCATACAATCGGGCCTAAGTGTGTACATCTCGGAAAGTCACAATGCCCAATCGATCCAGACTGATTGTAAAAAAAATATATCAAAGTGCAAGTATAAGTGCAATAAACGAAAATCAAATAAAAAGTACATCGTTGTCAGACAATAATTAAACAAACGAACGCGAACAAAAAGAACGACGTCCTCTTGGATAAATAAATAAAGCTCGTTTTTATAAAGTATATGAAACAAAAAAAATTCAACTACTCACACGTATCAACTAAAGAGGCAAAAGGGATAGGTCGCCGTAATAAAAGGAATTGAAAGATTCATGGATCCAATGAAATACATGAAGCTCTCTTTGCAGAAGATCTCCACGCAATATCAGTTGCCAGCATCTTAAATTGAGAAAATATGCCACAACCACTGTTCCGTTTACAGTAAGATCTAGACAATAAACCAACAAAGGGCAAGAATGTGATATTTAATTTAAAATATTTGAGGAACCAAAGAAAAAGATTAATCCAATTCAATGTGTGAAATGCCCAGAATACAGGCACATGAAAGCATATAACACATTAAAACTGATGCTTTAGTATCAAAGTGCAACAACTACAATGGAAACCATACGGCAAGTTATAGAGGTTAACCAGTTTATTACATTGATTTAAAATGCAGAATTATTCCTAACCGGTAAGCAGAACAATACATGCTGACATTGCAATCAGTAGTTAAACGCGAAAATGCAACAGTGAACAGTTCTGTGCATCAAATGGCAGTATTCTTAAGGGCACAACTCCAAAAGTTCAAGCAAGTGAAGAAAGAAGTATTTCTACAGTATTAAAGTATCTAACACATATGATGCAAAGCTTCATGACTGTGATGAAGAGAACTATTGACCTCATGATGGAAAACATAAACATGATAATGAAGATAGGTGTTTAAAAATAAAAATAGGTACCACACAAAGAGCTGGTATCAAACAAAGATCCTTTAACAGCCTATAGAGAGCTGTAAAATCATAAAAAGAAAATAGAGGATTGGTTAAAACATGGCGAATACACGTAAACGAAGCTAAACTTACCCACACGTTTATTACTTTAAATAACAAAGTACTTCTGTACAAATCAACTATCACACCACAGAATCCAACTGTGGTAGTTCTATACCGCCTTAATAAAGAATAACTGCAACGACACAATTTAAGATACTTAGGAATATCACAAATGTTCTGATATGACCCAGGTATTAAACCGTCAACGAGATGATCAAAAAATGCAGCCCGAAATTTTTTTTGGAACTAGAATTAGATTCAATTAGATACAGAGTTTAAAATATCTGAAAGATAGACATTGGTTATGGCGCAATATCGATTAGAACTTAAAAAATTTGAGTATAAGTCGAGGGTTAGATGTATCTATACTCGTACAATAAAAGTCAGTATATCACATAGATAAACATAATATATTATATCAAATTGTAAATTTAACTTATAAATATATTTCATGATTTTACGGTGGTTTATCAGGATTGTTTAATATTTGTATTTCGTAGAGTAGTCTGGTGTTCAATTTCAGGCAGCAAATAATCCGTTATCGTGACGATAATTCCACCAGCCATAAACCACACCAAACCGTCGTTATATCTGGTACTCTTGAACCTTTTCGAGTTCATCCTAAATTTGGCAATTTTGCTTACTAACGTAGCCATTAAGCCAGAAATGAGACTTATCGCTGAACAAAATGTTGGTCGAAAATAGTGGATCTTCTTCAAGCTTTTCCAAAATGCTTTGTCGGGCTAGGTCTTTCCATGATAAAATGTCAAATAATACTGAACAAAAATTCCATAAGAGTTTGACACGACTTATTTTCTGTCCCTACTGATTTTTTCTTGAGTCCATATTTATTTCATATATTTAACTTACGAGATGGAACTTCACTTCACCAAAGAAATATACCATACAATTTCGAGATGTGAATTCCGGCGAATTTCAGTGACTTCATGGATCTTCCTTTGATAGTTAACCTGAATGAAAACTGTTGCTGTACATCTAATATGGCAGACGCCATCGGCAACTTTTGTATATGTAAGTGACTAATGTGTGACAGTGGTGGAACGCTAGTCTAGTGCTGGAAAAATTGTAGTGTCTTATCTTTTTCCTGTCCAGTTCGTGTTTAAACTTCCAATGCTTAATTTATATTCTGTTGCTGAAAAAGATGTATGTATCTGATCCAAACATTGGTTGCTCGCCCTGTAACTATAGGCGTTAATAAAGAAACTTAGAACTATTAAATGAACCACCGCAATTACATTTCAGGATGGTGAAACATGGAACACGAATGGACTGTTAGTAAAGGTAAGTGGTATTAAAAATATTTACGACCAACCTAATAATCAGGCTCTCTGTTTCTTTGAAAGCAATTTATTTTTTGACAGCGAACTCCCATTTTCTTCCAGAATATTCTTTCTAGTTAGTTGTCGATCTTCCTCTTTCTAGTCTATATAAAAAAATGCTTATGGTATCATTATTATTTCTTTTACCAGGAAGTTCATGTTTTTTACTATCCTCTATTGCAAGACAGTTTATCATTTACTGTCCCTAGTGGAAAGTTTCGCTAGTTGTAGTCTCTCTGTGTCAAAACTCACAGTTTGTCTCACAGGTTGCCATGCCCAAAATGCAATTATCTCCAGCTTCCCTCAATTCTTACAATATGATCTCCACGGTAGAGTCTTTTCGCAGGCAGTAGAATTTATCGTCTGACCATTACGAACTACGATGACGAACGTAAGCTAACTCATTCCTATCTTTAGCTTTGTAGTTTGAGTATCGGCAAATCGGATTATATAGCCAAATTTGCAAATCGGATGATATAGGCTTCTAATTCATGCTAAAACTATAACATAATCTCTCAAAATGTTTTATATTTTGAGCGTTTGTATCTGAACCTTTAACTCGGCATAAGATACTATTGCCATTTGAACGAAATTAATCTGCTTCTCCATCCTTGCATCAGTTCCTCTTTCAAGGAGATTTCTTCTATAGTTCATGTTACTGTTGTTTAGTAACCTATAAGTTGCTGTTCTTGATCTACTATTGTTGCTGTTTTTGATCCAAAAATGTTAACTAAATGCTGTTGTGGTTAATGAGGATACTTGAACTGCCATATAAAACCAAATGCTGAGATTGGCTTAACAGTTCTCATCTTAGTATGTCAGATTGTGTAGAGTATTTTTGAAATACGAGCTAGCTATTGACAAAAGAGAGTTAGATATCAGAATGTGTAAAACACCAAATCAACTTCCTCTACATAAATGTATAGTGGGATCTCAAGATGTGAACCAGATCATATTGTGAGGTTCACCTCATTAAGTAAGCCATTATAGTCTAACTTGCACAATATCACCGAAGAGCCTGGCAAGTGAGTTTTAAGAATCTTAAGTGAGTCTTAATTGTTTCCATCCGGCTCAGTAAATCATTCATCATCCTTCTGAAAGAGTCCAATTTCATTTCTGTGGTCTTTTGAAAGGTTATTTTGGAGCCTAGTACTGTGCGGAGCTTATCAATTATGTCACAGAAGGTTCTCATTAAAGCTCTCTTAGAGAGTCTCAATTTGTGGTTGTATTCCACTAGATCCTATTATCAACCCTCTCTCAACTGAGTTTTGCACAAATTAATAGCCTAGATGTGTAAAGTGCACTAGGAAACATCCACCAAAAGAATGCAACAAACGTAGAAGCGAACCAGCGAAATGTGTACACTGTGGGGATCACCACCCAGCAAATTACAGAGACTGTGAAGTTGCCAAACAGCTGCAAAGAATGAGAAATAGTAAAAGAAATCCAACAGAGAACATCAGAACTCTTAGTTCTCAACCTAGGACGCCATCCTATCCAAACCAAATCCCTCTTAATAGCGCGAAAGTAAGAGAAGGCGCGACATATGCCCAAACGGCTAGCCAAAAGGAAAATGCCAAGAAACCACCTAGTCAGGAAAATCATTTCCTGCAGAAGTTAACCACTGTAAATTCTCATCTGGCGACGCAAGATCATCGACTAAAATCTATATGAGTGAGTTACCAAATCAACAAGAAAAAAAGACTAGGAACATTGGAAAATACATCGACGAACCAAACTAAAAAAATTACAGAAGCGACAGGTAAAACTACAGAAGTTATTAACTACCTTAATTCTTATCCATACAAATTAAACAAGAAAAAATAATAACACACTATTTAAGAATTGCTACCTGGAATCCAAATGGTCTTGCGCAACGCATTTCAGAATTAGAAGTATTTTTAAACACAATAACATTGATATATGCCTAATCTCAGAAAGTCACTCTACTAGAATCTCGTATTTCAAAATTCGTGGATACCAGTGCTATCAAGCTCTTCTCCCAGCAGAAAGAGCTAAAGGCGAAACAGCAATCTTCATCAAGGAAAATATTAAACATCAAGAAGAACTTAAAATAGAGGAAGAAGCTATGCAAGGAGCAACTGTTTCTATTGAAACCAAAAACTACAAGAGCTACACTATATCAGCAATTTACTGTCCACCCAGATATAACCCAAAAAAGGAAGACTACATCAAACTTTTTAAATCGCTTGGTAAAAATTTCTTTATTGTAGTCGATTTTAATGCAAAAAATATATTTTGGGGATCAAATCGAACTACTCCCAAAGAAAGAGAGCTATTTGAAGCAGGCAGAACATTAAAATGTGAGTTCCACTCCAGTAGAAAGCCAACCTACTGGCCTACGGACGTAAATAAAATTCCTGATCTTCTAGACTTCTATATATCAAGAGGTATCTCCGAAAATTACTTAGTAGTTGAAAATGAAGAAAGACTATCATCGGATCACTCTCCAGTCTTAATGGCAATAAGTTCCACGGCAATAAGGAAAGCAAGCTCCAAGACTAACAAATAACAAAAAAAACTGGGAATACTTTCGCCAGGTAGTCGAAAAAAGCGTCAATCTACAGGTGCCGATCTCGAACGATTATATGATAGAAGGAGAGCTGGAAAATCTCATTGAAAGTATACAGAAAGCAGCATAGGAAAGTACCCCCATCCAGCATGGTATATTACAGAAAAGTATAAGTTACCCAGTTGAAGTGAGAGACTTTGTTAACGAAAAAAGACGAGCTCACAAGACTTGACAGAGAACTAGAGCTCCTGAAAATAAAACAATCCTAAATAATCTGTGCAACAAACTTAAACTGCTAATAAAAGAGATCAAGAATGAGTCAGTAGCTAGCTTTCTAAGTATCCTGACAGGTAAATCTAACACGGACTATTCGTTGTGGAAGACCACTTAAAGTCTGAAAAGACCTAAACTGCAAGTGCCACCCATAAAAAAATTTGATGGAACCTGGGCTCGCAGCGATAAACAAAAAGCTGATCTGTTTGCCGAACACCTATAAATTACTTTCAAATCACCAACTGGGCAGATAGAGAATGAATATTTAACACCGATCAACAAAATAGACGAGCTACTTCTCCTACCAGTCACTGTGAAAGAAATCAAACAAGAAGTAAAAAATCTTAGAGATGAAATAGCTCCTGGTTACGACCCGATAACAGCAAAAATAATCAAAGCACTACCAGAAAGAGCACTACGGAAGCTACAGCACATAATCCATGCTGTCTTTAGGCAAAGTTATGTTCCGAGACAGTGGAAAGTAGCAGAAATAATAATGATTGCTAAGCTTAATAAACCGTTAAATGACAAAACATCATACAGGCCAATCTCTTTACTAACAACCACATCGAAAATTTTTCGAAAGATTGTTTCTGAAGAGACTTAAGCCAATTATAGAGAGTAGAAAACTTATTCCACCACATCAATATGGGTTTCGAGAAGGCCACTCAACAATAGAACAGGTACATAGAATCACTGATACGATTGAAGAGGCGTTGGAAGAGAAGCAGTTATGTTCAGCAGTATTCCTAGACGTAGCCCAAGCATTTGATAAGGTTTGGCACCATGGTCTGGAATTTAAGCTTCAACGAGATCTACCAAAACAACATTTTGAATTGCTTAAGTTATACATAAATGACCGTTATTTTCAAATGAGACAAGAAGAGGAGTACTCAAAACTAAAGAAAATATTGGCAGGAGTCCCACGAGGTAGTGTGCTTGGCCCTGTGTTATACCTTCTGTATACAAATGATTTACCAAATATAGCAGAAGCCAGAAAAGGGACTTTTGCTGATGACACTGCAATTATGACCACTGATATTAGTATTTTCGAGTCAACAAGGAAACTACAAAATGCTGTTAGTACAGTAAACACTTGGACAAAAACCTGGAGAATAACGCAAATCGAATCAAAATCAACACACATCAACTTCACCAACAAGAAAGTAGAATACATCCCGATTAGACTGAATTCACAACAAATTCCTTACTCTGACAATGCGAAATACTTTGGCATGACACTAGACACTAAGCTTAGGTGGAAAGCGCATATTAAAAAGAAAAGACAAGAATTGAATTTTAAATTCAAAAAAATGCAGTGGCTTATTGGAAGAAACTCTGAGCTGACAACGCAAAACAAACTACTATTATATAAACAAATCCTTAAACCTATCTGGACATACCGCATTCAAACTTGGGGCTGTGCAAAGAAAACTACAGTTAAGATCATACAAACATTTCAAAACAAAGTACTACGTAGCATTGCTCTATGGTATGTTAGAAATGACAACCTCCATCGAGACCATAACATGGAATACGTCAGTGATGAAATATTTAAGTTTGCAATGAGTCATGTACTGCGACTGCAGCAACACGACACCGAGGAGCTGCGTAACCTACTGGATCACACCAATGGACCAAAGCGCCTAAATAAAACAAAGCCTTTAGAATTAGTGGTTCCCTGAACTACTGAAATCAAAGGACTGGACGAAACGGGACGAACCGATTTTTCTCATCCCATAAGATGCTTCACTGCTTAAAAATACAAAACATTTACTAGATAATCACTGAGATTAGTTGTAATAATATACAGAAATACAGATTTCTTAAAAAAAAAAAACTAATTGATAGTTTTTATGAATATTTTCACAGACGCCATTGACTCCTTAGGGCTGTCTTAGACCATTGTCATAAGCTGACTGAATAATATCAAATACAAATGATTGGAAGAAAGTGCTAAGTCCTCGCGACACTCAATGCTTCTCCTTTCCGAGGGCCTTTCAGTTTCAATAATAGCCTTGCATTGGCGCCAGTTCATTGATCTGGGAACCTAAATTTCTTATAGCTGCATTTTAATAATCTTAATCTAATCACAATCATATCAAAACTGAAACAGTTAAACCTCATCAGAAAAATGCAAGTTACTAATAAGTGTGGCCATATAAGAACAAGCTAGCACAAAGATTTTTTATTTAAAAATATTAACTAATGTTAGTTCACTCTACTACGTACCTCTAGAAGCGATTTAAATATTCTCGATAACTAGATATTCAAAGAGATGTATACTCTTGGACGTAGTGGCACTATTTGGAATATCTTCCACTTATTTAATATTAAAATTCTTACTATCACAAATTTATAACAAATTTCAAAGACAAATGATTAATTAATCCATTATATGCTGAAACTCTGTTTACCGCCCAGGTGGCACAGTGGTTAAAGTTGCGGCAGTTGGAGCGCGAGGTACCGTGTTCGAATCCCGATAGGGACAGGATGCAAAAGGGATTTTTCACCATACGATTACGATCGATGGTGTGAATGAACACATCTATGACCCTGTGTTGGAGTGCAGAATTCATGGGCCAACCCATCTTCCATGTCAGTACTATATAGGATAAGTTCGTATAGATCCAAAGTTCGTATATTATTTATTGTATTGATGTGAAACCACGTGTTATCTAGAGACAAATCTGGTTAATCCTAGACATATCATCTCTGTCAGCAAAGTAGCTGATGAAGTAGAGCATATAAATATATTCTCGTACACACATACATACATACCAATAGCCGAGAATTTCTTAAATAAACATAAATTAGACAATATTTAACCGTAAACTCTTAAACAGCCTAGAAAATTGAAACCCTCCCATATTAATACTCGTTCATCCCAACGATGAAAATACTTTATGAATTATTATCGTGAATTAAATTTAAAGACATTCGCTGTACACCCAAATATAATTTAAACGTTACTGTAAGAAAAATGTACTAAGACGAGTGTACAGCATAAAACGCGTACAACGGCAAAATGATTTCATATAAGAGTTATGATGTCATGAATTTCTTCAAATTTTATTACAGTTATATTTTAAACACACGATTCTGTTTTACTTTAATGCGGATCGCACGTTTTTAGCGTTTAAAATTTTCATTCTGTTCGTTCCTCGAAAATTTGTTGCTGGTTTTCCTGTTGTTTGTATGAGCTTTCGCTGGGAAAATTTATTGCAACTTTTTTTTTATTGCGTTTCCTAAATTTTTTATGGTTTGTTCCAACTTTAAAAAAGTTTAAAGTAAAGACGGGTTTTTACTGTTCATTTTATTGTGTTGTATATACACACATTTTATGATCTACCAACCGGAAAGGATATGTGTCTATTCCTACATGATGTTATTGTTCATTGAACGAATTTTCAACAAATTATGTTCTCTGTTCGTTTGCGCTTTTCATTGTAAGTTTATTGTACACAGTATGCAAATTATGACGAATATGAATTTTCAACACCCTACATTCTATTAGTGTGATATAACCTAGAAGGATATTATATGTCTCGCATACGAACACATACACAATGAGTAAAATCGGCGGTTTAGGATTGTATAATTTATGTCTGATCATCAGCATAAAGTGTATAAGGTAAAAATGGCATAAATTATAAATGATCTGACTTCTACTGTAATTACAATTGAGTCAGATCTCAATATATAGGTAACAGAAAAGTAGAAATGGACTTAAGGATTTTTCTTGTCTAGTAGATACGAGAACGAAGTGAGAAGTAAATCAAAGTTTTTCTGATTTTTCGATCTCTTCCGAATAATAAAATTTCTCCAACCCTTCAAAAATAGAATCATTTCTTCAAGTTCGAAAACAGAAAATAGTCGCAGGGGTCCAGTTCAGCAGAATATGGTGGATTTGGAAGCAATTCGAAACGTAATTCATCGGTTTTAGTCGTGGTTACTGTACATACGTGTACACACATGCATTGATGGAAGAGAACTTTCTTATTCGCCAAATGCGATCGGTTCAAAAAGATAGTAATATTTGCCGTTCACATTTTTAACCCATTTTGAAGGTAATCGAACCCACAAAACTGTGGCCATGATCTTGTTGGCCAGAATTCCATGTTTTCAAAAAAATCAACGGGTTTTCTGTTTTCAATGGCTGTCAAAACTGAACTAAATAACAGATCTTTTTTAAAATTTTAATTTGGTCTAGTGACAGATGGTATTCACTCGGGAAATGTGGGATTTGCGATAGTGGCGTCCTCTGTTGTAATTTTTCCTAATTTATCATTCCGCTTCTATACGACCTAGCTTATCTTTTCCAGGAAACTTGTCTTTCATTGTGCTTATGACATTGGTTTTATGATCTACTTTTTCAATAAGGACCAATGCGGAGCAATCTTCATATTACCTTTAAAAAAACTCCTCTCAAGTATAATATTCCAATTGCCATTTTCAATTAGTTGAGACATATTATGCAATCATTCAAATCAGACACTCGAATGAATAGTATTTTTCTGACACCAGGTTGCAAAATAAATATTATATAATTATAACAGCTTTTACAGGCCATTGCTTGTTCTTATCGTGTTAACACTTCGACTGACATTTGCGATCATGAAAAACTTCCACATACTGTCGCTAACTAGCTGATCCACATTTTTGATGTCATTTCATTTTTTGTACCATACCAGCAATTTTATTAAATTTGAAAATATCTCGTAGTGACCTGTCAACATCCAACTCTCAATAAACACATGACAACGGAACACAAGATATGCTGATTGTATTAATCCGTGTGGACAGTTTCGTATAGTACTTGGAAAGAATAATCCGTGGCAAAAATATTTGATCAGTGACCGACCAGTTCGAAAGAAATTTTCGTTGGTAGTCACCAATAATTTTTCTGCTAGTGGAATGATTTTGTCTCATATCACCTTTTCAAGATTGAATATAATTCAATCAAATAAAAATTTGATATTTTTTATTTCATATTAAGAGAAATTCTTAATATGAATTTCAACAATTGAATATAACTTTTTTTCGTCACACCAATCGAACAAGGCTGGAAAAACAGTTCGAAACAGTTACTCTTCGAATGGTACTGTGGTGTTTCCCTCTTCTGTCTCACTTATTCGGAAATAACCATAAATGGTCACTGTCTACATATTTGGTTAAAGACCGATATACGATCTCACGTCTTATACTAACCGACCTCACCCTTTTGAAATTAATACACAGTTAATTTAACTCGGAATGTTTTACCTGAATGTATGCATGTTTCCAAGTGGGATATTTTAGTAAGGGAAGAATGTAATTGTCTTTAGAGATGATATACGCGATCAAAACGTACATTATTCTTTCTTCATTATCGGTAGCAGCTTCGTATCAAGAACACCGATGTCATTACAAAAGTCAGTCTAGATTCTATGAATTATTCGCTTGGTATCACACATATAGGGTTTTAACTGAGCAACTTTTCAGTTTGAATCAGAAGCATTTGTGCGCTTAGCTATTTTGTCCTAATACGAGTTTTAAGTTTGTACTTAAACAGATTATTACTTAAATATAAGCCTCCAGTTCTCTCTTCAAATCGTACTGTATAGGTGACTCATGTTGTTTGTCGAATTATACTTCATTTACTATCTCAGTGGCTTTCCGATTTAGAAGTATGCTTCTGAGTGAATTTAATTGTCTCGGCTTCAACTCCTAGAAAATCATAACTAAATTAGGCCTTCATATGAGTTTGGGCGCTGTCGCATTTTATTTAAGGGATGAATTTTCTGTTAATGGTCTGGACACTGATGGTTGTTTCATAACTGAAGTAGAAACTCTTTGTTTAGATTACTTGTACCTTCTGATTTCCAAAAATCTGGTCAACCTTGAGATTCTATCCTTAGTTATTCATGCAATCTCTATACCAAAGTTAATGGTTACTTTGTTCACTTGGATTAAGTTTCCTTTACGAACAGTCCGTTGGGTAGAATTTCGATTATACATATTTCGAACGAATGACTTTGTGAACTCAATATCGTTGGAATCACCAAGCCTACCGTACCGTGTCATAAATAACCATCATGGAATCTTAAGGGTTGACATCTTTTCTAATTGGGTAACTCTTCGTCTCATCTCTATGTTACAGATTTGAAAAATGTCTTATCTTTATTGATGAACGAACGCGACCAAATTAAATGCGTCGATTGCCATTTAAATCCTAACGGTTTAATTTTAAGTGGATCTTCGGACAATAAGAATAGAACTTCAGTGGAGTTGAGTACCATTATCGGATTGCAACATTAAATCGGACACTTGTGTTCTGACGTCGTACTGCTGAAGCAATTTAAGCCTTTTTAATGATTTTGAGTAAATATGTCCTGGAATTGGTAAGTAGATGAGAGGTCTATATCTGGAATCATAAAATTTAATTATTAACATGATCCTTAAGTCCAATTGAAAAACAGTTGTTTTTCAGATAACATTCGAGACTTAATTGGCAAATTTACAATTAGTCAAATTACAACAAAAGTAGTGAGAGCATCAGTGACATAATCAGTGTTGATTACGGTTTCTACTTTATGTGTATATAGAATTCTTGTTAAGGAGCGTCTACAAGATCTAATTTCTCAGGAAACTGAACTTGTTAGCTTCATATACTGGCAGTCTATAGAAACAGAGCATTAGCACGAGTCACGTAATGACGAATTTATGGATTATCATTTAAGAATGCTCAATATTCAAAACGACAAAACCACAAATGCATTCAGCGAGGTTACATTACAACCTTATAAGTGTCAAAAACTAGAGTTTCTGGAATTAATAAGACCCATAAAATACTAACATAGCCCATCTTAAGTATGTCACAACTAAAACTACATATAGAAGTATTTGTCTGAACTGACTCTCACCATACACCGGATGATCGAGTATATCCTTAAAACAATACTTGAATTGCGGTTAACGTGGGATGATATTTGTGATAAAGAGAACAGATTTCATAGAGTAGTGACGTGTAGCAGTTCAACATATTTGTTGAATAATATTTCAAACCGCTTCTTATTTACTAAATGCAACTTTTTCATTAATGCCGAACTTTATTACGTCACGTTCTATCGTATAATCGAGGTAAATATTATATTCACAGTGACAAGTGCACCATCTATATTCCTCTAGAATATTCTTGTTTCGATAGCATATTTAGTACAGTCAGTTGTTACTACTTTTGAATAGATATTTTCTCGTGTCGACATCTATTCAAAGTATAATGCACCACATTATCATTTTACATTATCATAATTAGCAACTGCATTATCTTAGTTCTAGTGTTAGTATTTCTCGATCGTGGCGCGCGTGTCCTCCCTCTTGGTTGAGTTGACAAGCCAAGTATTTTCATTTGATGTATGAATATGTCGTTTGACGTGGGCGGTGGAAATAAAATAATAATATATATCTTAACAAAATAAATAATTTAAAAACATTTGTAAAGTTAAATTGTAATATAAATTTAATAATAAAATAACACAATACATAAATTAATTAAATACAAAATTGTATATTAAACACATTTTAATAATAAATACAACAATAAAATAAATTAATAAAATATAAATAAATATACAACAAAGTGTTAAAGACGCGTGGTTTTGAAAATTATATTCTATCCAACATCATAAAACCCAAAAATTTCTTTTCATGGGCCGGAACAAGATATAAGCGATACGAGTCGATGACCTTCCAAGCTAAGGTTCATTTAAGAAAGCCTTGTCTTTATCGGAGCTTTCTGTTTCTCTTTCTAAAAAACGGGAATACACTCTCCAAAAACCACAACACACAATGTTCAGAAAAGACGAAAATATTAAAAGATTAATGGATCATAAAAAATATCCAAAGCTAAGCAACAGTACAAAACTATGCGTCTAGCATATAAACTGCTCGACAAGATGACCGAAATCCCTGAATAGCAGCTGTCCAAAAAGCAGGTAGATTCTTTTGCATCAATTCTGAAAAATGAAAAATGATGGAGGGAGAACTATACGTAGAAAATACACAATTTGGGGTGTCCTCAACCTAACAGTGTACCAAGGATGCGTGAGCAGGTTGGCAATAAAGATGCGTGAAGTTGACTAAGAGTTCAAATAACAGATTATATCTGTTTATATCTGATTGCCTTTCAACTTACTTAGTTAGTCTAGATGACACAATATCTGTAAAAAGATGGCCTCGAGAAACACCATTGAAGTTTATTATTTATGTTAAAATTTAATCAAAAGCACACTGGCAAACTCCAAACAGAATGGTTACACCGTAAGAAGAAGGTAAGTTAGGTGAACGCCGCAAGAGATCCATGCTTTAGAATAAAATAATTAATGGATTACTGTTGAAACTGGGATCAAAAGAGGAGACAGTAGTCCGTTATAGAGATGGTGCAATTGGCGGTGGGTTCTCTTCTCGAGGCACAAATAATTCTAGAAAGTTCGTCTCATGCAATAAACCTAATCTGAATAAAACAAATATGATCACAGTCATAGATGGTGTGTAAGGCTTAAACATGTTGCTAAAATTCGTTGAACCACTCAACAAATTTTCCTTCCTAATGTGAAATTTCTCGGACAAATTCTAGACAGTAAGTTAACATTTCAAAGGAAGCAGGATAACATTCTCAATGTTGATCAATATAATTGATTCACTATAACAGTGATGCCGTCTTCGTTTTGACTTAACTTCCGTATGCACCCAATAAACCAAACACCGTCTCTTGAACTTTAAGCTCGATATGTAAGAAAAAGCGACCCTGGAGGTTAAGTCCAAATTACTAATCACTCTCAGCCTGAATGTTTCAAGATTGCATAAAATGACAAAAAAATGATGGATAAGTCACATGTATAACAGATACCGCACTGACTCGTTACTTAGTATTTGCAAGATGTTTGAAAAACTATTACTGAATTTGCAAAAACCAATGTTGAATACACTTGGTTTTCAGTTTGGATTCGGGAATTACATTCAATCATATATTATGTCATCGAGTGACTACAAAGCCTAAAAGCTATCGATGAGAAGAAATGCTATCCCCAGATGTATCACACAGTTTCGTACACCTTAGACACAAAACTATTGACTATTTATTTTTATACCTTGCGAAAGCAGGGATACCTCTGAGCAAAATAAAAGAACTTTTTTTATATCTTCTTGGTCGTAGTGCTATACCGCCAGTAAAATCATTATATTTGGTATGTTTCTTCTATTTGGAATCGATTTTCTTTCACGAACCACTGTGAAAGAAGAAACATTCTAAAAACCAACATGTAAGTCCTGTAACTACTTGGCGTACAACCAGAATGAAGACATGTGAAGTAGATGACTATAACTGAACTAAAACCCATACCATATTTTCAATTTATGGACTCGAGTATGTTTTATCTTATTTATATGATGATTCATTTAAGTTTACGTTGATGTACCAATTCACAAAATCACCCAGCAAATGACAGAGCGGTTAAAGCTGCGGTAGCTAGAGTAGAAGGATATCTTACGGTTTGAATCCTGATGTCAGCCGGTGCAAAAGGAAGTTATCATCATTTGATTACGATCGTTGATTTGAACGAACACATCTACAACCTCCTGTTGGAGTGCAGCACTCATGGGCAGACTCATCTTACATGCTATAGTACTATAGGCTGGCATGGATGGAGCAATGCAATGTGCAGATGGTCTAAGTACGGTTGAACCATATTAGTTCAATAAATTGACGGAAGATGATGGAGCTTATTCAATTTCCAAAACATCGAATGCACAAAACTCTATTAAATATGAGCGATTTCCCCATTGACCTTTATTTTGAAGCAAAATAAACTTAAGTGAGTATTTTTTCACCTCTTATATATATGAACGAGTAAGTTAAACATCCCCATTGAGAAACCGAAAAATAAATGCAAACACACAATAAGTCAATTCGTGTATGAGTCTTGCATTGAAATTTAAAGGTGCAAAAACAATGGGTGTTGCGGGAATAACGTCAAAGAACAGGTATATTTCACCTATAAAGTCTTGGATATGGTACATCTTTAGGAATCAATCAACAACACTTAATGTACGAAATTTACACCATATCGTGTCAACAATCTAACTTCATTATTTTCGATTGCGAGCTATCTCTCTCGATTGATAGAAATCTTAAGAAGTGGCTCCAGTAGTGTCTTAGTTGAGGATCATTTAACCGATGTTCTTTGGATTATTTCTAGAATTTGGATGGAATCTTCCTTGATATTCACTGACAATTTTCTAACAATGTAAGATAGTAACTTGTATTACTACTGTGAACAGAGAATTTAAAGTTTTAAACCAATACAGTCTGTCATGTCTTTAATCCCATATGTTATCACGTAAATTGACGCAGCACTAGTAAGGCTGCCTATTCACATATCTTCGCAGCTGCATTCTGCTTCCATTAAACCATTTTTACTCGGTATACGAAAATTCGTAGATAATAGGTTTTAAGATTAACCCCATCTTACCTGTCGATTCTCACGGTGTTTTTCATTCGAATCTTGAATGAAGCCATGAAAAATGAGCCCATCCGTTTCACTAAAGTGGCATCACTGGAACCAGTACCGTTACCTGGTCGATATATCATGCTTCTAACGACTTCTAATCTATTTAGTCTTTACAATAGAAGTTACCGATTCCTTACTTTTCAACATTGTGACGATTCTAAACATTTGCATTACCAGCTTCCTCTTGGCTTACCAATTCTCCGGTTGTATGTCAGAAAATGAAAATTGCTGACGCTTGTCATCCTTAGGATATCTCTTTAGGAAACGTAATACCTACTAGAAATTTAGTATATACTAGACAATTTAAGATAACCTATTTTTTGAAATCTCAAAGTAAGGTCCTGAACGAACTTGAATACTCTATAAATTTTTCATTTGAGATCCTTGGTATTATCGACATCCCAGATTATAGTGAACACCGGATCGAATTTGGTTTTTATTATAAGGTTTCTCATATTGGTACCTCGAGTATCGAAGGGTTAAAAAAAAATAAACAAGACATAAAAATATTGCAGAACCCAAATCTAAATCACATACATACTAACGAGACCTTTCGAATGACAGAGCAAGCACGTTTCTTTATTTGCCAATGAAGTCAACGAAGGGTTACAATAACAATAAAAGTTACAACAGGCGGTCGTATTCAGAGGTTACCGATTATGAGTTGACTTTGTAGACAAGTTTGATAGATCTTGAGCTCGGTTTGTATAACACGTGGACACTACACGTGGCCCTATAGTACCCAAACTTGCAGCTTTATTAATTAGGTAAATACCATGTGAATGGCGGTGTACCAAACACATGAAGGTATAGTAGACACAGTCGAATCTATGAATACTTGATGACTATGATGAGCCATAACAAGTTATGGTTATAACCGGTATACCTTCTAAAGCTTATAGATCAGATGATTTTGACTTTTTCGTTTTGCCAGAAAGCCATTTGATTAATATTTGTTCAGGCCACTGGTTAGTTGATAGATGTATCGCGACCATACTTACCTTGATTGAATGTTGTTCAAACACTTTTAGTTTTCCTATTTCAAACTTCATTCCATAACACTGGCCTATACTTTGCTTTGAACTTTTTTATGTACACACGAACTTGCGAGTACATCGTTATTTATGCTTTTCAAAAAGTTCAGTCGAAATAAAAAGTTTGATGGTCCTATGAGTTCAGTTCTTGCAATGAAATTTTATTTCAAAACTTTTTACTGCACAAATACAAAAGCATTTAAGTTCTTTCGATGCACAACCACAAACACAAAAATGTAGACAAGTTTATTGAAAATAGTTTTGTAATATTATGTTCGAAAATATATTACATAAACTATGTTCTATATACATCCATATTTAGTTAAAATATGAACTACGAAGCATAAATTGAAGAAAAATTAATTTTTTGCTCGCTGTCAATACAATAAACTTATAACTTCAAGTTTTGCAGCAACTTTTTGACTTAAAAACTTAAGAAGAGCTTAAAACAAAAGATTTCTTATTTTTTTAATTTTAGTTTTCGATTGTTTTAATTATTATAATTTTTTATTTTATTGAGATTTCCATTATTTGTATAAATTTTAAGAATTTTTAACAGTTAGTTCACTAAAAAGAAATTAATGCTTAATTGAAATGAGATTAGTAGTAAGCTTCCCAAAAGGAACACATAAACTTTCTGATAACCGTACACGACGTTAGAGTTTCGAAACAATTTAACTTTTTCGGTACCAACATATTGGGTAGCCTTAGGTGATCTTTTAGTAAATAAACAACTCATTTTATTTTAAGAGACAGGTCCTCAGAATCCTTGAAGGTAGCCTTTTATCAGAACTCGATGTTTCGTTGGTTCAGTCTAAGCTTCAATCATGTATGCCAAGATTGCTTTTCAAGTAACTGGGTGAACCAAATCATCATAAACAATCACACCCGTGTTAATACATGCTTGTGTTACTTCCCTGTAGTAACAACCCAGCGCCAGCAACTAACTCCCTTTTTTAAGAAACCTAATAATGCAGCAACACTTAAAACCTTGAGGGTTCTAACAAATTCTCTATAGAAAATAAAATTGCTAAAAAATCATTAAAACCTTTAATAGAGAATGATGGTGCAGGTATATCCTAATGCTTCTAGAGAGTCTTAAGATACGAAGTCATTTGAGTCCATCAGATATAATATGCACAGTCCTTCACCAGCCAGATAACAGCATTAATTAAAATTACCTTATCTCTCAAAGATTACCTTATCTCTGTCAAAGAGAAAGGGTCATTTATACCTCTCGGTAGTAATAACACTAAATAATTTCTCACAGAGAACATGTGCATATGGTATCTACTGCCCGCCTTGAGAAAATCACTTTCGGGCTATCATTATGCGTTTTATCAAGGCCTATAAATTTAAAGCTTTTCACTAAGGTATAAAAGGATTACCTTTCAGCTGAACCCCACTAAACCCATAATACTAAGGCAAAATCATTATTAATCCAACTAGCGACTCCATAAAGAGCTATTCCAAAATATTTACTTAAATTGGTTACTAGAAAAACAGCTTTTAAATGATTAAAGAGATAGCCATCATTTGGAAGCTGATAAGGCGTATGAAGCGAAAACAAAGGATAAAGCTGCAGCAGAACTAAATAAAAATTTGAAGTTTTATACCTTTGATTTGACAAATTGTTTGCCCACGCCGTATCTCAATACACATTTTACAAAAGGCAACTGTGGACCTTTAATTTAGCAATCCACGATAGTACAACCGGTAAACCATACTGCTATTTGTGGAACGAGAGTCAGGCCAAGCGACGCGGAAATGAGATTGCAGCGTGTCTCTATAAATATCTTAAACAATTACCACAATATTAACAACGTATCATATTTTATAGTGATAATTGTGTAGGCCAAATAAAAACGCAATGGTCGCCGTTATGTTTATGAGCAAATAGAACACAAATTCTTAAAGAAAGCGGACATACCCACATGGAGTGTGAGGTGGATCACTCCGTCATCGAAAGGCAAAAGAAACGGACAGATTTCAAAATTGAAATTCCAAGAGACTGGAGCCAGTTTATACGAGGAGTTCGATCCAATAAAAAATTTGAAGTAATAGATATGATGCAAGACGATTTTTTTAATTTTTCATATGTAAATAAACAAAAATTTATCTGGCGGAAAGTTTTGGTAATAAGTTTATCTAGAACAATGTACAATGGTTGAAATATACAAAAGGATTTGGATATATTCAATACAAGAATTTTCTTGATGATAACCTACCATTTCACACTTTAAATATAAAAAACGTGGTGTGAATTCATGAAAATACAGTTACTTCGTAAATGCTATAACGAGGAATGTTAGTGATGCAAAGAAAAGCGACCTTATTGATTTGTTGCCATTAATTGATCCAATTTTTAACAGCTTTTACAGAAATCTTCCATCAGAAAGTCTGTTAAACTTTCATCCCGATTTGACAGAAGCCGATAGTGAAAACGAAGCTGAAAATTGAATTAAATTGAACCTATTAAGATGTCGAACCTACAAAAGAAAATTATTAATGGTGATGGAGCACAAGCTTTTTTGGAGGACTGGTAGGATGACTTTTAAACAAATGATACTTGTTTACTAAAGTCTAATACAATAATTGAACTCCAAAAAAATGGTCAATACAATTTTATTAAATTTGAAAAAAAAGTTAACTTGGTTATCTGCACTCCGTGAGTTGTAAAAATTGAATATTAATATTACTTATGTTGCTACGCCAACATTCTCGCCCCCTTGAAACGTTAAGTTGTTTCAATATCATTTTGAGGAAGTCAGCAGATTTTCGAAATTCCTCGTTTTAACACTCCTTGGGCGGTTTTTATATTAGCAACCCGCACAAGTCCATCCTTTCCGGTGTAAACTTCGATGACTCGACCAAGTTTCCATTTCAAATGAGGTAGATTGTCTTCTAAAAGAACCACTAAATCACCAACAGCGAGGTTTTTGGATTGTTTAGTCCATTTGCTGGAGAGTTTGTAAATATTCGGTCGACCAGCGATTCCAAAAGGTACGATGGTAAAAGTTGATTTGTTTCCAGGTCTCATGTGGTGGTTTATCAGGTAAATCTTGCATTGGAAGTGACGTAAGTGGACGTCTAATCAGGAAATGTCCTGGTGTGAGGCAGTCGAAATCATTAATACAACTTGAAACTGGACCAAGCGGTCGAGAGTTAAGGATAGTCTCAACCTGTTTGATTAGTGTCATAAGTTGTTCGTACGTAAATTTTGCCGCCATCATTGTACGGCGAAGGTGAAATTTGGCTAATTTTACTCCCGATTCGTGCAAACCACCAAAATTTGGGCTGGCTGGCGGTGTAAATTTCCATTCATTTTGTTATCGTCACAACTTCTTTGCAGCTCCTCCTTTAAACCTTGTGATGATAACAATCCATATAGTTCACGCAATTTTGAATTAGCTCCAATAAAGTTTGTGCCGTTATCCGAGAATACACTTTTACATAGACCTCGTGTACTCACGAACGTTTGAAGCATCCCATAAATGCTTGTGTACTGAGGTCAGAGACTAACTCCAAATGAATTGCCTTTGTGACGAAACAAATGAATAGGCAAAGATAAGTCTTTGTTGGTGCTTTACCGCGGATGCGATAGTGAACATAGAATGGCCCGTCAAAATCTATCCCTACTGTGTAAAAGGGTGGTGAAACATGAACTCGTTCCTCTGGTTAACTTCCCATTTGTTGACTCATGGGTGTAGGATGGGTTCGGAAACATTCTTTGCACTCTCGAAATATCTTCTTACACACTTTTGTACCATACAAGAGCCAGTAATTTTGACGCCTTTCTGTGATAAAAATTTATTAATATTAGAGTGAACTTATGGTTGTCAGGTAAAAGGATTGTATGTTTTGAGATACATAGCAAGCTGGTGTACTGAAGGCGGCCAGCCACTCTAATAACGTGATCCTCGTCCATGAAGAGTGACAGCGAACGAAGTGAAGGCTGTTTCACGATAAAATCTTTCCTTTCTAGCCCCACGTATTCAACAGGGAAAGATTCTCTTTGGATTTCGTATGGTGGTGAGGGCTCGATCCAATTCTTCCAATTTTAGTGGGCCACTAAATTTGAAATTAGGTTTGGTTTTAAAACGAAGTATGTACGCTACAATTCGTCTCAATCTCCGAAAATAGTTTTGATATTTTATTTGTGTGAGTATATTTTGTGGAGGCTCTGTTGAAATGACTGTAACTGATGCAGGCTTTCTTAATTCACTTTCTTGTTCAGGTATTGGAAATACTTCGCATGAAGCATTGGCCACCGGCTCGCTTCTTGTGATAGAAATGAAGGCCCATGCGACCAAAGACTGGACTGGATGAATTTATCAGTATGCATTCCTCGAGATACTAAATCAGCCGGAACAATCAGTTGGAACATGCAGCCAAATTTCCGGTTTGGAGCATTCTTGTATGGCCGACACTCGATTGAAAACAAAGGTTGTCCATTTGAATGGGCACGAATTTATCCAATGAAGCGTAATTGTTGAGTCAGACCAATAAAATGTTCTATCGACGTTAAAATTGAGGTTTTCGTGAATCCTATGTGTTAGCTGTGCCAAGAGAACTGCGGCACATAACTCTAAGCGAGTTAGAGTTATTTTCTTGAGTGGTGCAATACGTGATTTGGAGCATAAGTTTGACGGAGATTCGGCCATCGATTGTTGTACTACGAACATATAGAACAACTCCATAAGCTCGCTCGCATGCATCGGAAAGTCCATGTAACTGGACGATATGTGGTTCCGATGAATTGAACAAATGTCTATCTAATGTGTTTGCCAATATGTATGTAAGTGTTGTGGTAGTGATTGGTCCCAATCTAGTTTCAGCTGCCATAACGATTTTATCAGTAGTTTTCCCAAAACGACTACTGGGGCTACTAGGCCAAGTGGATCATAAATTTGTGCAATTTGTGAGAATATAATTCGTTTAGATATCTTTGAACTAGTGGTTGTGTGAACAGTGCAGTTGAATTGATCGGTTGACGGATGCCAACGTATTCCAAGGGTTTTAATCCACTCGCTCACATCAATGGTAACAACGTTCTCGGTGAATTCATGTGGGACATCCTTGATTATCTCAGCTACGTTAGTACACCACTTTCTTAGTTTCATGCCTCCAGCTTGAATTATGGTTGTAATTTGCTGTTTAAGTTCTATGGCAGACTAGTAGATCATCAACGTAGAAATCTTTCTCTATGACATTAGTGGCTGATGGGAAGATTTCTTTATGATCAAGTGCTAACTGTTGGAGACATCTTGTAGCAAGAAACGGAGCAGCTGATGTGCCATAAGTAACCGTTTTCAATTTAAATGTGGAAAGCGGTTCAATCGGAGACTCTCACCAGAGAATCATTTGGTATTTATGATCGTCTTGGTGTACCTTAATTTGACGATACATCTTGGCAATATCGGCGCTGAATGCATAGGCATGTGCCCTAAACCGGATTAAAATGGAGAACAGATCATTCTGCACGACTGGACCAACCATCATGATAGAGTTAAGTGATAATCCGCTAGAGGTTTTGGCCGACCCGCCGAAAACAACACGTAGTTTTGTTGTAGAACTGTCAGGTTTCATGATGCAATGATGAGGTAGATAAAATGTTGGTTGAGTAATTAAATTGGGATCAATATATTCCATGTGACCTAACCTCTTGTACTCATTGATAAAGTTTGAATATTCCGAGAATAAACTGGGTGATTTGTGGAGACGTCTTTCAAGACTAAACAATCGACGAGCAGCCAAACTTCTTGAGTCACCTAGTGTTGATGGATCTTTCAAAAAAGGAAGTTTCACAATGAATCGTCCTTCGTTATCTCGTGTAGTGAATTTTTTGAAATGATATTCACACTCAATTTCTTCTGATGAACGTGGTTTAAGTTTTCGATATTCCAAAATCGTTCAATTTGTTGATTCAATGTATTTGAACTCTCAACGATCAAATGACAACAGTGATCAGAAGTCGGAAGTGATGACAGCTGTCCAGATATAATCCTACCAAGTAACATCACTTTACGAAATTATTTAATTTCTAATTTATTTGGTACAACCAGTAAAGTTTTTCTTTTGCTCGAGCAACTGTTATTATCACAGAAAAGCTAAACCTTGGCGTTGTTTCCTTCTTATTGTTAATAACATCAGTTTTTTGAATATTCAATTTTAGTCATTATTGGACCCTCCTGAAAAGTGTGAAAAATTGACTTAAGTGGATATTGTAAACTGAACTAAAATTAAATATCATGCTTATAGGGTAGTATATTTTATTTTTGAATTGCGACTTACGAGAAACTTTAATTAATACATTCCATTGCCACACCATTCCATTATTCCATAACGGATATATAGGTATATATACGGAAAATCCACTAGCAGCCATAGCATGATTTGATTGTGCCGGTAGTATCGAGTTTGTGTTTTGTGATTGTGAAATAATAATAATCAGTATTAAATTAATTGTTTAATGGTATTAATAATTTCTATTATTATAATAATAATATATAATATATATAATTATAATAATAATTTTTGGTGCTGTTTGGTGTTAAAAATTGAGAAATATTTCAAGAAAATAGGTTTGTTTTAATTTATTATTAATATTTTATTATCCATCTGAAATATATTTTATTTATTTAAGATAAAACTCAGAGTTTGGAAAATAGCTCAACAATTTTAATTAGCAGAACTACAAGTGCGATCTGTACTCCCAGAGTAAGTACCACAATTTCTTGATTATCATTTCAATTTAAATTAATTTTGTTCGATCATATAGAGATTTCAAATGACGATAGCGATTGTATTATCCTCGAGGTTAATAAGAATGACTATGTGGCGAGAAAACGGATATTTCAAAATCAATAAATCGTGTAATTACGAGCGCAATATGTGATCCTAAAGGAAGTACTATTGACGTTGCTATAAGTAACAAGTTTGACAGCGAGTGTATTAACCACAATGATCCTGCAATTACGAGTGCGATTTGTGCTCCTAGTAATAGCTCATGTAATACGAATCGGAATGTGGAAGAAGTTTGTGATTCAATTTTAAGCAGTGGAACTACGAATGCAACCTGTCCTCCTAAAGTATAAGAACTAAAATTTATTGATTTTAATTTCAATTTAAAATAAAATTGTTTCGTCTATTTAGCGATCCAAAACTGCTTATGATGTCGCAAAAAGAACGCAAAAAGAAAAATCGCAAAACATGAGGAAATTATTCTCTAAATTGGGAAGACTCTGCTAAGCTAAAAAATTGGATAAGTCGAAGCAAAAATAATTTCGCATTTTGCAAATATGTCAGCATGAGTAACAGGCAGTTGGAGAGACAGCGGATCTCCATCTTCATGCTTCGAGACAGAAACATGTTGAGAAGGAACGGGCGCTGAAGATTTGTTCTCCAATATCCTTTGATCAACATTCAACCAATATTTCGTTTTTAACTATGGACCATATGATCCCGATGCTTAAGTCAGCATTTAAAGATTCCACTGTCATTCATGAGTTGCGGTAGAACAAAATGCATTTCAATTGTAAAAAATGTGATTGGACAAACACAATACGAGGAGGGGAGTAATTTGATAAGAAATCAGCCGTTTTCCATATGTATAGATGAATCTACCGATGTATCCACTACAAAATTACTTAGTAACTCAACTTGTATTAAAAATTCATGATTGTTTTTTGCTTTAATTAAAATTCAGTCTTGTGATACCTCCGCGATTTACGAAAAGAGTATAGATTTCTTGAATAAAAATTGCATTGATTACAAAAAGCATTTAGTAGGGTTCGGCGCGGATGGAGCTAATGTTATGACAAGAAAAAATCATTCTGTAGCAGTTTTATTAAAAAATGATGTTCCTAATTTAATTATATTTAAATGCACTTATCATAGCTGCGCATTGTGTGCCAATTATGCTTGCAAATTTTTACCTAATTTCGTCGAAGGCACGGCTAGAGTAATATATAATTTTATTCAAAATAGCTCTAAGCGTATAGAAACTTTTACTCGATTATAAACCACGAAAAATGCTCCATCCGTCACAGAGACGTTGGTTGTCTTTAGAAGCAACCTTAACCAAATTTTGAGTCGATTAAATGTATTAAAGTTATTTTTTGCCGATGAAGATTTAGAAAAATTTAAATCTGCAACGATTGATTGAATCTCTGACTAATCCTACTTTCAGTTTTTTTTTGGACAAAATAAGTTTTTCTGTTTGTTGAACCTGGCAACACTGCTTGTGACCACAGATATAACGTTTTTGCCTTTGTATCTTATATACATCATTTTCATACCACACTTCACACCACAGTATTCCATTGGAAACGATCGCAAGCGACGTGTGTTTCGTTTTCTTTCGTTTCACTTACCCATTCCATAATTCGCTGTTCATATAAATTTTAACTGCATAAACGTTATATACTTCCCTTTTCTTTAGACGATTTTTCATATTTTGTTTTATGTATAAAGCAAGGCATACAGTAGAAGGGATTTTGGAGATTTTTAAATTTTAACGCGATCACTGTCATTGTGCTATCGATGTATTGGCAACTATATGTATTCAATGTAATTAGTGAATTACATTTTATTTTTATATATGTTTGTATTGTGTATTGTGTGTGTGTTGTATAAACGTCATTATATGATGTTGAAAACGCAAACACACACACACTACAGACTACATTTCAATGTCCTAAATATTCAAAATTCTCTTCCATATGTTATAATAGAATTTCAACAATAGTTGCCTAACCAACCGCTAGTACCGGCAAATGAGCCGCTAGTAGTTCGGTTCTTATCTTTGTTAAATTCACTATGGTTTATTTAGCAAAGATAAGAATCGACTAATCTTTGTAATTGTGAATAGATAGCGGTGTGAATGAAATCAACCGGATACTCATATGATTTTCATTTTGAATAATACGAAAAAACCGAAAGATAATTCCATCAAAGAAATAATTTACAGTGTGATCTCAAATTATTTACATTCATACTGTTGCTATGTAGCAAGACAATGTACGCATCATTTATTCATTTTAAATTGTTACTCAAAATCAGCATAATAGCAGAGCCATCTTGATTTGAGATGGTAATGTTGTGGTTTGTGTTTTTGATATAATTAGTACTAATTCTTATATGATTCCAACATAAATGTACTCAAGAAAAAATTTATACTATTTTCTTTTCTAGATTTTTTCGCTCCTTCTAATATTTCGGCCAACTAAAACTTTGGATTATTACTAGGTTTATGTTAAATTGCTCACATTTTAACAGAATACATTTTATCAGCAAGCTCTTATCAGCCAATGCTAGATATGTTAATCCATCTATGGTTGAGTATATTAACATATATTTGACTAGAAATTGAATTTCCATTATCGGCCAATCCCAGAGATGATGATCCAGGTCTTACTATTACATGAGGTTGGCTAGTGTATTGTCTACATAAAACCATCTCGTGCTAAAGTCACTTGACCAAGGTATTTATTAAATAAATATTTTCTTGTTAAGTATATTGACATATATTTTACTCGAAATTTGATGACCATTATCGTTCAATCCTAGAGATGTTGATCCAGGTCTGACTACAACATGAGGTTGGCTAGTGTATTGTCTACCTAAAATCACCTCGTACTAAAGTCGCTTGACCAAGGTATTTATTAAATAAATATTTTCTTGTTAAGTATATTGACATAAATTTTACTTGAAATTGGATGGCCAACATTGGTCAATATTTGATTTGGTAATCTTTTTCTGACTATAAAATATTATAGACCAATGTATTTTCTACCTTAAACTACCTCTTTTTTGTGTGAGTGACTTCGGCGTATAGTTCTTAATTATAGTTTTTAATATATATAAGTAGACAAAAATAACACTCAATTGTTTAAATTTGTACTAAAATTTTTATAGGAAAGTACTTATTTTCCAATGGGAATTGTAATTAACAGTGTGATACCTACACATTGAAGAAATCTGGGATCTGTGACATACTTCACATCCATCTTTCTGAAACGGATGACCGATTTGGTGATTTGTTTCATTGGTTTGTAGTGTGTTAATGTTAAACAAGAAATCTACTTTTGTGTATCGTATAAATGTTTTTTCTAACATCTAAAAACGGACGTAAAGATTGAATGCATAATGGAATGGAATGAATGATCAGGTTAGCTAAATATGACTGGACTAAATTATTTATTTATTTAAATAGTTTCCCTCACAAACGAATTGAAAGTGTATTAAATCATCATACTGTATATGAAAATGCTGTCGGGTCATCGCGAAATTTATATCCTCCCACGCGTTAGATGGTGATAGATTGGGAATTATAAGGACACATCTTTAAATGCAGCATATGATGAGATAACCCAACGATGTTTTTAAACTACTCCAGTTTTAACTGTTGAGGCGATACGAATACATGTGATGAATTAAAAATCCTAATCTATCCAACTAACTATATACAAAACTAACAAACTCAAATCCCAAAGTGACAATGATTATACTAACAATATATAATAATTTATAAATATTGAAGTTAGTAATGACTCAGCTGTGGATTATCACCTTAGTGGTTTTTTGTGATTAACATTCCTTTTCGTAAACCTTATATGTTGAGATGCAAACAGAGCCTGGGCCCGCATAATTTTGGAATAAGAATTCTCAGATATCTATTTGAAACTCTGCTAAATATACTCCAGGATTATGGTAGCATACCTAGGATCCCCGTAACTGGATGGCTTGTATTTATCCTATCATATCGTATCATATCTTTTTTAATGTCAAGTCGTATTTGTAGACTTATTTCTAAATAAATAAATAAATACAGTCGCAAATGTGCGAATTGGTCATGTAAAATTGTACGATATGTGCTGCAAGCGTAGCCGTGGCCCATTTGGTAATCGATCGCGTTTCAACAGAGTGACAGAATGACAATAACTTTGAACAAATCACTGACTTTTTATTATACCCAATTTTTGGTCTCAAAAGCTTCCGTTTATGCATGTACTCGTATATATCTACATAAATTATGTATCATGCATTATTAATGCGGAATGCAGAACGTACATATACATACATATTGTATATATGTACATATCGAGATCTACATATCTGGCATGTAAATTTCGACAGACAATCAAACTACATTAAAATAAATTAAATTTAAAAATCGTTTTGATTTTAATTCCACCATAAATACATAAAGCTGAAACCGACAGCATAACCATCATGAGCAAAAAAAATGTATTTTCATTTTTTTTATGCTGTATGTTTTCTATTATAAAATAAATAAATTTTATGGTTGAAAATGTATTTTCTTCCAAGGATATTTCGGTTTTTTTTCTGTTGCTATGTTCTGCCATAAGAAACATATTTGTATTTGAGAAGAAAAAAAATAGATACGAATTGTATATATGTATGTATGTACATAGGATCTTCATCTCAATACACTTTAGTCTATGTATATACATATGGTTATGTGCAATCAAAGGCGAAGGAAGATGATAACAAATATGGATGAAGGAAATCGTTAAAAATCTACCATTTCGGAGTGTGTGTACTGTACTGTGGGCTCCATACACAGACTATATAGTTTACAAGAATAGATTTGTTGTTGTTGGGAAAGCAAAATCAAAGCTTTAAATTTGAAAATAGCACATATTTATATCTACATAAATACGCTTATCCTTTTTATCTGAATATTACGAATGTTTTTCTTTAGATTTCCACACTTCCCCCTCCCCCTCTCTCCTCCCTCATACTTACTTCAGTTAGGTATGCAATTGTGTAAGTTATCGTTTCGTTACAAGTGGAATGAAAACATAAAGCGACAGGAATTTGGGATTTTAAATATTGGATATTCCGGAATTATATTCTACTCGTATGTATATAGTGTTTGCGACACTTAAAATTATATTTTGTGGAATTTATAAATTCTTTGCCAACTGCCACTCGATGGAAGGAGTATCCATTTCTCAATCACGGAATCTGTTTGTTCTTTTTTTCCGTGGGAATGCCCAGCAAAATCCTTAAAGGGCGTTTATCATATTTTAAGAAAGACTGGGATCTTTGCTGGTTTACTATGCAAACAAGATTTTGAATAGACGACAAGAGATGAGATTATCTCATCTCTTTTGATGCAGATCTCCAAGTGATAGTCAATTAAACTATATTTCCAGTAAATGTTGCATGCTTTATTGCTTTTCTCTTCTATATGTTTTTGCCAAGTAATATTCCGATCTAGCCAGACCCCTAGATACTTGACTTCCGAAGAAAGAGGGATCGTATGGTTCCCAATTTTTGAAAGACAAAAGTTTCCCAGAGCCCTGCGTCTAGTGTAAAGGACCATCCCAATTTTCTTAGGGTTGACTGATAGGCCCTGGTCACTACACTAGGCTTCAACTATGTTAATCGCAGTTTGTAAGCGATCACTTATTACATCCGTATGTTTACCTACCAATAAAATGGCAATGTCATCAGCATAACCATAGCAGAAAAATCTGTTGTCGTTTAGTTGAATTAAGAATTAGTTGACCACAAGACACCATAAGAGCGGAGCCAGAACCCCACCCTGAGGACATCTCTTTCGGATGGTCACCGTCGTCGTATCACTTCCTAAGTCTCCAGTAGTTCTTCTTGACTTAAGCATGGCGCTTAGTCACCGAACAAGTGTGGTCTCCATGCAATGCCTTATTATAGCTGCACAGATCATTGCATTGAAGTATGCATGTCTAGTGATCTTTCAATATGTCCAACGACTAAATGAAGTTGAGTTTTCAACAGATCTGCCTTTCTGATATGCGTGTTATTTGGAGTGTAAGGCATTTACTAATAGGGGTAATGTACCCTAAAATAGCTGACAACCAATTGCTCTAAGTACAAAAAAGACAGACTGATAGGTCAAAACATTTTGCTTGGTCGTATCTAGGCTTTCCATCCTTTGGAATGTAAGGACTATAGCCGACATTTTTGAAAATAAAGTCACAAACTTGATAAGCTGTTTGTCGTCTACTCTGCCAATAGACTTTTACGTGATAATATTTTAACCCATATACCTAAATCGATACAGTTCATAGGCAATGATTCAATTCAATTGTGTTCAATTCAAACCGGAGACACCATGCAATATTTTTATGTTGTATTTCAACATAATTTTTTATGTTGTTTTAGTGAACGAGATATGTTATATCTTCGACACCACAAGCGATAATGATAGTGGATTTACAGCTTGAGAAGTAGTAACGAGATGAAGGATGAGGTAACACCATACAACTAATGAATAAAAATCATGAGAATACAGCGAGTGGATCAAACCCAGTTGTAGTCACTACTATACAGTGACAGATGGAAATGTCTTGAAATATACTGTATCGGGCAAGTTTTATTTTAACCAGTGAAGACGAATGTCATAGGCCCCACTGTATTAGTCTTGAGTATAAGGCAAATAGCTAAGTGTTATAAATTGCGTGCACAAAATTAGTGAATTACTAATAAATTGTCAATTACTTCAAAACTCTAGGAAACAATTTCATAGCAGGAGATGATGACACCACTATAAAATATATTCAATGGGGTTCAAACATAACTTTTTAGCATGTCAAACAACTGGAGGAATGTATACGGAATGAAAAGATGAACCACCCAAGTTATTGGCCCTGAGGAGACAAATTCCGTCTACTAAACTTTTGTGTAACCAAGAGTATGTCTAGAACATTAGTAAAGGCCACAACGTGTTTCGATTTGTCTAACCACGTTCTAAGACTAGCGCCATCTATAGATTTCTGACGAATCAACATACTAATTGGTTTCTATTTAGGTCTACAATATCCTGGAAGTGTTCGTTAAATATTAATTTAAAGAATGAAATTTATGTAGTAGTACAACAACTAACTAGCATTCTACAACAAGCTGCTAAGATCGCTACGCGGATTAAAACTGCTGATTTAGAATCAAGGTGAAATAAGGTGATTAAAAGCTTGAGAACCACTTTACAAAAAAACGAGACGAAGGACTTCAATATTACCTCAATGGACTCACAGCTACTAAAACAACGGATTTCTCTTTATGTAAAGCCTAAAGCCACGCGTAAGCTGAATCGGCCAACACTTTCTACTTCACTAATTCGGCTCTCTGATAGAAACTGCGGAAGAAGTGACGTGGGGAAAGCAAATATATTTGCTATAAACACCTTAGCGTAGTGTTTAAATCTAACGAGCGAACTTGAAGTAAAGAAATTATAAAGAATTATAATATATAACATATTTTATATATATTCGAAAACAAGCCAATCAATTACAAGTGGCACAATGTGAAACAAACGACCAAGGGCAAGAACGATGTCAAAAAGCATCCGGACATGATCGGAAAAGTTAAAAAAATGCTGTCATATCAACCGGACAAATGTAACAAATTAATAACTTATATTAAGAAATCTGGAAAACTTCAATTAAAATAATTATCGCGAAACCTGTCAAAGATGCAACAAAAGTTAGCGTATTTCGCCCAATCAGCTTATTCACTCGGAAAAATACTCCTGCAAGGATTTAAGCCAATTCCAGATGAGAAAAATATCATTCCGGATCAATTCGGATTTAGAGAAGAACACGGATCCGTGGAACAAGTAAGGTCACAGATTCGTTTCTGAAATCTAGGAACTGCCTTGAACAAAAAAAACTGCTCTGCAGCGCTTCTAGATATAGCCCAAGTTTTCGATAAATTAGAGCACAATTACCTTTCCATATATAATACAGCATCCACAAATTTAGTGAAATACATGCAGCAGTACCTCAAGTCAGTGTACTGAGGCTAGTGTTAAAGTGAAGTGGAAACTAGTGTCCTATCCTGTGGCGGTTCTACGTAATGGGCTAGATGGGCTAAGCCCACCCTGATATTTTGTCATTTTGGTACCCTTATTTTTTAATTACATGTCTCAGAATATTATTTATAAAAATCCGAAACTCATCAGCAAAATGAAAATATTTTCCCCTTTTTGCCTTACCTTCACATAATACAATAAAGTTTAAGTCAAAAGCAACAAGCAACAACAACAATGTATGTCGCAGTATATACAATAATATATCACATTTCATAAGAGAGGAGTATATCTATTCATTACACACAGGTTGGCTGATTTAACTTAAGACCAGAGAACTTAATGTGACGATTGAGTATGCACGAATAAATATTTACTCTCAATATTATTTTCTACATAGCCGGGCTAAACAAATTTTGACCATGTATATATAGATATACTGATGCACAATACGACTTTAAAATTCGTTTGCGTGTGTATGTTTCATTTTGCATATGACACCGCTTCGGGCTAATTTCTCCTTAGTCCCATTTTTTTTTCTATATAGATGTACTGCTGCACAATACCACTTTAAAAATCGTTTTCGTGTATATGTTTCATTTTGCTTAATATTAAACCGCTTCGGACTATTTCCCCTTCAGTCCAAATTTTTTATTTCTATTATAATATTGTATCGTTATATACCTATGTAGGTATTATATTATTTATTTTTTTTGTCTTTTTTTTCATTTCCTCTTTCTCATAATTAATATGCATATGTATTGCTATATTACTGCATTTTGAGATTTTGTTTGATATATAATTTGATGTCAAAACCTATGTATAATAATAAATGTATATAATATAACAAATGTTGTGCATTGTTGCTGGTTTTCATATGAATATAGAGATAGGCATAGAAGATATGATAGATGTATATCGAAAAAATCGAAACAGAGATAGGATAGATGTATAACGAAAATATTGCGATTATATATAATTGTTTTTGGTGTAAGTGCCATTTAGAACGAAATTTGAAAATGTAAGTGACGTGCAACTGCAAGTGCAATCTTAATTCTTAGTTAAATTACAGTATTTTTGTAAGTGTGGTTAGTAGTTATTTTTAATATTCGGTAAGTAACTTGCTTTTTAACCAAAATTTTAATCTGTATTTATTATACCTACTAAAAATTTGAAAAAATTGTATTGACTATTTGTTAGTGCATCCATTTAGTTTGGCTTCATTAAAAGACCAAATTGAAATTAAAAGACTGGGATCACACCAGCCAACCGATTTTAATTTAATTACGAAAGATAAAAAACAAAACCGTAAATTTAGTTTAGAATGGTTCACGAAATAACAATGGCTCACCGTAAGCATTTTAAAGAATTCGCTCTTTTGTTTTTATTGCACCTTATTCGAAGGTGATAGTGTTTGGAATCAAACAGGTTACCGCGATTTAAAACACCTGTCCGACGGAATTAAAAAACATGAAAATAGTACTAAACACATTCAATCCGCGTTAGATTTTAAAATGTTCAATGAAGTAAATATTTTGAGTGCAATTGATAGTGGTTATGCTGTGTCAATTCGTAGACACAACGAAACGGTAACAAAAAATCGCATAGTCCTCAGTAAAATAATCGATATACTTAAATTTTGTGGAAGTCATAATTTGGCTCTCCGAGGTCATGACGAAACTAATGTATCAAGCAATCCCGGGATTTTTCTAGGTCTTGTTTCCTATACAAGACAAATTGATTCAGTTTTTGACCAATTTTTACAAAATGCTACGGTGGTGCAGAACACCTCAAAAGTTATTCAAAATGAACTTCTAAATTTTATAAATAACGTTTATCTAGAAATAATTAAAAACGAAATTGCCGAGACAAATTTTGTAGCTATACAGGCCAACGAAACCACTGACGTTTCCTGCAAATCGCAATTAGTAATAATTTTAAGATATATTAAAAATAATGCCCCAGTCGAGCGGTTTCTGGAATTTTTTGATATTCACGATATGTCGGCGAAAGGTTTGGCTGAAGTGATCAGCAGTGCGATTAAAATATACGTATTAAAAGACAAGTTAATTGCCCAAACGTATGATGGTGCTGCTGTAATGAGTGGATCAGAGGGTGGTGTGCAAACAATTCTAAAACGAGACTACCGATACGCTCATTTTGTGCATTGTTACGCACATATGTTAAATTTAGTTTTAAAATCTGCATGCTCGTCGGTGCGACAGGTTCGAATTTTTTTTGCAAATTTATCGGGGTTTTCTACTTTTTTTTTCTACTTCTAAGCGTAAAAATTTACTTTTTGAAATTTGTCAAAAAAAAGGTCTACCGAGAACCGTAGACTCGATGGAATTTTAAATCACGCGTAATACAATCGGTTTTTGAAAGTAAAAATAATTTAATACAGGCGTTTGAATTAATACAGCTCGAAAAGTGGGACGATATTACCACACGGGAAGCTATTGGACTTTTGAAAATGCTTAAAGATGAAGAATTTAATTACTTTTTAGAAATATTTTATAAAATTTTTGGACACGTCGATGTGTTTTTTAACATTTTGCAATCACGGAATTGTACCGCTGGATACGTTACAGATAAAGTAAATAAGTTTATTACCTCAATTAATAAGATTAGAAATAATATAAATGTATCCACATCCGATCAAAATTGTATAAATTCTTCAAAAAGAGTTCGAACTTTTCGGTTTTCGCTTGATGTTATTGCAATAGAAATCTGCGATATAATTATTAATCAAATAGATACTCGGTTTTCCAAATATGACCTTATTTACGCGTTTGATATTGTTAATCCTAAGAAATTTGGAATGTACAGTTACGATTTGCCTTCCGAAAATTGTCAAATTATTACTAATAATTATAATTTTATTGATGCCGCGCTCTTAAAAACAGAATTAATTATAATCTATAGTAACGAATTTTTTCAAAATATAGCTTCAGTTTCCGAATTTTATAAGTTTTTAGTAGAAAATAATCTAGATTTTTACGAAACAAAAAAAGTTGTTGAAATCGTTTTAAAAACTCCGGTAACAAGCACTGAATCGGAACGGTGCTTTAGTACGCTTAAAAATATAAAAACCTACAAATCCAATACGATGGGGCAAGCTCGCTTGAATTCATTAGCCGTATTATCTATCGAGAAAGAATTAATTTCAAGTATTCCTAATTTTAATGATAAAGTAATTATTGATTTTGCAGCTAAGAAAAACCGTCGTGCTGAGTATTTATTTAAATAAACTTGTCTTTTATTACGATATTGTTATATTTTAGTTGAGTTGTGGTGTTTCGTTTTTATAACTAGATTTTGTTTTTATTTTTTAATTTAATTGAATTTTAGTTTAAATTTTAATTGTTATATTTTATTGTTAATGAATTGTTATGTTTTTAATTTTTATATGTATTGTGATATTTTATTGTTGGTGAATTGTTATACTTTTTATTTTCAAATGAATCGTTATATTTTTATCTGTGATTTATATGTGATATTATTTGCATGCAAATTAGTATATGTAAGTGCATCATAGGCCTTGAGTTCAAATTCGAGGGAAACTGCCACTAAAATCCAGTTAACGCTTTGAGTGCAGTACCTTAGTAGATATGGTCTTTATAGATTCAATTTATGAATAAAGAGGACTATATTTATAAGGTGAAGTGGAAACCCGCACAAATTTATAAATCTTTCATAATTTTAGCAATTTTTTTAGCCCATCCTGAATTTTTGGTCACGAACCGCCACTGGTCCTATCCCCTACTATATTAGTCTTGAGTAATAGTGAAATTGTGTAGTGTAAAAAATTGTGTGCACATAATTAGCGACATAGCTCCAACCAGTGGCAAGCGGCTTATCTTGCACAATTTATTGTGTGACATAAAGAAAGTAATGTTTGACTGAACTCCGGTTGTTTTAATTTTGATCAATAATACGAACCGTAGAGAGTCATAACAATCTTGTAATAATAAAAGTGGCTTTTATAGGTCATTACTGGATTACTGAACCAGCTGTTTTAACTGTTGAAAACGACTAAATAATGCTAGATCACTCTCTAACCCAAAGAGCCAACGTCACTGACAGCATGTCTTTAAGCACTTAAAAATTGTTTTCCTTTAAAAGATCGCTAACCCAGTCGCTTCAAACCTAAAATACTTGACTTTCATTTCTCTCTCAACTAAAATCTATTGCTTCTGATTCTCTAAGACCCAGATATGGGCATTTATGCGTCGACTACTTTTTTCTTGTCTACGTGTCGATAACTCTTCGACAATATAGCCAACAGAACGCATGAGCTTAGTTTACCGATTAACGATGGTATTGATGTAAAAGTAATGTTTAGATAATGTTTAGGTAATGTTTGAATGAGTAAAGTGTCTAGTAGAAAAGTATAAAAATTTCTTACCCGTTCCGAGATGAATATATGAATCATAATAGAATTGAAGTTCAATTCGTCATTCAAAACATAAGTTTGACAAACGATGCGAATGTTCATGTCCATTATAATGCTTAAATGTATTGTTTATATTGAATGAGTAAGTGACACAGATCAAGAACCAATATTGTTTAATTTTCTTTCTTAAGACGCATCACGAGTTTAATGAAGAAGAAATGTAGAAACCATTGTATTTTGCTTTTCTAATGTAAAAATTCAGAGAAATAGGTTACAATGGTTTTTTTTCAGATGACATAGCTTAAGATGCATCAGACAAAACAACACCACCTAACGTAACCCGAATTCACTATGTGATTCTCTTCGGTCTTCGGCTAAACTAAAGCCACTACAAATATTAAACGAATGCCAAATTGTATATGAAACGATTGCAACGTCTCTAAAGACTTTTTCCAAGTAGTTCGAATATTCCAGAGGGGACATTTTTCTTAAGAGAATGAACCCCAAGGAGGTCGATCAAAATTTTCCACTGGTGACGTTACTGTGGCTCTGGTGAAGTCCAAAGGTTGACGTTGATCCACTATTGATGCAAGGAATTATTGCTGATGGATTGGCCTTGAATGCCATGACTATATCGCGAATATTAAATAATTATCTGGGATACACGAAGAAATCTGCTCGATGGGTTCCACGATTTTAATTGAGGCACAGGAAAGGGCACAAGTGCATTTTGTTAAATTTTTCCTAAATAACATCAAAATTGGGAAGTCTAGCAACTTCAGTAAACTCGTTATTGGGACGAATCTTGGTTCCTATACTCGTCAAACCTACTCGTAAAAGCTAAGCCATCAAAATCAGCAACAAAAGTAATGATGTTAGTTTACTTCACTCGATCAAAAATTGTATCTGCTATTTCCCTGGAAAATGGTCAGACGGTAACTGAATACCGAAAACTGCTTACAAAAAGTTTTCGGAAATTTGTTTGAAACCCGGAAGAAACAGGATTTATTCTGTTCGTTACTTTGAAACCAAATTTTTTTAGCGCTTCGCTACTTTCTTCAGATAGCACAGTCAACATGATCTGGCTCTTCACAACTGTAATTTCTTTTGTACTCTTCAGACTGAATTCTTCATTAGTTATGGCATTTAACCGTTCTAGCGATTTCAATGGTGGTTCTCTTAAATATGTTGATGAAGGTATCACACGTAGTCCAACCTTCTTCACGTTAGTGTCATTGACTATTGGAACATCGAACTGACTAGTTGTTATTATACCAGTTTGGATATGTTTTACGTTCTTCAGCTTTGCAACAGAATCCTCTTGTGAGTTTCTACGAATGGCCTGTTGTTTATTGAGTTCATTAACCAAATAATTAGACAATGGTATACATTTAACCGATTTACAGATAACTCATAAATCACAATTTATTTAGTTTCTGTAAACCGCCCAGCAAAGCACATAATCACAATATATTCACAAAATTAATAAAAAAATGGTTTTGGCTTACAATTTTCGCAATTAATTCTGGTAACAAACAACTGTGTTATATGCGGTGTGTGCATTAAAATCATTGAATGTAAATATTTGGTTTTTGTTAGTTAACCAAATCAAAAAATTTGTCTTAATACCAAATGTTGGCCAGTTAGTTGATCGTATATAGCGTTATAATAGCAATAAAAAGTTTTGAAAGACCGACGACCGGACGTTCGATTTAGTATCATCAAAATGTTTTTTTAGTTAACCCCATGAGATTATTTTCTAAATTGCTCACTAAATTTTTTAGAGAGATTAACACTGTAAAACACCAAGAAACTATCATGTACAGAAAACGATACACTCGATACTATTTCAAGTCGCTATAGACAAATACCCTAAAAGTACTAGCTTTAAGCCAAGTGGCACCTACAACTCATCGGACTAGTGTTCAGTTGAAAAGGAAAGAATGAGAATTTGCATAAGAGTAGAGGGTCCAGGGCCCTTACTATTGTTTTCGTCTTTCGCCTTATCGTTTTCGATTTTTACCGCTTAGCTCTGAACGATTAAGAAAAATATTCGTACTTTTGCTTTCGATCAGTAGCAATATTTTAGTACAGATTATTTAAAGTAGTGCCAGCAGAAAATTTATGTTTTAGTACAGGTTTTACATCGTAATGTCAACCGGAGAACATTTGTGTTTTGATATTACATATATTCACCCCTATTGCGGATGTCGTCTCAATCGACAATCGTTTTAGCTGTTGTTTGGTTTGATTTTTGTATTGTGTAACTTTATCGAAACGACAAACTAGTATTGCCATGATTAATTGAAATAAAATAATTTATTGTGAAGAAATTTTTTTTACTTAACGATTGTGAATTATTTTTTTTAAATTTTATCTTCAAAACAAAAATCTAACCATCGATTTATTGAAAATTACATGAAAATAAATATTAAATTAAAGCAAATAATTTATAATAAATAAGAAATAACAATTGTAATAACTGTGAGTTCTACGGAATTATTTTTTGAAGAAGAGTATTGTGGAAAATTAAGATTACTCACATTGAAACGAAGCCGTAAAGTGTTAAAAAGATTGTTTAGTTTCAGATTTTATTTTCGATTATCAAAAGAGTGCTTCCGGCAACTGTTGGATGACCTTAAAAAGGTGGGTATCAACGAGGAGCAATGACTTCAACATTGCCATGAAACAATCAACTTTTTCGCTGGTTTTAAATGATATGATATCACTAATGGACACATATGTCGAAAATGGATCAGCTTAAATTATACAGAAAGTGATATAAGAGCCGCAAAATTGTATTTTTTCGAAAAATCGAGGATACCTAGCATAATTGGATGTGACGATGGCACACATATCCGAATTATAAAGCCAAATCCAGAAATTCAACATTTTTACTATAACCGGAAAGGATATCATAGTATGAATGCGATGATAGTTAGTATTTACATATATGAAAATATTTGTTAAACTTCATTAATAATCAAATTAATGTGCATTTATAGGTATGCGATTATGAACTAAAAATTAGATTTATCAGTGCCAAATATCCTGGTTCTTGCCATGACGCGCTAGTGTGGAACGTTTATGGGGCCAAACGAATGATTAAAAATGCATATGAAAACAGTGATACTAATTCTAGGCTTCTTGGTAATTAGTCCAAATATATTATTAAAAGTTTCTTACTTAATACGAGTATATTATAACAGGGGATGCGGGCTACCCACTAGAGCCATTTCTTACTACACCAGTTCGCGATTCTGGACCCAACACTCCAGAGTCACGATTTAACGACCACCATTCAAAAGGTAGAAATATAGTCGAAAAAACTATTGGTGTTCTTTAAAATCGGTTCAGGTGTTTATTGAGCGTAAGGCAAATGCACGATTCGCCACAAAAGGCCACACAAATAACAAATATGTGTGCGGCTCTGAACAATATGTGTAATTCACACAAGGTAGCCGAGACGGATGATGTGTGCTCGGATGATTTTAACTCTAATGCTGCAGAGAACAACTCAGTCGATGTATCTGAAATGGAGACCTCAACGAAGCCATGGGAATACGAAACAGAATAATCAAATCTTTTCAATAATTAATAAAAATGTATATTTCAGTGTCAAATAAGAAAAATAATTCATTTCAATAACGTAAAGCACCTTATAATCATCACATAATAAAATTGTTTTAAAATTATTCAATTGATTTGTTGAATCTGAATCTCTAGTTGTTTCTTTTGTAGTTGTAATATTTGGAGTTTTAATTTGTGCTTTTCGTTTCTTGAAATTCTTTTAACGACCAGTTCTTTTTTATACAATTCTAATAAGATTTTTTTAATTTCAGCCATTTCTTTTAGTATGCTAAATTAATTTTTTTTTTTTAAATACATTTTTTTATAATAATAAATGCGCTCTTCCTTAACTTTTAACATTTTTTCTTGCATCGTAGTTGGTTTTTTCAAAAGATCAAGTCGTTTGTCATTTATATCTTGAACGTTCTTTTTTGGATTCTCCTTATACCGTGAACCTGAAGGAATGACTTCAACATTACTGCTAGTTCTGTTTTCTGGTTCATTTACGTCAAATTCCATCGCTCCAAAGTCGCAAACAGATGGATTTATCATTGTATTCAAATTGAGCAAATTTATGACGTCTTCTTCTAAATCTAAAAAGCTCAAAGTTTTTTTAGGACCACCACCTGTTGCCTTCAACTCTGTTTGGTTTCGTGTTAATTTTTTACGAATTTTAAATTTCAAATCAGTCCAAACCTAGAAAGAAATTCTAGAACCCACATAAACTTTTATTTTATACCAACTAACCTTAACCCATCCATCTACATCTCGTATCGGTGGCCCCAAACTGTTTGGTTCGGTATTAAATAATTCCCATTTTTTTGTAATTTCCACTCTATAATCTCCTCCCTGGTTGGTAATTCCTCTAGCTATGTTCACATTTTCTTGCATTAAACGTACAAGACAGTCAAACTAAAGCTTGTTTGTGATTTTGTGCCTAATATGAAAGTTTAATTATAAAAATAAAAGATTTTATGATTTAATTGATTTTTTTATAAATATATAATAAATAACCACTACTAACATTTTGAAAATTATATGAACACAACGTAATCGCTAGAAAAAATGGCATCGACAAAATAATGACATATCAATCGACAAAAGAAGCGATGTCGTCATTCACAATCACAATTTTCTCAATCGGCACCATATCGATGTCGATTCGACATTCGCAATAGGGATGATTGTTTGTTTATAGAAAATATATCTATCAAAACATATTAAAATTTTACATATATACTAATTAAATATATTTTCTAATTAAATAAATATTTTTTTTAAATTGGAATATATTTAATTGAAAAGATATGTTTAGTTAAATAAACAATAAACTTATATAACTTATATTTAGAATTTAGGTATATCTACATTTTAGTTTTTACTTTTAAAATTATGGAACTGTAAAGCATAAGATGACAATCGAAAATGAACAACGGTGAAATTTGCGTTGTAAATTTTCGCCTAAAGTCGTTCATTTTCGACTCTATCGAAAATAAAAGTACAAACATACGAAAAAAAAACGTAAAATTACGACGATCGAAAACAATAGTAAGGAATTATAAGCAAATGGATTGTCTTTACTGCTGGTACATGTGAATACCAACGGAAATTCATGGCCCGCATGGCTCGTTACATAATTGTGATGCATTCTTAGTTGAATATGTTTGAAGGTGTGCCATGTTGGGTTGGATTCTAGTAAATCTATACATGATGCAATAGACCTTATCTTGGGTTTAAGCACATATATGATCTTATATCACCGAATTATTCATCTGGTTTATAATTTCCTATCACACTGAAATATCCCGAAATTTATGACCTAGGTAGGAGAGTATGCTTAACGCATTTTAATGGAACGAATTTTTTTTCTATGGGTTAAAGGTCGTTAACTGTCCTAACGGAGTCTCAAACTGAAATCTTACGAACCATTAATTCCGTATACACAATACAGCACATGGTATAAGTGTGATCAAGTACAGTCCAACGAATGCTTTTCAGACACTTCAATCGCGTGATGAGTAATGTGGTGCTTTGAAATTCATATATGTGGTGTTCGTCGTGTGGCAACAAACTTAAGCGAATTACAGATGTTTGCTTCAAATATTCGAATTATTAATTTTTTTTGTGACGTGACGAACATTGATTGTATTTGTTCCTGGTTTAACTGACTTTAGTGATTAGGCTGTTTGGAGCATGTAGTAGTATTTCTTGGAAATATCTATGTTTTTCAAATCCGAACCGCCATTGTATTGAGAGACGGTGCATATTCCATTGTGAGAAGTTATTTGAGTTGCCATGTTATAAGGAGATTTGTGTACTGAATCGTGGTACGGGAAATGCCGTAGGTTACCACTTATAAAAAAAATTATTCGATATTATGTTTATTTTAGGTGATGGTCACAAGAAGCAAGATAAGTTAACAATATTTATTGAATCGTATTTCTATATACACTCTCGATCAACCACATCTAAAACCCACACAAGCTGCTACTTTGTTGCAAGAAGGACGTAATCAACAAGAAGTCTGTCGTCAACTTAATATGAGCCAATCTGCAGTCTCAAGAGTATTCCGAAGGTTAAATACTGGTGCGTTCAGTCGGGGACCATATATCAGCTGGTATCGGTGTACGATTCGTACACCGATATCAATTGATATATGGAGACAAGTTTGAGATGTTGCTATAAGACACAGATTGCCCCAAATAGGCAACACTCTTTTGTAAAGAGCCACTCTAAATTGTTCGGAAACACTCCAATTGGAGCAAAGAGCAACATAAGTTCGTTCGATTGACTGACTTGAGTGCAGAATATGTTTTCATGATAGTGATAGAAGAGGCCGAGTCAACCGGCGTCCTATAGAGATCTATTTTTGCAGTGCTGTTGCTGAAACAATCTGGAACGGCGGGGTATAAAATATATAAAAATATATATAAAAAAAAATCAAAGTTTCGTACCTGTAGAGGGCCATAGCACAGGTCTGATCACTGAACGATATATCGAGGAAATTTTTTTTGATCATATTATACCCTATGCAGGATATTTAGGGGAAGCTTTCTTAATGAAGTATGACAACATCCGGTGTCACAAAACTTGAACCACCCTGCAGTTCATGAATAAAGCGGGCTCGAGACAATGAAGTGGCCAACTCTCAATCCAGACATGATAAAATTGAGCATTTTTGGGTCGAACTAAAACGGAGAAATCCAGTACCATCTATCGAAATTTCGTTTGAAAAATATTAGGCCACACGTAACATCTGTAAAAAAAACTGTGCTTTGGGAGCAAAAAGAACTGACAACAAGAAATATTGGCAATCGATGCGACCATCTGGTAAAAGTTTCGATCGGAGATTTTCAACTCGGAAGCCGCTAAGCTTCCGAGTTGAAAATCTCCGAACGAAACTTTTACCAGATGGTCGCATCGATTGCCAATATTTCTAAAACATATATTTCAGCATTGAAATTTTCAGACGGTGCTTTGGTCGTGGATCCATATTTGCAGTCCGACTTACTAGCAAGCGTCTTCACTTCGAACTCGACTTTATTTGTTCTCGATGGAGTAACGCCTCCGTCAACTCTGTAGTGTTGTTCCAAAATGGATTCTGTCAATATTTCGGGGGAAATTGTCTTCAGGAACCTAATAAAAATGTTAATAAGGCCATCAGACGTGATGAGAGTGCGATGGTGCAACCGATTCTTAAAACTGACCCTTCAAACTACCAGCCAATAACAATAGTGTCAGCTGTGGTTAAAGTTTTTGAGAAATGCATCAGGTCAAATTTAACGAGAAAAACACACAAATATGTACGTTCTCGCGTAAAAAGAAGTCACAACGAATTTTGTTTTGTGGTAAAAAGCCACGTTCTCGTGGGTTGTGACTCAATTCTTCTAGTTGGTGTTCAGATTTGCAACGATTTAAAATGGAATGAACACATTATATCATTGGCCAAATCAGCTTCACGTAAACTCGGATTCCTTAATAGATGCAGACGGTTTTTTAGATCGCATCAGGTTCCCCAGAATATTCTTGTCAGGTTTGGGGTGGAGCATATATGGCATTGCTCTCCAGTTAATGGATAGAGTTCAGCGGCGTGCCATACGAATAATACGAGACTCCAGACTTACGAAAGATCTAGACAGCCTACTGCACCGTAGAGATATTGCAGAACTCTGCGTGTTTTATAGATTAATAAATGGTTAAAGGAGAAAATACCACCATTTGTTACGCCAGGACGCGTAACACGAGGAACGGTCAATGCGCATAGGTTTACGGTGAAACTGCCAAAACCTCGAGCTGAAGTGGAATTTGTTGGCCGGTATCAACCTTTACCTGAAATCGCGCGTTGGGTGCAGGAGCTCTGAAAGTTTCAAGGCTAGGACAGTCTTAAAGTACGCCCTGCATCCAATTAAAGCTACATTTAAAAAAACGTCAGTGACCTGAAGATTGCGTTGGATGACGAGTGGCATTCGATCCGCCAAATGGCTGTCAAAAACTTAACAAAGTCAATGACCCATACAAACCGTTGTTGACGCAAGGAGTCAATAGTGAGTATATTTACCAATAAATTTATTTTGGTTCTGATTAGTTAGAAGGAGTGAAAAGGCATGGTATAAAGTGTTGTTTAACTGTATTATAGTTGGCTTAAACAAACAATAAAACAAATTAATTATATTGTTATAGATTCCTGTACCACAAATTAATTTCAGAATTGTGTATTAATACTCTTACTTTAATTAGAAAGAATGACTGCAGAAAGGTAGTGTGGACTAAAGAGTGCGGAGTGGCGATTGCAAATTACTAGGTGTCCGTTACCGGATTGTTCTTTCCTTAATATAACATACCTTCCGATCCTTACCTATCGTTTTACGCAAACGGCTGTAGGAACAGGCCCATCGTTATCTGATAATCTTGTCTAGCGCTTGGTCATACAGTCCCATCAATCAATCAATAACCATCAATTTTTTTTGCGTTTGCAGAATCATTTTATAGTATCAGGATCTTAAAATAATTCTCTTTTCTGTGAGCGCTGAAGGTTTGAGTCGATTTAGATGTAAATTGTACACTCGAGTGTGCCGATCCTCGTGTCCGAGTACACAACCAACGATTGATATTAAATTGGAAACATTATTTAAGGTTAAGTCGTCTGGAATACTTTACAAAACTACACCCACCCTTATAATCGGGTTAACGTAGTGATATAACTATACTCGATAATTAGTCTTTGAATCGTTGAGTAACGAGAAAAATGAAAAACGTTGGAAGAAGTTTGTAAACTGATTATCACATGTATACGGTGATAACTATACCATCTATGTATACAACTTGTAGAAGTGAAGAAACATCTGCTAATCCTTCGTAATTATTTAACAACATGTCTACAAACTGTACAAAAAGGGGATTACTGTTCACTGAACTCTAAAATCTTAACTGACTTTCTCTGTACCAATTTCTATTTTGTTTTCTAGCAACTGAACTAGAAAATCCGTAATTTTAATTTTTTGTTTTGTGTTTTCCTACGTATTCATACATAAAGTTTGAGATTTTTTGTTGTTTTTGTAAGATTGTCTAAGAATTTTGGAAACGTTATTTATGTAAAGGATGAAACCATAAAAACGCTTTTATGTTTGGTGTTAACCAGTTGATTCAAGTCGCTGTTCAGCGATTCAAATGTTGTGAGAAAAATTTTTAGGTCGTTTTCTTCCGAACATTTTTCATAGATGCGCGGATACAATGAAAACAATTTTCACGGCATTTAAATCGATGTGAATAGATAAGAAACGAAAACAAAACGAATCTTCCAAATTATTTATTTTATTTGTTTCCAAAAAAAAACAAAAAAAAAGAAAATAAATTTTTCCTACATTTTCCTTAATGATGCATACAATTTTTTGTTTTCGTTTTCATTTTCATCACAAGAAACACAACTTGAAAGCAAAAGGAAAAGTTTCATTCCTATTACCAACATAAATAAAATATTCGAAAAATAAGTTTTTCATTTTTCATAAAAAACATGGAATGTATAATCACATAGTGGGAATGGTACAGAGAGTAAGAGGAAGGAAAATCTTATTTCACAGCGTGTAATCCTTTTTTTTCTGATGTTTGTTGCTGTCGTGTCTTCTTAATCCTGGAGTTTAAATCCTTTACATGTTTTTGTTTCGTTTTCGAATTCGTTGGTTTATCCAATGTAGGAATAATTTAGCAATAAATGAATGGACAAAACATGAAGTGAAAGAGACACGAACCAGAAGACCAAACCTCAATACATATGGAAAGCATTTTGTAAAGTTTTATTGTGTCATTTGTAAAACGTGAAGATTTATTTTATGGATGAGGAGACTACTACATACGTTGAACGGCAACAACAATATATATAGGTCGGAATAGTTTATGTTCAGTTAGAATTTATAAAGGCCGAATAACAAAATCCTCTATATTTCAGTGAGATTAAAAATTCATATATGTTATGTGTTGCAATGCTGTTGTAATTTTGTATGTTTACAAGACTCGTTGTCAATCATCGTATATTTTGTCCAATACTTAAGTTTTTGAATTGTTTTCCCAAAAAACTTGTACACCGAAGAACTGCGAATCGTCTTAATATAACGAAACGTCACACTGTCTCGTACTTCCGATGCCCGTTTCTTTTCCGTATGCTAAGATGTCCAGTATCTTCTAGATGTTAGTTGGCCCTTAAATGTATAAACCACAATCCGAAGTAATGTAGTCTAAGGAGTAAATATCGAGAACAGGAGAACACGAAATGACCAACAGTTTGACCATTGCGGATTTATTGCTTCTAGGAAGATATGAGATACGCGAAATCAGTTAAGGATTTAAAGAGATATCACTCGATCCTTAGCCTTTCACTTAACTTTATTCGAAACTATTATTATTCAGCAATGAGCAAACTATATCAGATAATTCGTTTATCACAGTATTCAATTGCACATCCTTTCGTTTTTGTGATTTTCTACCAATGTTTTAAAGTCTGCTGCATAACAACGGGTTTTTCAATAAGAGCACTTCCACTTTTTTTTGAATTAAACACAAACTGTTCGATTTTTGAATTAACTTTTTTGTTATTAACGAATTTGAACATAAACATTTACTTTCGCATAAATCGGCCGAAATTCCAGCAATTTCACGTCCAATATTGGCTCTCAGCTCTTGCAACGTCGTCGGCTTATTGGCATAGACCAATGACTTCACATAACCCCAAAGAAAATAATCTAAGTCTTCAATAACGCGATTGTATCGTGTGCTGTGTGGCATGTGGCCCCGTCCTGTTGAAACCACATGTCGTCCAAGTCCATTCCATTCAATTGCGGCCAAAAAAAATCTTTTATTATATCGCGGTATCGATTTCCATTAACAGTAACGAGGCTATCGTTATCGTCGATGAAAAAATATGGCTCAATGACGCCGCCAGCATGTAATCCGTACCGAACAGTGACATTTTTGGGATGCAACGGTGTCTCATGAATCATTTGTGGGTTGTTTTCTGCCCAGTAACGCATATTTTGCTTGTTGACAAATCCATTTAGCCAAAAGTGAGCCTCATCGTTGCAGATGATTTTTCGGTGAAAATCTGCATCATTTTTGATGTGTTATTGAGCCCAATTCGCGAATCGACGTCGCTTTAAATGGCTTTAGTTGTTGGGCCAAATTGTTGGGAACGTCGCGTCGTGTGAGCGACACATTCGCATCTTCTTAAACTGAAACCCTGGCGGCTACGATGTTTTCAATACTTCGAGCACTTCTTGCTCTCGAGGGCACCGGAACATTATGTAGCGAAAACGTAGACTCAAATTTTGCCACTATACGGTCGATTGTCGGGCTGGCTTGTTAAATGGACCGTAAAATGGCCGTAATGCTCTTAAAGTAGCAGCAACAGAACGATTATTTTGATAAAAAACTTGCACGATTTGCAATCGCTTTAACGTGTTTAGCGTTCCATGATGAAATGTATACTAATCAAGTTTTCAAATGACAAAAGAACAATAAAAAATATGACGTCGTTCGCCGTCCCTATCGGAAAAAAGGAAAAAAGTTGAAGCACACCTGTTGAAACACCCTATATATATATATATATATATATATATATATATATATATATATATATATATATATATATATATATATATATATATATATATATATATATAGTGAAATCCCGCTATAACAAACATTCGTTTATAACAATCAACATTTCTGGTCCCATGACTTTTCAGTACAAAATGTATGATAATAACTTCGCCTATAGAAAACTTCGGCTATAGGAATATAACAAACACTTTTTGTAAAATTTTAGTATATTTCAATATAAAATAATTCTGATATTACAAACAATTTGATTTACATATGAATGTATATTATTGTTTCATCTAAACGGGTTGAAATTGCATACATAAACGTTTAAATGAGAAATTGCAACACGTGTGAATATCCTACCTATTATATTGTTACCTAAGCACGTGTTTAAAACGTGACATTAACATTCCGTCTTATTGATGGATATTGGATGGATATTGGATGGATCTAAAATAATTATTCTAACTTAATATTAACTGTCGCTTCAGTCAATTTAGATTTCGCAAAGGTAGGTTTCTTTATTCTTTTACATTGGTTGTTTTTAATTAACACAAACTTTTAATTTTTATTTAATTAACACGAATTGTGTATTGTAATTTTATTAGTAGACAAAATGAGCGTTAACAATAAAAGATCGGCCATATCCTTGGATAAAAAAATTGATATTTTAAAAATTGTTGACGGTAGAACTAAAAGCTATGACCAAATTTCACAAATGATGAGTTTGCCTAGATCAATAGTGGCGGGAATTGTACGAAATCGTAACAAATATGAAAGCAACGAGTACGGCGAGTGCAAAAAACGAAAAAAAATGAGATCTGGAAACCATCCCGATTTAGATAAGGCCTTAATTATATGGATAAAATCTATGAAGCATGCTAGTGTTAGCATAAACGGCACAATTTTGAAAGAAAAGGCACTACAACTTAGTAAGAGACTGAAATTGGATAGTTTTAGTGCTAGCGACGGATGGCTAGATCGCTTCAAAAAACGAAATGCTATTTCATTTAAAGAAATAGTGGGTAAAAGTTCGTCTGTGCCATCACAAATTTGTGACGATTGGATAAAAAATAAATTACCTGGGATTTTCGAGGGTTATGAACATCGAGACGTATTTAATTTAGATGAAACAGCGTTATTCTTCAAATTAATGCCGAATAAAACGTTGGCTTTTATGAAGGAACCTTGCCGTGGTGGAAAATTGAGCAAAGATCGCGTAACCATTCTTTTGGGAGCCAATTCAAACGGTACAGAAAAGTTACCAATACTTCTAATAGGAAAATCAGCAAAACCGCGTGCTTTTAAAAATGTAAAAACGCTCCCACTTCTTTATGCTGCAAATAAAAAAGCTTGGATGATTTCGACCGAGTGGATTAAATATATTAAAGCTTTAGATAAAAAATTCAAAAAACAAAACCGAAAGGTACTTTTCGTCATAGACAATGCTCCACCACATTTGCCGATCGAAGGGCTGGGCAACATCAAAATTGAATATTTACCACGCAACACTACGTCGTTGTCACAACCCATGGACCAAGGGGTCATCAAAAATTTTAAATTATTTTATAGAGAGTACGTCGTAAAGGAAATGATAAATAGAATTGGTGAAGACCCTCAACTAAATGCATTAGATATAAATATAAATTTACTAGATGCAGTACATTTTGTAACACGGGCCTGGGAACGTGTAAATCCTGAAACTATCGCTAATTGTTTCAAAAAGGCCGGGTTTTATTTAGCGACGGAAATGGAAGAAACCGAGTGCGAATTGATCGTTGAAGACAAAGAACCTATTTTGGAAACACTTTGGTCAAATCCAACTTTAAGCGACATTACCAACAATATTAATTTAAATGATTTCGTAACAGTGGATGATCTAACTACCGTATGTGAGGAATTGACTGACGACGATATAGTTGATTTAGTGCAAAATGTCCCCAATTGTACGTCGGACGATTCGGATATAGAGTTAGAATCAGTTTCAAGTTCCTTTACCCCAGTTTCTTCGAATGAAGTCATAAAAGCTATTACGACTGTACGGATGTTTCTCAGTACAAATCTCAATACCGAAGAAGAAATCAATAAATTAACTTTAATTAAAATTCCATTGATAGCTTAGTTCATCAGAAAATGAGTCAAGAAAAAATTACTACATATTTCAAAAAGGCTTAACTTTTGAACTTTGTTTACTATATTTAAGGTTTAATTTGCACTCGTTTGAGGGTACACATATTCGTAGTTGTTATTTTTAATAAAAAAGTCCCTGGAGCACCGAGCGTCGCTCGGTCAAAGTTGGTTAATATTCAATTTAAAGAAATATAACTACATTTATATACATCTGATAGGGTAAAAAATCTTTTCTAATTTATTATTTTTGTTGAGAATAGAACTTCATCATCAGGAGTATCAGAGCCTTACAAGCTGAAATCGATCCATTAATTTTTTAAACCTCACGGAAATTATTTTGCGAAATATTAAACAAGTGTTTTTTATCTAAAAAAATGTGTGTATTAAGTGTGTTTCGCCAAGTGCCCACGGCAGACAGTGTAAAAAGAACTATAATTCTCTTCTCTGACCATGCTTCATGGTCTTCTCGACAGGCTGCACTGAGCACCTATAAAAATAATAATTAATACTTCATCCTTTTCAATAAAGCAATAACATTTTGACTTTGCGAATTAAATACTTTTTAAAATCAATTTTATGGTCACAACACTGCCACTTAATTTTCACATAAATAATTTGTCAAACGATGACATCAATATGTCACAAAAGCTAATTTCCATTTTGTGACAATCTGTTGTAATTTTTGTACAAATTTGTCATAAAATTGTGAACCGAATCTGTGACAACAATGAGGTTCAATTTTGACTAATTAGTAAACAATTTTGTGATCACAATATTGTCACTTAATTTTCGCTTAAATCATGTGCTAAATGATCAAAATATGTATGACAGAAAGGAAATTCCGTTTTGTGACAATTTTCTGTAAATTATTGTGGTCACAAATTTTGGTTACACGGGTAACTATCTATCTACCCGAGAAACCACAAGTGACCAAAATATCAAACTGTCACAAAATGTCAAACTTTATTCTAGTACTCATTTGAGTTCTTTTCTTTTGTTTCTGTCGAAGTTGAACGAAAAAAACTATTTTCAATTAAATTAGAATAAATGTAATATCACTATCTAGTTTCTAAAATATAGTAAAATTATCGGGAGCATTTCGTTAGTAAATTTACTCAATGTAAAACGAGTGCAAAATATTGGAAAGTAATACATAAAATACCTTTTGGATGGAAACTTCTGACCGCAACAAATTAAAAAACAAATACATAAAATACCATACATAGAAGGCTGATTTTGGTTTCAAAAAGTCTGTGTTCTAGACCAATAATGAATCTTCAAAATATTATGAGTGAGAAGTTTGTGAATGATCTTTAGCCGTTAATGGCCCACGATGATCGTAATGTTGGACGATGATATTCATGTAGAATTTGAGAAAGCTAATATACATGTCCGTACTATGTTCACCGAGATGTGCCGTTCGGAACGAATTTTGTTTAATTGTAGGAACAGCAAATGGACTAAAATGTACGATTGAATCTTAAACATACGAATGAGGTCTTAAAACTATTAAAAACGCTCTCAGAAAACTATGCGGTAAAAGCCATTATTTAGCCATTATTACATTAAGCCACCCGAAACTACGATAATGTCGAGATTGTAAAGCTAGCCATTTATAAACAATCTGATATGCTGGACTTAATATTCGCGAAATATAACGGATTATGTATGGTTATATAGGACAAGATAACCAATCGTTTTTCAATTTGGCTATTTCTCTTAAAGGTATTGTATGCACCTAAATTTCTTAGTATAAAATAAACATTTTACACTATTTTGTATATTTTTCAGCAAAATGTTGGTTCCTTTTTGACGTCCAAGATAATAGGCTTTTGGATCATTTAAATGCAAATTCAAAAGTGGAATTTGTCTCACTGATACGTGCTATTATTTTTATCAGTAGTTTTGTTATTGAAGATTAATATTAAAATTAAATGTCAAACTTTATTCTAGTAAAGTTAAGTATTAGTAAAGTGTTTCTTTATTTTATCACAAAATAAAGTCTTATAATTATTCACAATGTTTTTTTAATACAAATCATTAAATATTTACAATTAGCGGTTGGATTGCGAACTGCGCTGTGGTATCGTAACATTGATAATTCCAATTCATACTGCAAGATTAATTACCAGTGTGGGAGCAGATTTGGAATTTAATAGCTCTCAAACAAATCGGAGAACGTTTATGAGTTTACGACGAAAACCCAACCGGCAATTCATACAAATCAATCTCTTATACTCGAAAACCCGCCGTCATTAACTTTTATCAATGTAGGTTGATATGGAAAAAAATAACTAGAAAATGGGGCCCGGGTCCCATAGGAGACCCCTTAAACGAGTTTTCCTGGAACTGATGCCCATCGCAATCGATTTCTAATGCTCGAAAACCCCTCGTCAGTGATTTTCATTAATATAGGTTGATATGGTAAAAAATATCCGGGCCCCTCTGGAGCCCCCCTTAAACGAGTGCTTCTGGAACCAACACCCATCCCAATCGATTTCTGGTGTTTGAAAACCCCCCGTCAATAAGTTTCATCAATGTAGGTTGATATTTGAAGAAAATACCTAAAAAAAGGAGCCCGGGCCCCACTGGAGCCAACCTTAAACGAATTTTCCGGAAACCAAAACCGATCGCAATCGCTTCGTAGTACTCGAAAACCCCCCGTCAGTAATTTTCATCAATCTAGGTTGATATGGAAAGAATATAATTTATTTATTTATTTATTTATTTATATATTTATATATTGCTTATAATTTTGATTAAGAAGGAAAAGCGCATATGGAAGTAACTTGTAAAAAAATTATTACTTCCATTAGGCATAAAAACCTCTTAAATTTTTTACTACAAAAGGTCAACACCAAGCACGCACATCCCATTTTGAGTACAAGCTCATTTACAATAGGATGAGCAGCAGGGATCAGACAATATATAAAAAAAAATCTTAATAATTAACTTAAACTAATTATATTGTCATTCAGACACGCCATTCAAGAAACCTCGATTTAAACGAATCGGCAGATCTCAAGCTCCTAATACTGTATGGAACAGAATTCCATAGAGAAATACCTCTAACAAAAAAAGATGAATTTAAAGACCTAGAAGAATTTCTCGCAGGAAGCAATCGTAGATTGGCGTAATGCGACCTGCTAAATAATAATTTTTTGAATAAATAATTTGGTTCTTTAGTTTTAAGTAGCTTCCTAATAAAAGCGCAAATCCGAAACTCATAAAAACTAGTTAAACTACAACCAAGAACAAGCCTAGTATAGGGTGATATATGGTCAAATTTCCTAATTCCGAAAATAAAACGAGTGCACGCATTAAAACATCTTTTTAAAATAGACATATTTTCCTGAAACATACCAAATAAGACAACATCACCATAAAGAAAATGCGGAAGGAGATAGGACATAAACATTCTCTTTTTAAACTGACTATCCGCAAACCCTACCACTTTATACAAACAACTAAGTAAACCAAAAACCTTTCTACTAACTAGAAAATGGGGCCCGAGCCCCACTGGAGCGCCCCTTTAACGAGTTTTGGTGGAATCAACACCCATCGCAATCGACTTCTGGTGTTAGAAAACCTCCTTCTGCAAATTTTCATGTAAATCCTACGTGCCGTTTCCGATATCGTTGAAATATATATACAAACAATTATTGCTCGTATTATAATATTAGATTAGATAGATGAATTATTTACTTTTGTTGTTATGTTTTTTTATTTATGTGCATTATATAGGTCTACGCATGTATGAATTTGCATAATTTTTAATGAATTACACCAAAAAAACATACATACTTATTAAGACACTTCATTTTATTATTTCACATTAGATTAAATACAATAAAATATGTATTTTATGCACACAAAATTCGGTTATAATACACATCGTTTGTTACAACCCAAATTTCTCTATAACATACATCGTTTGTTATAACCGAAGATTCGCTATAACATACTTCCGTTTATAACAAACATCAGCGGCGGTCCCTTGACTGTTTGTTATAGCGGGATTTCACTGTATATATATATATATATATATATATATATATATATATATATATGTATATATATATATATATATATATATATATATATATATATATATATATATATATATATATATATATATATATAAATATATATATATATATATATATATATATATATATATATGTATTCCGGTTTTTACAGGTCATTATTGGCCCGTACCGTGTCAACAATCTGACTCCATCGGTTTCGATCATGAGCCAGTTCTTCATACTGTTGCAAGCAGTTGAAAGATGCCAGATAACTCTCTACGCCGTGGAGCCACCGTCGCCGACAGCGACCTCTTTGCCTACCGAAAGGCGGTTCTCCCTTCAAAGATCGCTGTATCATTCGTTTCGGATCAGCACGCAGAACGTGACCGAGCCAGCGTATTCGCTGTCCTTTGATTTCATGCACGATATCAGGAATTTGCATTAAATTCCTGATCTCGTGATTGAATAGAACTCGGATGTACCATCAAAGTCGCGTTTGGGGCCACATATCACACGCATGATTCTTCTCTCGAATGTTAGAAGCCATCTTTCGTACTCATCCGTCATGGTCCAACTCTCACATCCATACATGACAACGGGTCTGATCAACACTCTGTACAGCTTCAGCTTATCCGTATTTGCAAGATATTTTGATTTCAGCAGTGGACGTAGAGGATACAAAGCCCGATTGCCAGCGGCAAGACGAACCTTGATATCCTCTCCCACACTATTATCGTGAGTAATGAGAGATCCAAGATACTTGAATCTCATCACTCCTTCAAACGTGTGGTTTCCTCTACTGAAATCACTTGCGTCTTGGTCTCGAAAACCAGAGATCAGATATTTGGTTTTGGACTCATTGATTTTGAGACCAACGGAAGCTGAAAACTGTTCCAGTGGATCAAGTATCTCTTTCACTCCGTTGCCATTTAATCCAATCACACAGATATCATCTGCATACGAAAGAAGTTAATTGGATTGTCGGAATAAGATATTGTCCTGAGGTGTTTCACTTTTACGAAGCATGTATTCCAAAATGAGATTAAAAAGTATCGGGGACAGCTCATCTCCTTGTCGAACACCAGAAGTAATTGCAAAAATTCTCGATAGCCTGATCTCAACTTTGACACAGCATTGTGACTGCGTTACTGTCATTTTACACAGATGTACATATTTTTTTAGTATTCCTAAATATTCAAACGCATACCATAGCCTCTCTCGATTGATCGAGTCATAGGCTTGCTTGAAATCTAGGAATACCTGGTGTACATCGTGAGATGTTTCGTAGTACTTGGAAAGAATCATCCGCAGTGAAAAAACTTGATCAGTGACTGACCGATTTGGACGGAATCCTCCTTGGTAGTCATCGACCATTTCCTCCGCTAAAGGAGTAATTCTTCCCAAGATAATGTAAGACAGTAACTTATATGCTGTGCAAAGGAGAGCTATACGGCGATAGTTCTCGCATTTCATGCGATCACCCTTTTTGAATATTGGGCATAACGCGGCCACTTTCCATTCGTCAGGCATAACTTCATTTCGCCATACCAATCGAATAAGGTCGAAAAGACAGTTCCACAAAGTTAGCCCTCCGAATATCAAGAGCTCTGAATTACTGCAATCAACCCCTGGTGAACGATTTTTCTTTAATCTCTGCATGGCCATTGTGAATTCCTCATAGGATGGATCCTCAATGAACATCTCCGCGGTCTGTATTTGAGGGTATTCAAATACACCTTGTGATACATGTGGAACATTAAGTAGATCAGAAAAATGTTCACGCCATGTATCGAGTACCGCATCGACGTTAACACAGAGGTTTCCATCCTTTTCCCGAATGACAGTTGACCGAGATCTTAAGGTATGGTGCAATTCGGTAATTCATTTAAAGAAACCACGCGAATTGCTCTCATTGCTGAGTTGTTGTACTCTTAAGACCTTGGCCTTCCACCATTCGCGCTTCTTCAGTCTACAAATGCGTTTAGCTGTCCTTCTAGCAAGAACTGCCTTGTATTTCCTTGCAATTGTAAACCGAGTCTGCGCTTCATTGTGGGCTATATTTCGTTGCTCAACAGCAAGACGACACTCCTCATCAAACCAATCATTTTTCGGCTTAGTTTTCACTATACCGAGATTGTGCTGGGCGGCATCGACAACCGAGGTTTTCAATACTTCCCAGACACTGTTCACATCATCAGATTGGTAGTTGGATCGTAAAATGCTATTGCTGACAAGATGTTGGTATTTTCGTTGCGTTTCTTCATTTATCAGACCTTCACAGGAGAATCGCGTTTTATATTCTCCTGTCCTCCTTGACTTGTACGAAAATTTCCATTGTAGCTTTGCAGCAACCATAAAATGGTCACTGCCTACGAATTTTGTTGACGACCGATACGATCTTACGTCTTGAACAACCCGAGCCCGGTCTTTTGAAATCAACACATGGTCAATTTGGCTTCGGGATGTTTTACGTGGATGTGTCCATGTTTCTAAGTGTATGTTTTTATGAGGAAAGAATGTACTTGCTACTTTGAGATCATGAGCGGTCGCAAAGTACATCATTCTTTCCCCATTTTCGGTCGCAGTTTCGTGTCGGGAGTACGGACCTATGTTATTACATAAGTCGGTTTGATTTCTGCCAGCTCTAGCATTAAACTCACCAATCACCAATCTGATATCGTGCTCAGGTATAGAGCCCATCAGATTATCTAAATTATTGTAAAATGAGTCTTTATCTTGGGGTTGGCTTACATCAGTGGGCGCATGTACACAAACAATTGACAGGTTGGCTAATTTCATGTGCAAGCGAAGCTTACACATTCGATTATCGATTGCCTGGAAGTCCAACACAACCTTTTTTACCTGCGGTCCAATGAGAAAGCCAACTCCAAGATTTCCGAGGTCATCTCCACTGTGTAGCAACGTATAGCCTTGGGACACATGGACTCCACTTTTAGGCCATCGAGTTTCTTGGAGCGCTACGAGTTCCAGCCGATACTCTTTCATACATGTGATAAGGCCGTCAAAAGCGCCAGGTTTCCTTAGTGACTGCACGTTCCACGTGCTGATCTTCAATCTCGTATCCGGGTACTTAAGCGGGGGGTCATTGTTATTTAGGTGGTATCCGATTTTTTTGGTTTTGTTGACATTTTTAACTGTAATTGGTTTTTACGGATGCGAGTCGTCAGCCCAGCGATCCAACCAGATTTAGTCGCCTCCTACGACAAGCTCTAGATATTGTGGTGGTATTCTATGGATCTCATGTTTCGTTCGAAATATTTACGAAACATGTTTGCCCCCAACCACAGGGCCCAATATACATATATATATATATTTATATATATATATATATATATATATATATATATATATATATATATATATATATATATATATATATATATATATTGTTACATTTTCAGGGACTCCAACTAACCTAAGGTTCGATCACCGGATTGTGAGTAAACTGTCACTCGCATATTTTCACGAACGTTTAATACTATCACAACAACTAACTTCTTCACCAATACAATTTCACTATGTATTACTCCCACTTATTATTTCACTGATTATCACCTTTTTGGTTTTTTTAACTTGTCACGGTTTCAATTCAAACTGAAACCCTACGCTTTCTGTTCACGTATTTAAAATCAATTAGCCTGCTTCTAGATAATCGTAGTAGTTTACTTTTGTTTATTATTTCGCATGTTGCTTTTCAATTACAAACATTTAATTATTTTACTGATTCAGAGAGGTCACCCGCGTACGTAACGCTACCGTCCGCCAAAACGAGAACATCCCGAACGGGATCCAATTCTACTCTTTTGTAGGGAACCATACTTCCCATATGACCATTCTTTTAGTTTTCCTTGATCCCCTTCAAATTCGGCAAATTATATCGTTAATCCTTGTAATAACTTATACAGTCCTTTCCAACTGTACTGTAGCTCTGGTAATAAATTTTTCCAGTTTAGGTTGTTAAACCAAACTAACTGCTCTTTTTACGCCTTCTATTATTCCCTGGGATTTGATATTGAGGTTTCATCCTGTTGTTGTATATCTTTTGCTCTTTATTGACTCCCACAAACCTGAACCTCTCCGTAACAATGTCTTCTTGCAGTTCACCGGAGTCTTCTGTTGAATGATTTAATATAATTCTCCTGACGATTGGTTCTCCGCTTTTCAATTGCACTTTTTACTTACTATGAATTTTCATGAAGTCCTCATCCAAAATCACTTCATCAACAATATCAGCTTCCAGAAACTCATGAGAGAATATCAATTTATCCAATGATTGAGATGTTCCAATTCAAACTGAAATTCAACCCGAACGCTTGCTGTTCGCACAATGACTTCGGACACGTCAAGCAAGATCGTCTTTCAACCGAATCAAGTGTTGGTAGACTTAACACAAATCAAGTCATCAGTAGTAGTAAGGTCAATTTGCCAAATCGATGATACATTCTACCCAGCGGATCGAAAAATATTTATCAAAGTTTTTTTTATCGATTTTTTTTTTACAATGGAGTTTCAATTCGACACAGTTACCGCCAGCTTAAAAAACCAAAGCACCAACTAAAATAGTCAGTGGATCTGAAGGAATTTTATTTATTGTATACAAACCTTGAAGAAGGGTGCAACATGTGAGAAATGAATTCCTTTGATGATCAGGTGTGAAACTGTTTGGGGGAATCAAGTAGGCACTAGTTTTCAGCTCCGTATCTTGCAGCTTCCACAAGTGTTTGTGTTACTTCCTCGTGGTGGCCATCGGGCAACTGGCTAACCATTTTAAGTGGGAAGCCGGGCAGAAACATATCGCTAAACGACTGGGCCAGATTAACGTGTCAACCGTACCGTGTCGATAACCAACCTGGCTCAGGCCCAGTCTAAAAAAAGCTCAGTCCTTCACCATTCAAGACTAATACCAAACGCCCTCCCTATCACGTCACCTTATCTGACACATTTTTCTCCACCACTCGTGGGAGTGTTTTATGGATTATAAAAATCTTACTTTAGAGGAACCAAACAGTGCAACCAATCTCTAGAAAACTTTTTTTTGGTGCTACTACCATCTACTACCTCAGAAACTAACGCACAACCGTCAGGAGTGCAAGTGGTCAAAAGCTCTTCAACTAAGAAGATCTCGGGATGCCAGCGACGGAAAAAGCAAGAACTGAAACATTCACTTGTCGATTCAGACGGCGAAACTCCCTCTTCCTATAGAAGAAGAAACAGGTCGGATACGACCACGTCCTCCCCAAGGAATCAGACTAAACGACAGAGGGAAAGAAACTGGAAGAAGGGCCCAGGATCGGAAGAACCTGAGATGGAGTGCATCCTGTTCTGCGACCTACCCAGGTCAGTAAGGGGTACAGTGTTTGTCCCTGGCCTGATTCAAGTATCTTCAGATATTCTAACCGGGCTAGAATCAAAACTCAGAACTAAAGACCAAATGGACAATCAAATGGACCATCTTTGCCAATAAGATGGAGCAGAAAGGCATACTTCTTTACCTTGGCCTAGACGATCCATCTGTTCAAAGGATGGCAGCACTTAGTTTTAAACCCTGCTTTGCTCTTACTAGGATCACAATAAATGTACGTAAAAGGAGCTGAGGAAGGTAAAGGAAAAACTGGATTTCACTATCCAAACTTGATTGTCTGACGTACAGTTTACACAGATAAATTGGCAGCATTCAAATGCGTTGTCCTTTCTCATAGAACGACACATGAAAAACCGAAATATATTACAATATCTAAATATATCTTTTTGATTCAGGAACTCGGATTCACGGGAACAAAATCAAAGGACTCAATCCAGGCACCTCAGGTTCTCTCTTGGTTAGTGATACCTGATCGAGACCTAGAGCCCGTGTTTTTGTTAGTAATAACATGAATTACAGACTCCTAAATGAAATTTGTTGTAATGACATTACAGCAGTCGTGGTTGAAGTTAAAGAACCAAACATTCGACGTGAGGTTCGAGTGATCCACCTATTTCCCATACGATTCGGTTATTCATCCTTCTACTCAAGAATTTATCAAAGCAATAGAGTATGCAAAACGTAATGATATTCCAATCATTGCCGGATGCGATGCAAACTCACATCACGTATGCTGGGGCAGCATCGATATCAATCCCAGAAGGATTTCCCTCTTGGAATACCTATCCGCGTTTGACCTAGTCATCACTAATGTGGGCCATAAACCTACTTTTTTGACATTCTCAAGGCAAGAAGTACTCTTGTCTCACGTAGTCTTAGTGGTAAAGCCTCGTCCTGGATGGTCTTAGGTGACGTTACACTCCCTGACCATCGCTTCATCTCCTTCTCTCTAACTAGCGATAAACCTGAAATTAGAGAATTTAGGAAGCCAAGAAATACTGATTGGGAAATTTACAGACTCCATCTCAACCAGTCACTTTTATCTTCAGTAATGAAAATCAGAAAGTGCGGGGGAATGGAAAGGACAGCTGACCAACTTGAAGAAGCACTAATTAGCGCCTATGAGAAGAACTGTCCTTAGAAAACAGTAAGTAAGCCTAAAAGAACTGGAGAAAAAGGAATGAATTCAAAGCAAACAAAATATACAACAGTGAAAAGTATGTCTTAAAAGGAGTCCAGTTCCAAAATTTTGTTCAGTTCCTTATTTACAAATGGTGTAAAAGACGGTAATAAAAGACAAAATCGAGCGGTTGGTTGAAGTTATGAGAACTTCAAAGTGACTGTGAACCTACAACTGAAGATAGAACTGTATCCAATTTATCGGGCTGAGGGATTAACTCTATTCATGATGATTTTGTTGTAATAAATTTTGTTGTAATAAACCATAAGAGTAATATCGATTTCAGCACCGTTAGACGAATTGCGTCGAGGAAAGGTGGATTTTAATTGGAATGAGGCAAGAGAATGGTCATTCCAACCCATAAATAATGGAATTGTGGAAGCTACCAAGTTTCGAAGCTGTAATTTCCCACCGGAATCTCAACGGTGACGAAAAACAAATTGCTTTCGACTCGAAGAATCTCGATCAGGTAAGAAAAAATTCAATAAACTCTCATATAGAGATGTTATATTGTTACAGACTGAGGCATTTCGAGTCGTATTCCAAAATCACTTCAGGTCAATGTTTTATGATAGACACTGGGTAAACGTCCCAACAAAACAACTAACAATACGCCATTTTTGGTGACACGGCCATCGAAAGCAATTGATCGCACCATCGAAAGAAATGTACAAAGTTGCAAGAGTGGCATGTTCTTCTCGGGAATATTTTAGTTGGCTCGCACCATAACGCCCATGGCAGAGAACCGTTGTACATTTTGCAGAACCATTTCAAACTACTTGAGGTAATTATGGTGGATGCATTTTCAAGGAAAGTCATTTGTGTCAGACGAGTTCCTCACGTTTTGTACCAGAAGCTGAGCGATGTCTTCGTACGAGTGCTAGTAGATTATAGAGTGTTTGTAAAGAATTATGGTTTGATGGGGGAAGTGATTACAAGACAAGACAATCACGAACATTGGCCGAATTATGGATTTAAATTAGAACGAATCGGGGAGTTGTTTGATGGCACAAAAACCAAAATCACCCTCGAACTTTTGCTTTATGTTACTATGAGATGAGTGAAATGTTATCGAAATGATTTACAACACTCGTCTTCTCCATCACAACCAACATTCACTTCTACACGACAACCAAAAAAATCGCCTTTAATGGATTCAAAAAGAAAGGGTACTTCTCCGCTTGCAACAACTGGGAGTCAACCAGTTGAAACTAGGAAGCTGACGTGTTTTTTACAATCAGATGTAAAAGATGCAACAGTTCATCGATCTTCCCGGTTTCGAAAACCAATTGTAGGATATGCCATCGATGATTTTAATTAGCAAGTACAATCTTATAGTATTATCATATTATAGTAAGTGAAACTTATAAGTATGTGACACCACTACATCAACGGACTTTTCTGTTATTTATTAAGGAATTGACCGGCAGAGATTAAAGAAATATCGCTCGATTGGTAGGGTAAAATGAAGTTATGCCCTCTGCCGGAAGAAATTATCGGTGATTACCAAGAAGAATTCCGTCCAAAGCGGTTACTCGCTAATCAAGTTTTTTCGCTACCTAGGATTCTTTCCTAGATTTCAAGCAAGCCTATGAATCGATCAATCGAGAGACACTGTGGTATCCGCTTGAATATTTAGGAATACCATAAAAATAAGTACATTTGTGTAAAATGACAGTAACGCAGTCATAATGCTGTGTCAAAGTTGAAAACCGGCTATCGAGAACTTTTGCAATTAATTCCGGTGTTCGACAAAGAAATGTAAAGTCTCTTATACTTTTTAATCGTGTGTTGGAATACATTCTTTGTAAAAGTAAATATTTGATTCACTAGAACAGTGTTCAGCTTCCGTTTGTCTCAAAATCAGCGAGTCCAAAACCAAATATCTGATCTCTGTTTTTTAAGACCAAACCAAAATTGATTTCCGTAGGCCAATAATGGCAAAAACCGTGAAAAAAATAACAATCGAGTCAGTCAAAATGCATCGCAATTCGAGCTCAGTCCTCCAAAATATATAGTTTAATCAAAATTAGGTAACTATCGTATATAAATTGACGGAATAACACGCCCTGAAAATCAATAATACATTTCCCACATTTTCATGTACAATTTTTTTTTCATATTTTCCTTTTTATTAAATGATTAATCACACATGGAAAATGTGCATGTGTACCAAATCCTTATTTCCAACTATGCTACTATGTATGTATCCAGTATTCATAGTATCCAGATATAATTTTTGTTGCATGCAAATTTTGTAATCTAGGTCCAAAAACAAAACTAGTCCAATAAAAATATGTAATATATTCCTGTAGGAACCTACATACTCGTATTGTGTACAGTAATAATTATAACAACAATTTGGTCCAGATGCAACAACAATCTATACAGATTTTATTTTGTTTTTCCTGGATTTTTCCTCTCGATACTTGTACATATATTGTAGTTGTATGGGTATACGTGTTTATCACATATGGGATGAGAGGTTTTATGTATGAATAATTGTATTTTGGGAATAATATGCTTGGAAAACGAAGATGCACATAAACTGGGTTAAATTTAAACACAATTGCAAAATTTACAAGTATAACTGTATACAAATGTGTCAATTTATATATGAATAGATGGCCACCATTTATTTATTATTATCACAGTGGAAATTGTATACTCGAGTAACATATATGGACACAACATATTACAGAAGTGAACTTTTTGCCTCGTATGAGCTTTCATTGCACAAAACTTTCAGACATCAGTCAATAATACCTTATGCGACGGGACGAGAGCACTAACCTTCACTTCACTTTAAACACAATTTACTATAAATGTTTTATCGTTTTTTTCCAGATTGTTGACCCGTAGATCTGCAATAGGCGACAACATGACTTAATATTGTTGTAAACAATTAGAAGAAACCAGATCACTTCTACGTCATCGTCACCTCTTCGCCCATCCGCAAAGGGCTGCTTTATCTTTAAAGACCTCTGTATTATCCGGTTGAGATCAACACGCATAACATGACTAAGCCAGCGTACTCGTCGTTCATTGATTTCATGCACGATATCAGGAATTCGCATTAAATTCCTTTTCACGTGATTGAAGAGAACTTTTTTCTCTCAAATGTTAGAAGCCATCTTTCGTACTTATCCGTCAAGGTGCAACTCTCACATCCATACATGGCAACGGGTCTGATCAACACTCTGTACAGTTTTAACTTATCCGCATTTGCAAGATATTTTGATTTCAGAAGTGGACCTAGATAATATAAAGCCTGATTATCAGTGGCAAGATGAATATGATATACTCCTTCAAACGTGTGGTTACCACTACTAAAATCAATTGAGTCTTGGTCTCGGAAACCATTATTTTTGAGACCAATAGAAGCTGCACACTGTTCTAGTAAATCAAGTGTCACTTTCACTCCGTTGCCATTTAATCCAATTACACAGATATCACCTGCATCAATAAAAAGGTGATTGGATTGTCGGAATAAGATATTGTCTTGAGATATTTCACTTTTATGAATGATGTGTTCCAACATGAGATTCAAAAATATCAGAAACAGCGAACACCGGCACTAATTGCAAAAGTTCTCGATAGCCTACACAGCATTGTGACCACCGTGTTGTTGTTTTATTGTTTAGTACCTCTCTTGATTGATCGACCCTTCGTCGATCACGGAAGTGATCCGTTTTTTTGACGAAACTGAGAAGCCGAAATTTAACAATTTAATGCATGGTTTGACACTTTGAGACAGAAGGCCATCACAGGTGTTAATTCAAATGAAGTTGAACGCTGTTTTTAATTTAAATGAAGCAACTCTACGTTAATTTTTGATGAAGAGTTGACGCGCAACACGTTCAGATGGTGTCAGGTCATTTGAAAATAACGTCTTCTTGTCATTTTTGGCGGGACGAATGCGATCAAAAATTTTATGAATTTCGAAAACTTCAAATCTCGTTCAAATCCAAGTTCAAACCGTAACTTTCTTTAGGTATCGAAAGCAAAATTGTTTTCATCATTTACGACAAAATTCAACAAATTAAACAACTGCTTCTAGGATACACATTCAACAATCCAACAAGTTACTGCAGTAATTAATGGCGACTTTAACACCAATTTTATCAAACATAACGTTATTCACAAATTAGAGACAATCTCCGATTTCATACAAACCACGATGACAGCAGTCCCTGATTTAGCCTACTACATATATATCGGATTATGAATCCGGCCAGAAACCCAATTCCACATATCAAAGACATTATACCCAACGACTCGATGGTTGCTCCATATTTCAACGATAGGGGTTGTCCAAGCCTATCATTAAATTCCCGGCAGAATTCCAAAACCCCGATTTTAACACTATTTGGACTTTTTGAATTTTGTAGAATGACTTTCTGCCTATCCTATACAGCACAGTCCTTCCAAAGCCTTATGCACTTACTTTTATGAGGACTTCACTTCTGTCTTGCTTATTTAGACGACGTACTCATTATCTTGTTTAAATTGGAAGTACTGGACTTGTAATTCTACAAGAAATTCTATTTTTAGGGCATCTGGTACTGGACAGCATATCTTAATATCTCACGAACGGGTTCAAGTCATTAAAAATGTCGAACTACCACTGATGGTGAATTACCACTGAAAATACTAAATTACTACCTTAAACGTAACAGTCGCATTCATATACCGTGGTTGACAGAAGCTATTTAAGCGTTCGATAACTGTAAAAAGAAACTTAGGGATACTACTTTACTGATTTGACCTTCATCATCATCACCCCTGGCCATCATGATCAATACTTCAAGGCAACCACTTGGTTTCTTTTCAGTACATCTCAATGAAACACAAAAATGATACAGTACTTATGACCGTGAACTTCTCACGGCTTACTCGGGTGTAAAACATTTTCGATTCCTACATTTTCGAAAGTCGTAGCCACATTTTCGAAGGTCAATTCAAACTTTATATACCGATCATGATCTACGTTTTTCATCAGAATCTGGAGAAAGTATCTGCTCGTCAGTTTAGACAATTAGATTTCATTGGTAAATTCACCACCGATATCCAGAACATTTCGGGCTTGGAAAAAGTTGTCGCATTTACTTAAGGAGCAATTCTGTTCAAGAAATTTTCAGAAGTAATTATCCTCTCAAATTCGAGAAGTTCCCAGTTGTTTTCAGTTTGCAAAAATTAATTCACTATGATATTACAAGCAGTACACTACACCTACGCCTTTCGTTCCGCTAAATTTCCGAAAGCTAATTTTTGATGTGTTTCATAACCTTTTTCACTTGAGCTTTGACGAGCTTCCCATAATCTTTTAACTCAGAATGTCACTTCGCCATATATTAATAAAGACTTCCAGAATATCGGCCAAAACTTTGTAGCTTGCCAGAAAGCAAAAATCTATCGACATACTAAATATCCATCTAAGCACAAATATAAATTAAATTCTTACAGCTTTTCAATAATTCACCTCAACATCACAGTTTCTGATATAATCACCGGTATTGCATGACATTGATTGATGGATATCATTCCAGTTACTGATATAACTGCTACAACAGTCGCTTTTTCTGTTTATCCTCATTGGATATCTCTAGGTTATGGTGTACCAGAGTTCATTGTCACAGACCAAGGCATACAATTCGAATTACAACTTGAAACAGTTGGCTGAATGGCGGTTTTGAACTAAGGAGACTTTAATCACAATCCAAAATGTAACAGCAAGATCGATCGATGGCACGGTGTTATTGAGTCTTTTAGATGCAATGATCAGATTGAACTGGTGTTCTTTCAGATATACTTTTGAAATAAACGTCTTGTGAACTCGTATATAGACATATGACGCGAGTTCCCAGAAGCTTTTTTGGAGAATACGAACGAACAAATTTACAGTGGGACTTTGTTACAAACATCAAACGATACTTCAATGTAATTCGAGCTGTACCGGCTTTGCGACAGGCTACGGCCAAAATTGTTTGTAGGTAAGAACTACATACTTGCTTTCACGAACTCGTGAGAAACTTTATATTACCTAAATTTCCTAAAATTCGCATACCTAAGTTACTTCAGATGATTCCATATGATCCGATAAATACGAGGTCAAGCCACGTGTCCTTGTGACCTCTACGTATGGCAGATTCTGTCAACTATACAAACTTGCAGTTTGTGAAAATACGGTAATAGATTCCAAAAATACTGACAAATTTACAAAAGCTCGTTACGAAAGTATCCCTTTTACAATGCTCGTTGGAGTAGTTTCCTTTTTCGATGAGATCACTATAAAGAACCAAACCTATTGGTTTTATGTCACGGTTATGTAGTAAAAGCCACGTCGGTTGGAGTAGAGAAGGTACCGGGTTGTAATCTCTATTGTAGTGAGATGCAAAAGAGTTTTATCATCATTATGTGAAACAATATTCATTTTAAAGAACAGATTTTAAAGGGGTTCCCATCGCCCTTGTCATCAACTGTATGGGATTACATCGGTTAGCAATTTAATGATATATTTATTGTAAAGGAACTTATTTGATTTGCTCTTGTATTTGACATTAACTTGTTCGTTCGTCTAGTTAAATTTTCATCATTTGCATATGATTCCCGTATTTCCACTTGTGTCTCCATCCTGCCACATTAAAATAACAATAGAAAAATGATGATTTGCATAAAAACATCATATCCCTGTTTAAATATATTCATATATGTTGAGGTATGGAGTATAGCGCTGTAGTTTTTTTTCCAGCTGACATTGCAATGGTATCTCTCCCTGTTCTATGGCTCGGAACCAATCGCGGATCAGCTAGATGATTGAACATCGCCGATTCAACTCCATCCACCGCAACTATACATTAAGGTTACTAACAAAATTTAATTTTAATTATTCTTCATTGCATAGTATGTGCATACCACTATGTATGTACATACATCCATGTACTTATCAAAATTGTTCATGTTTTAAAGTTTGTTGTTTTTGTAATGGATGATGATGCATTGCGGATGCGATTAATATTAATGTTTTTTTAATTCAAAATTATCCATCTACATAAATATCATATATACGAGCATAAATATATACATACTCGTACATATACCCACCTCGAACATAATGATAAATGACCAAATTGCTATATACGAGTATGTGGATCTAGGTTTTTGTTGTTGTCAATATTTTGTGTTGATGAGAAATTTAATCGATACTATCGATTTTACCTTGTGCAAATACATTTTTCTAACTTTTTGTGTTGTGTGTGCGCTGGGACCGATCAATGCAAATTTTTTGTGTATAAAGGTCATGTATGGTATTGGGGTTTATATATGCTGTATTTAAATATTTAAGTTTGTTTATATAAAGGTATATGTGAAATCTACTATTCAGGAGGTGGTTGGAAAACTGAAACCTACTCGTACAGTACAAACTGGTTTACATAGTACACTTCACATTTATTATACCGAGAGGACACAATCGAGCAACGCGTTAAAGTTATTCAGGCATATTATGAAAATGGGCATATCGTGCACTTCGTGATGTTTTCGGTCAATTCAATCGTCCAAATGTGCGTACAATCGGAAAAATCGTGCAAAAATTTGAGCAAACCGTTTCTGTGGGAGATTTTAAAACACAAGTGCACAACATGCTCGTGCAGCTCGTACTGCAGAAAATATTGCTGCTGTTCGCGATAGTGTGGCTGAAGAGCCGTCCACCTCAACTCGTCGTCGTGCCTAACAATTGCACCTCTCACGCTCATCGTTGAAGTCAGAACTATAGCTCAAGAACTTAAGCCTCTAGACCATTCCAAACGTTGTCAATTGTCAGAATGGTGACAAGAAATGGCAACAATGAATGATCAATTTTCGAAGAGAATCATCTTCAGTGATGAGGCACAATTTCACCTCAGTGAATTCGTCAATAAGCCAAATTGCCGCATTTGGGCGAATCATAATCCAAGAGTGGTTGTCGAAAAACCAATGCATCCACAAAAAGTGACTGTTTGATGCGGTTTATGGCCTGGCGGCATCATCGGGCCGTAACTTTTCCAAAATTAGGCCGGTCAGGCAGTTACTGTTCGCTATCGTGAGATGATAACGAAATTTTTTTGGCCCGAATTGGAAGATATGGATGTGTACGATATGGAGCTGCAACAGGACGTTGCCACTTACTACAAAGCTAACGAAACAATGGCTGTTTTGGGCGAGTAATTCAATGGCCATGTTATCTCACGTGGTGGCGATGTCAGTTGGCCACAAAGATCATGGGATTTGATACGGGGGTTGGACAAGATCATGCGGTTGGACTTCTTCCTTTGGGGTTATTTAAAACAAAAGGTGTACGTCGATAAACCACCAACAATTCAAGAGCTAAAGGATGAGATAATTCGGCACATTAACGGCATAGAACCTCACTTATGCAGAAGAGTCATCAAAAATTTAGACCATCGAGTGGAGGTGTACCGCCAAGGTCGCTATTTGGCCGATATTTTGTTCCAATTATAATTGAACCATACCATATATTATCATAATAAAAAGAATTGACAATAATTTTCTAAACAATTTGTGTTTTATTCCAAGTCAACATCGGCCCTTAAAATTTAACCACCCTTTATAATGGAAATCGCGTCAATATCATGTGCCAACATGATATAATTCCATTAGGAATGTTTAATTTTTAAACTGCAGTTTTTTTTCTTCAACGAATTATTAACGATACCAAAATTTAAAATTAAATTTGTATTTTCGAAATTGGAAATTATTGAAGTAAATGGGCTTATATTTATAAATAATAATAAATAAATAAATTTGATTTTTTTTAAATTATGTCATTTCATTAAAAAATTACTTCGCGTGTCATCTATTTACGTTCTCGTTAAAACGTATTGGTATGCCATCTAGAAATCTTCTCCGAAACTTATATTTAACGAAATCATGCTGTCGTCAGCAAATTGACACGATTTCTTTTATAGTATTATGAGTTATTTGCAGTTTTGTGTATTTTACCTATCATAAGAGTAAAGAAATGCCAATGAGTATGTGAAGTTAAACTTTAAGTTGTAAGTTTATACCATATGTGTAGTACAGTACTTGTTAAGTCGTAAATATACTTTGCTGACTTAAAAATGCTTTCAGTATGAATGTAAATCATTATTTGTTTTGCATTAGCCTCGTTTCACTTGTAAATCATTTCGTTGTAGTTATTGATCAGTGAAAGTGACAACCTGTGTTGTGGAATCAAATTAAAAAAATCTATAATTTAAATTTAAGATAAGTATTAATACAGTTCTACAAGGGGGAATATATTAGAATGTTCAATTATTCAAATTATGATTTTAATTCCAGTATAATTCAAAAATATAAGAAGCATTCGAGTCGATATTGATGGAAAAAAAATATGCAGCACATTTACTAAGAACCCCACTGTCTAAGAAATTAGCACTTATACAAATTTTGAAGTTGATTGTTATAGGAGCCACTTCATATTTCAATACTGTACTCAATATTAATTTAGTAACCTTTTATGTTTAAAAAATTTGAGGTTAGTTTCAACAATGGTATACATCACGGAAACGTCTCACACGTCTATTTTTCAGTTTGGAACATCTATAAACGCAATTAAAAACTCGTGTTCAACAAACTCAACTAGGTTTTTACAAATAGGTGAGTTAATTTTAATTAATTCAACATCAGAAGTTGGTAAAAAAATAGGTTAGATTTTTAGACTGGTTTTAAATCTCTGTTCTTAACACCTTAGATAAGAAGTCTTAAAGCCTAATCATAATATTTGACTTTATTTAATTTACATTACACTAAGGAATAATAAAAGCCAAAGGAATGTTTTTTCAGATAAAGTTATTGTTGTATAATTTTACAATTCGACAAATGTAAACTAAATTAATGAATTTTACTACAGAAATGTTTAAGTTTAAATAAAGGTATTTATCACTTGAAAATAGTGATGTTCAAACCTATTCTAACCGTATATTATAAACCAAATACTCAAAATGTCCGGGCTATTAAATGAGTACTTTCTAAACTATTGGGTTAAAAAATACCACATTTACATATTATACTACACCAAAACATTTATCTGTATATGCTTTCAGTTTCTAAATACGTTTAACTATTTGATTAACTATTTCTTTATACTCCGACCCACTTTATCACATTTGCTAAAAGAACTAAATATATCGATCAATAAAACAAAATTAATAATGTGAAAAGAGATAATGATATAAACTATAAATTTCTTTTCTTAAGTCAAAAAGAACCAGATATAAATAAACGTAGGTAGATAGATAGTTGAATGCGAAGCCCTCTGGATACATAAAGCCGGGATGCAAACTCAGTTTTTGAAATGAGCTTTATTTAGTGTATCAATAATGTACGTTTTATCAAGAAACTCATACGAAACGTACAAATTTCTTTTTGAGTTTTTAGCTATTGCAACTTAGAGCTTTTAAAATTTTATTCATAAAATGACTAAGAAAGGGTGAAACTAGATCTGAACATATATCATTTTTTTCAAATCAAAATAAATCACCATCATATTGTGCTTTTTATTTTAATATAAACGATATCCTTTAAAATATATTTTCTTCGCTCTAATTCTCTCTTGGTCGTACGACGATAGTCAAACTCATTTCTAAATAAATTTAGAAAAATAATATTGACCAAAATACAAATAAAAAAACGCAAAAACTTAATAACATAATAATTAATTTATTTAAATGAAATTATGTATTTGAAAAAATTAACTAAAACCGAATTTATAAACATAAATCAGCTCAAAAGAAATTTTCAACATGCAGTTGTAAATAAATAATATTATCAGCTGACCAATGTTTACATTTCAAAATGAAGACAATAACCTAATCTCAATTTCTATTTTGCTACACATTTATTCACAATCACAGCACGACCCTACACTATATTCTCAATCCTGAAATACATCGTCACATTAGAAAAAGTTTCTTGATGCTGTATCAACATAAGAATAATATTTATTTGCATAATTACGCATTAAATACAAGACCAATTGTCATAATGACTTAAATGTCATAACAATGTGAGAGAGAGAATTATTTTTATTTTGAATGGTAGTTCGATGAAACGCCATTACTAGCGTTGCTGTTGTATAAAAATTTTGCAACCCATTCGTGTTAAAATCATACGTGTGCATGTAATCATCAAATCAAGTTAAATGTGTATATGAGATTTTGTGCATTGGTATGTTCATTTTATACATGAAAGCAAATCACAATACAACTTAAAATTTAATGAAATTGATTTGTTTGGTGTAAAGTGCCATTATGATTGAGCATACTTAAAATAAAATATAGTTTTCGTAACCTAACTATGTATCTGTCTCTGTTTACAATTTAAGTTATTAAAATACCATATTTTTATTTAATGAATCAAGGGAAATGGAAAACTAAATCGAAAAATGATCAATATCAGGATGAAAATTGAAATTTATATTTTCAATTGACAATAACCTAGGTTAAATTTGAACTACTTTTCATTCGAATATTTACTATATAGTAAAACCTTATACATTTTGTATGAAACTGACTGATTTTTGTATTTTTTGTTACAATAATAAAGCTCGTTTTGAACATTCCCGCTTGAATCATCAAGATTGCTTTGGTTGAATGCGAGTAGGAAATATATGCATATGTTTTGTTAACCTAAATCGGTGTTTTATTGAGTATTTCGGTGTCTTGAGTATATAGGTGTTTTTCAGCATTTCGGTGTTTTGAGTCAATCGGTGTTTTTGAATAGATCGGTGTTTTTGAGCATATCGGTGTTTGAGTAAATCGGTGTTTTTAAGCAAATCGGTGTTTTTGAATAAATTGTTGTTTTTGAGTAGATCGTTGATTTTAAGCATTTCGGTGCTTTTGAGTAAATCTGTGTGTTTGAATAAATCGGTGTTTTTGAGTAGATCGGTAGTTTTGAGTAAATCGGTGTTTTTGAAATGATCGGTGTTTTTGAGTAAATTGGCGTTTCTGAGTAGATCGGTGTTTTGAGTAAACCGAGGGTTTTCAATCATTTCAATGTGTATCTGAGTACTACATTTGAATACTATTTACAATTTTAAATATTGACAAATATGAAATAGTTCATATTCGTTTTATAGAATTAATAACATAATAACGATCAAAGAAATGAAGAAATGAAAATCCGTGTTGAATAAATATTTGAACCTCGGTGTTATTAAGCATTCCGGTGTATTAGAGCAATGGGTGTTTTATGAGTATCGGTGTTATTGAGTATCGGTGTTTACCACATGAATAAGAAATGTATATTCGATATAGCAGCAAAGAGTGAATGAATACTTTTATTTAAACGAGTTGACTTTTATAAAGGGAATTATTTAAAATGAAAATTCGTCATGAATGAATTTGATTTTAAAATACATGTCGTTAAAATAATTATTTCATTCATCCATATGTTTCTAAAATTCAGCAGATAAATGTTAATGCATATTTGAGTGCTAAGATTTAATAGATTCAATAAGCAATAGCAGATTATTGTTCCAACCAAAATTAATGTTAAAAAATAAATAAAGTAAATATTACTTAATAAGCTTACAATATATATGTATCTGAGAAAGGGAATGTTAAGAAAAAGCAATGATGATAACAACCAATTGTAGAGGGACTAATTGGTTAAAAGTATCGGGTTAAAAGTATTCGGGTAATGATTTAAAAGTACCGATTGATACCGATATTCAAAAGTATCGATTTTGCCCATCACTACTTGAAAAATTTGTTTTTACTTCGAAAGTTTAATCTTCTTGGTGGTTTTACGAACAAATGAGGAATTAATTAGACCAACAAGCGTATTTTTTTAAATTGGCTTTTATGCGTAAACTTAAAAAAAAATTTACATCTCAACGAGTAATTTTTTAAATATTACGGTTATTATGTGTACATTTACAACGTGAAAAATCAGTCAAAATGTACATATCCTGTTGTAAAATGTCCATGCATATTTTAATCTTTTAAGAATAAAATTACTTTTTATAGTTTATATGTAGTTTACATATCTATTTGCAATACTCTTAGACATATTCTTAGAGTGTAATTTTACAATGATCAACGGTGGTATTCTATTCTATGCCAGTTTGGTAAATACGTCGTGAAGCCATCGTCACCGATGAGCGATGTCTTTGCCTGCCTTCTTTTAAGAGACCATTTCTTGAGAAGCAGCACGCAGCCTTTTATTGAACAGAATTCAGTTGTTTTACATTTAAGTCGCGTTTTGGTATATATATCTCACAAAAATAATTTTCACTCGAAGCCATCTCGCTTATTCATTCGACCAACTGTAACATTCAAACATATGGCAGTATTTGTGGTTCCTGTAAGAGTTGGGCGTATAAATAATACGATTCAATTTACACAATTTGTTACATGTAAAATTCCTACATGTACATTCCTAGCAGGCCAAGAGCACGCGTCTGGCTGCCAACCGAACCAGCTAGCCCAGAAGAGATTCTTGAGATAATCAGAATCAGCAACCCCGATCTTCCGACAGAAAACTGGAAGATCGTGAGGCAAGAGGATGCAAAGGGGGGCTCCAGATTATCAACTATGATAATCAACACGGAGTCTCTGGCGCCGCTTGCCGCGACTAAGGGAGTAATCGTCTTCAGTTTCGGGTCGATTACTCTCAAAGTATACAAAAAAGACGAGGCTGAAACACGAGAGGAAGGCAGCCCGTCCACAACTGATGCAGTTGCACTTGGAGGAGAGACAGCCCAATCGATGGAGCTCTCCGAGGTGACCGCACTTGGAGAGGAGATGGGCAGCCGACTGTCCCTGGCGTCAGACGAAGAAAACCTGTCGGACCCAAGGGACGGAAGGACTGCAAACGTCGGGGAAACAAGTTCCATGGGGGGGAGAGACGGGAGACACCGGCGACTCCATTGGAAACAAAGGGAACTAGCCTGCGGTAGCGGGGAGTAAACAGGTAAGTAGGCTCAACTTGGTAAATTTATGCTAAATTTAATACAAATTAACCTACACCATTCAAAGGCGGCGTCGGCCGCCTTACTCCTCAGACTGACTAGATCAGAAGAGGACGTGGTCCTTATTCAAGAACCTTGGATAAACACCAACAGGATCTGTGGCCTTAAAATGAAGGGGTATAACTTATTATACTCAAGAAATTCGGGGAATATCAGATCCTATATTCTTGGAAAAAATAATTTAAATATGTTCCTTCTTCCTCAATACAGCAATGGTGACGTAACTGCGGTCAGCCTAGAGGTTGGTGGCAGTATATTTTGGTTGGTCTCAGCCTATTTGGACCGGGACAAACAGGTTCCGCCGGATAACCTGGGGGACCTGGTCCTCGAATCGTACAGGAAGAAGATTGGGGTGCTCCTTGGATGTGATGTAAATGCGCACCACGCAATCTGGGGAAGCACTGATATCAACGAGAGAGGTGAGTTACTTTTTGGTTACATTTTAAACAACAACCTCATGGTGTGTAATATTGGGCAAGAACCCGCTTTTAGTACTAAAAATCGGCAGGAGGTTCTGGACGTAACCTTCGCCTCAAAAATCCTGTACCCTTTGGTCAGGGAATGGAGAGTGGAGAAGGAACACTCCTTCTCTGACCATCGTTACATAACATTTAGTCTTAACGTTTCCCCTGCCACCCGGAAACCTTTCAGGAATCCCAGAAAGACAAACTGGAGCAAGTACGGGGAAACCCTTATAGGACTACTATTACCAGAGACCCCTGAGCCACCAGCGACAGTGAAGAAACTGAACAGCATAGTGGAAACTTTCACAATTGCCTGCAATCGGTCCTTCAACGCTGCTTGCCCAATAGTTAAACCCAGGGGCAAGCAAAAAGCGGCATGGTGGTTCAAGGAACTGGGGACCTACCGCGGGAAGGCGTGTAGGAAAGCATTTAATAGAGCCAAAAGTACGAGAGAGGCTCAGGACTGGGACTCCTACAAGGAGGACCTCAAGATATACAAAAAAGAATTAAGGAAGGCACAGAGGAAATCATGGAGACTCTTCTGTGACAAAATAGAAGAAGTCTCCGGGACCTCTCGTCTTAGGAAGATTTTGTCTACCAATCCTACCAGTCCCAGTTATTTAATTAAACCAGATGGATCCTGGACTGCTTCTAGTAAGGAATCCTTGGAACTTCTCATCGAAACCCACTTTCCAGGAAGCTTCGATGACTCGACAGGGACTGGTACTCATCAAGAAGCAAACGTAATCAAGAAGCAAACGTATGCGAAGATATCGTAACCAAAGAACGGATCCTATGGGCAATTGAAGGGTTCAAACCCTATAAATCGGCGGGCCCTGACCGTATTATTCCCGCGGAGCTTTAGAACAACTCGACGATTATGCTCCCCTGGTTGGAGGTAATCTTCAAAGGGTGTTTAAAACTTGTCTGTACTCCGCGGGAGTGGATGGAGGTCAGAGTGATTTTTATTCCGAAAGCGGGTAAATGCTCGCAGGGCTACCCAAAAGACTTAAGACCAATAACTCTATCATCCTTTCTATTGAAAACCTTGGAAAGGCTGATAGATATCTACATACGCTCAAAAATTAGACCTAGTGACTGGGCTCAGACTCAGCACGCTTACTGTAAAGGGAAGTCTGTGGACACAGCTCTGCATGCCCTGGTAAGTACAATTCAGAAATCATTATTCTCGCAAGAGTTTTGTATGGTGGCGTTTCTTGACATTGAAGGCGCCTTTAACAATGTAAGGAAGGAGGCAATTCTGGAGTAATTCTGGAGGGTGTGGAGTACCCTATAAGTAGGTTAATCAATCATATGCTTGGGTGCAGGATGATAACTCAGAGCTGGGGGAATCCACCATCAGGAGACGGATGACTAGGGGAACCCCACAGGGAGGTGTTCTGTCTCCTCTGCTCTGGAACATAGCAATCAATGAGCTGCTATTAAAGCTGGAGAGAGAAGGGATCGGAGTGATTGCTTATGCAGATGATGTAGCGATAGCTGTCTCTGGGAAATACATAAGCACAGTGGCGGAGGTAATCCAAAATGCCCTCCTAATTATAACGAGGTGGGCCACCAAATGTGGACTGGCAATTAGCGCGTCTAAAAATGAATTGGTACTATTTACGAGGAAATATAAAATCCCTGTAGTAGATCCACCTCTCCTAAATGGTAACAGACTAGCTTTTACGGACAAGGCAAGATTTCTAGGCGTAATCTTGGACAGTAAGCTAAGCTGGAAGCCCAACATTCTGGAAAGAGTATAATAGGCCAATATAGCTTTGTACTCGTGTAGGAACGCCATCGGAAAGAGATGGGGCCTGACGCCGGAGCTGGTACACTGGCTATACACTTCCGTAGTAAGACCTGTACTTATGTATGGGGTGAGCGTGTGGTGGCCAGCTCTTGATAAAATAACATACAGGAAAAGGATTGAGAAGGTGCAAAGAACGGCCTGCATGCTTATAAGCGGGGCACTGAGGACAACACCTACAAGTGCCTTAGAGGTCTTGTTTCACCTTCTCCCCGTGGGCATTTTAGGTAAGCAGATTGCGGCGATTACAGCCACTCGACTATCAGCCATATCTCAGTGGAAATGTCTTCAAATAGGACACTCGACGATAGTCAGATCGCTGAGGAAAGAACTGGCGAATATTGACTATGTTACATCGACTCTGTGCTTCGAGAAAAGGTTCGAAACCACCTGCCCTTCAAGCGAATCCTGGAGGAGCGGGTTGGCAGCTGAAACGGGAGCATTGCAGTTCTTTACGGATGGCTCCAAGCTAGACGGTAAAGTAGGAGCTGGAGTCTTCTGTGATAAACTATAGGTAGATATAGCAGTTCGCCTCCCTGATCACTGCAGTGTGTACCAGGCAGAAGTGATAGCGATTGAAGAGGTCCTGAACTGGTTGAAACATAATGTGGTATCCTCGACTGATATCGCAATTTATGTGGACAGTCAGGCGGCAATCAAGTCGCTGTGTTCTGTTTCTCTAACGTCTAGAGTGGCGTTGGGTTGCCACTCGTCTCTTAATGAGATGAGTGAGCATTTCAACATCCAGGTAGTCTGGGTCCCCGGCCACTCAGACGTTATGGGAAACTGGAGGGCGGACGAACTAGCGAGGCACGGTACAACTCTGCAACTGCTACCGGAAAGGGCGAAGTTGGGGAGACCCATTAACGCACTAAGGACTGTGCTTAAAAAAGAGACGGAAGCCTCTGCGAACAATAGGTGGACGAACACCCTCTCATGTAGAGTGGCAAGACAAGTCTGGCCAAAGCTGAACTTGAAACGCTCAAAGGCACTTATCTCCCTGCGAAGACGTGAACTTAAAACGATCGTGGGGATACTCACAGGACACTGCCTTCTTGGAGAACATGCGAGAAGGCTGGGCCTGGAAGTAAATGACTTTTGCAGAAGCTGTAGGGACGAGGAGGAGGAAGAGACGTTAGTCCACCTCCTATGCTCATGCCCGGCTTTGGCACACAAAAGACATGAATATCTGGGTAAGTTTTTAATGGACTGCCTTTCCGATCTCGAGAACTGTAATGTGCGAGACTTATTACGCTACGTAAGCAGCTCTAACTGGTTCTCATTGGGGTAAAAGGGGAGTAAGATCCTGTGGTATCACAACAGACCGTTGCCGGTCTAAGTGTGCTGTAGCAGCCACTCAACCTAACCTAACCTACATGTAAAAACGTGTAATTTACATAATGTTATTTATAACATTCTGTAAGTAAAAACCGTTTTTTATGTAACTAACCAAAGCTCCTAAATATACAAGCTGCTATAATTGAAAATCCATTAATAAGTCGTGGCGTCATTACAAAAGAAAAAAATCGCTCTACATTTTAACATTGTTACAAAAAATTTAAAACAGTCTAAAAAAATATATTTTTTTTGTCAATTTTGTTTACAAAATGGTTCTTTATAGGATATACCCAATAGTCAATTTTTTATTATAATAATACGATTATATTATAATAAATAATTAATATTGTTACCACTTTGATCTTTGAAAGACTGTCGAAAAACATTCAAAAGTAATACCAGATAATATTTCCATCAAGAGTTCGCGAAACAGTGCATGGAAATAGCCAAAAGTTGTGATCAACTAATCAATTAGCCAATAGTTGTGAACAACTTTCTATCAATTTTTAGCTATTATTACTCGACGGGCGATTAGTTTAGGTTTAAAAATGTTTTTTGTGCAACTGCCGTAAAATCAGAATTCGATATCGTTAGGGAATAATATTTCTGTCACTAAACAACACAACCAGACAATCTCTGTATTAATTTTCTTCTGTTTAGACAACATCCTGTTTAGCTATGGATGGATCCGATATATCAGAATGTAGTATTTCAGATTATTTCTTAGGTCATGCTTTGTCATATTACTAAATCACATCTAAGAAAATTGTCTAGCACATTCTTCTCTTCCAGTGCCTTTTGAATAATATTTATAATTCGATGTTATACTTGTTTGTATAGAATAATTGCATTGGCATCCAAATGGCTTTAAACCCCTTAATAACTGCTATTCGACTTGTTTTATGTTATCAGTAATATTGAAGCAGGTTTTTGACGGCCATATTTCCGGTTTGGCATCATATAAGGTTCAGCCAGTTCCATTTAGCTGCCTCAGAAGTAATACTCTCTGATTTCTCTAGGGTAATAATTTCTACCTTCGTCTAACTAGCGGACTCATGTATAGGCTTTTGCTTTTTCACCAGCTTGCCATATGGTTCGTATAACTCTTGTTCTCTATTAGTGTTTCGGGTTTTAATTTGCAATCTCACTCAGGACCTTTATTTTTTGATACAACAGCGAGCTTGTATTTTGTTGTTAATCTTTTCTGTCAAAAGGACCAAATAAGGATATTTCTTTTAGGAAATCTTATGGTTCAGCAGCTCCTTCGGAAACTGTTTTCACTGCGCCAGTTGCGTACTTGATTATTATATAAATTAGATCAGCTTTAATTTAATCAGCATAATTCCCACGATGTATGATTAGATTATATTGATAGTATTTCAAAGCTCAGTTTTAATAATGTAGCTATAGCTAAACTTTAGCATCATACGATGCATTTAGATAGTTTTACAGAATTTACAGAAATAACAAGTTTTCATTGCACCATATACATACGTAGTAGAAGTTTATACCAAACCGCCCAGGTGGCGCAGTGGTTAAAGCTGCGGCAGTTGGAGCGGGAGGTACCGGGTTCGAATCCCGATAGAGGCAGGATGCAAAAGAGATTTTTCACTACTTCGGTGGTGTGAATGAACACATGTATGACCCTCTGTTAGAGTGCAGCATTCATGGACCAACCCATCTTCCATGTCAGTACTATAGGCTGGCATGGCGCTATGCAATGTGCAGATGATTTTTACTTAAATGGGACCAATGGCATTACGTCCTCAATTTGGTGGCTATCTAATAGTTGAGAGAGCCTTGAGCCCCAAAACATATTGCAAAGATAATGACAGACCGACAGAAAACTGAACTAAACTATTTACTACTATCTTACATCTCCAGGATGTAAGATAGTAGTAAACAGTTTTAGCAGAAATTTGAGGGTTTGCTGCTAAAACTCGCTCAAGTCGTGCTTAAGATGTCGCAACCTTGGAGGATTAGATGTGATATGGCTTTTTATTTATGCCATAAAGTGTAATGTTGATAGAACTTTAGAGTCCTTTTACTTTGCGTAACCAGGAATATAAAGAAAATGCCTGATATCGCGCATGTAATCAAAAGTAAAGTAAGTTGGCATCTTTAGGTTTTTTACAACTGTATATGAAGTGCTTTTTCGTGATCGAAATTGATTAAGCTTCAATCTGATCGATCAGTATACAAAACATGATAGTGAGGTTCCTCTTAATAACCTTTTAAAAACCAAGATTGCATAATTAATGTGGACCAACAAATAATCTTGGGACACATTGCCTCCACTTTAAAGAATATCGATTACATAAAAGACCTTTTCTAATTAATTACCGATTCAAATACATACAATAAATGATGCAGATTGTTATAAAATGACTTACCCAAAATGAGAATGACAATTTGCGTAACGATTCCTTTATATTCGAGTAGACAATAGGACAGAGTGACAGAGTAAATATTTTAAAGTACTTTAAAGAAAATAATCTTCATCCCTCTTCTTTTTCACATCTTTTAAGTAATCATACATACTCATATATAATTACAGAATACATAATATATATATGTGTATTGTTCTTGTATATAGAAAATATTATCTTTGAAAAATTATTACAATCACGTACCAACCACCAAACCCATCAATAACTTCGTTTCGGTTTTGTTTTGTTTTTGTTTTTTTCCATGGAAAGAATTAAACATTTAAGAGGAGAACATAATATATTGTTATTTGACTTTTCATCCCAACTTGAGTATTTGGGAAATGAGCTGAAAAATCTCTTTATAAATATACGTAAGGTACATACCACCGTTACCCTAATGACGTTGTGTTTACATGCATATTATCTATACGTTTATGATACGCTCCAATCCCAATTTTATTTACTTAAGTGTTGCATGTGCTTATATTTGTGTAGCCCCGAAAAAAAATTAAAACAAAAGAAAAAAATTTCTTAAACCCATAATTTATATTTGTTCTGACTTTTGTTTGTTCTGAGAACCACTCTAACTTTTGATTTTCTTTAATACACAATTATATGCTACAGATTTTCTTTTGTTTTCAAATTTTCCAAGGTTTTTAAGGTTTTATGGACTTTTTTCAATTTTATTGTAGTACCAAAAATCCATTATTCCATTGTCTGGAAATGGAAGGAACATAATCATACTATTTGTACTGGCATGATGTACATGGGCATTGACTAGATGTACTGAGGAAAAACATATTTTACAGTATACCATAACTGTCAATTTGGCTCTAATGGCTACTGTTAGCTTGATAAATCAGATATGTTACAGGATAATTTATTATATCCATATCGACGTGTTTTACTTTATGATAACCATGTTGAATCTGCTCTGCTCTACTCGTAAGCCTGTTACTTTCCCCAACCCGGTCAAAATCCTGGGTGTATCGAATCTTTTCATTTCTGCTTTGTCCGTTCTCCTTCCATTGACCTTCCCACAAGATCTTTTCCATCTTTCCGTTCAATTGATCTATGTTACTACCAGTGACTTTTTAATCTCTCTTTACACATTTGGCTGGTGCGACTTCTGCTCTTTTAAAAACTATACATCACCTGGTTTTAATCTTTCGATCACACCTCGCAACTCATTTACCTCTTTTAGTGTCTTCGATTCGGTTAGATTTCCGTGATTGCTTCAATTTTTATAATCGAGTACACAAGCTTCTCCAATATCTGGATTTCCACTTCAACGACACGTTCTCTAGTTCACGCACCTAGATATTTCGCTAAGCCATCAAATAGCTTTTTCGTTTGCTGTCTAAGCTTCTCTTTTAGCGACTCCTGCTGTTTCTATCGGTTGTGACATAGCTGTTCTTTTGCTACGTTGCTTTTGCTATTGCTCTGTTGCTCTTGCTGTTTTATTAAATAATCTGTCAATTATTGCTGTTAAGCAAAGGATACCTGCAGCATCGATAGCATCTGGTCGGTGGGTGGAGTTGGTGTAACCGGTCTACTTACGGTTGGCTCTAACTCTGCTTCAAACTCGGCTTTATTGGGATCTTCCGGCGCTTCTTCCATTCAGTTCCTCGATCTAATCACCAACTTTGGTTTTGAGCCACCTATACCCGCATTTCGTCGACGGAGTTCCTCTTTCGCTTGGGTGTTACGACGTGTACTGTACTGATATAGGCATTTATTTCATTATTTGCGTCCAAATTGAACTGAGTATACTGTTAGATATCGCCTCAGCTGATATCTATTTTTATTTCTATTATTCTGAGCTTACCACGGGTGGAGGCTAATACCAGAATAAAATAAATTTGAGCACGGTTTAAACGATACTGATTTTATTGAGTGCTTTACATGTTATATATATAAATTTGTTCTTAGTAATTACACTAACAACATAAAATACAATTGTAATATGAAATTTTAAAATTGCTTATAAGCATTTTACCCGGTTAGTATGTTTTTTATGTCATAGTATATAAAAATGTATGTAATTGAAATTTAATCTTAAGCTAACTCTAAATATTGTTACTTCCATGGATTGTCAACCTAAACTTTGTTCATATTGAACATCTTGCGGGGCAGCGGGCGGTATTTGCTGCAACTGTGTTATTGACTTCTTTTGCCTGTCTTCTTGGTTGACGTCTGATTGGGATTGTTGTTATTTGATAATACTATAGGTTTTACTTCTTCAGCAGCAGTTAGAGTTATTATTTGTGAGGCCAGAAAGTTGTCTTCCTCAATTGGTAGCTTGCATGACTTTGTTTTTGGACGTTTATAAATGTTCTGGTTGCACTTTAATGACGCAATCTGAACTAAGTCATCTGAACCTGGATGAACCTCCATCACTCTACCAATTTTCCAACGTGCTGGTGGCAGGTTAACTTCCTTCAGAAGAACGAAGTCTCCTACAATTAAATTTAATTGAGGTTTCTTCCACTTTGTCCGTTGTTGTAACTCCGGCAGATAATCGCTGGACCATCTACTCCAGAAATCATTTACTATTTTTTGTACCAGATGCCAGCGGGGTTTTAGGATGTGAACGTCTTCGTTGGTCTCAGGGACTATCTTCATTGGCTCCCCTATCAGGGAATGCCCAGGTGTTAGCATTTCAAAGCTCTCTGGATCATCGCACAAAACGGTTAATGGTCGAGAGTTTAAACATACTTCTATTTGGGTTGTCAATGTTGTTGCTTCCTCAAACATTACTGTTGTCTCCCCTATTACCTTTTTCAAGTGTGTCTGCACTGATTTTATGCCTGCCTCCCATACACCACCAAAATGTGGTGTAGCAGGAGGTATAAAGTGCCAAGTTGTTTCATCCTGCTGTAACAAACCTGCTAGTTCTGATTCTAGATTTGTTATCTTTCCTCTACGTTGTTTTATTAATCACTCAGCACCAGAAAAGTTAGTTGCGTTGTCGGAATATATGTCTGTGCACAACCTCCTTCGTGATGTAAATCTCCGATAGGCTGCTATGATGCTTCAGTTGTTAGTCCACTTACTACTTCCACATGTATGGCTTTTGTAGCAATACATAAAAATACCGCAATGTACTCTTTGTCTGACCTCTTCCTATTTTGTTTTTTAGTTGAATTGGTCCGGCATAATCAATTCCCACTTTGCTAAATGGCCACGAAGGAGTCACTCTGCAAGTGGGTTTATATCTGAAACATGTAACACATTTCTGTATAATGTGTCGTGTCAAATTTCTGCCATTAATTATCCAGAACTTATTGCGTAGATTTGCCAATGTTGTTTATAGGCCTCCATGAAGTGTTGTTCTCTCATGCATATTCTGAATTATCCACTTGCTTAGTTTTCTTTCCTTTGGTAGGATTATTGGCTTACTGGCAGTTGGACTTTTTGTAAACGTCCACATAACCTTAATATCCCATCCTTATCGATGAATGGGTTTAAAGTCGATAGCCCAACGTTCTCTTTTTCATTAATGCTTAAAGTTCTTTACGACGATATCTATGTTGTTTAATTATAACTCTCTGAATTTCAGCTAGATTCAGCTCTGGGACTGTTATTACCTTTAATTTTTCTCGTTGTTTATAAACGTGATAGTCTATGAATCTTTGACAATACACGAGAATACAATTTAGTTTGTACATGCGATCACATGCGATTTTGTCAATTAATTCATGTAGAGCTGTTATCGTTATTGGTGATAACCAAACAACAGGAACTAATAGTCTTAATGAATCGGACAATAGTAAGTGTTTTGTTGATTTTTTAAGATTTAGCCTAATGACGTCAAATTCAAAAGTGTCGGTTTTTATTATGTTGTTGACTTTTAAATTGATAATTCCCTTTGCTCGTAGATACTCTGGAATATGAGTTAAAATCTCTGCTAAATTCGACGCTCATTTCTGTAGTGGAAATCCACCGCATTCTGCTAGACTTGATATCGGTTATTGGATGGTTATGACTTCTTTAATGAACTTCTTTAAGTCACTCCCAGTTAACAGATCATCTAAGTAAAAATCTCTTTCCATGGCCCTGGCTGCTATTGCATAGTTATTATTTTCATCCATTGCCAATTGCATCAATGTTCTTACCGCAAGGAATGACGCTGCTGTTGTTCCAATGTGACTGTTTGTAACCTGTATTCTTCTATCGGTTGTGAGGGATTTTTTCGCCACAATATTCGTTGTAAGTTTTGGTGGCTAGAATGAATCCTGATTTGCCTAAACATATTTTCTGCGTCGGCTGTTAATACGAAGTTGTGCGTTCGCCACCTTATGATAGTATCAATTAGATCACTCTGAATGTTAGATCCGTTCATCTTTATCTCATTCAAGGATAATCCTGATGGCGTTTTGTTGGATACATCAAATACTACCCTAAGTTTTATAATACTTTTCGTTGGTCTATAACACTTTTCATTTACTAGCTGCATATGACCTTGTTTTTTATAATCTTGCATTAAGTCGTGATATAGTTTGGAAAGTGGTTTATTTTTCATAAATCTTCTTTCGATCAGTAAACGTGCTACAGCTTTCTTCCTAGATTCTTCTAGCACTGATGGTTCTGATTTCAAAGGTAAATGTACCATATATTTCAAATCTGGTAGCCGATCTGTTGTTTTTATGAATTGCTTTTCTGCATCTGCTTCTTCTTAAGTGTGAGCTCTTTTTTCCTGTATGGCATCATTCTTTATGAATAAATTTAATTGTTGTACGATTTTATCTGTCATCCGATTGGTGGCCATTGACAATTTATTCCTTTCTTTGTTGTAACTTGTGATTCAGCTTCACTTCTGGTAATGTCCAGTAAATGTCGAAATTTTAATTCTTGGTAGAATGTTTGTGATTTGATTTGTTAGTTTTTTATATTTTTCACATTCTTCCATCTATGTTGTTATTTTCACAATAGCAGTTTGATACTGTGTATCAATTTTTCACAGTGCTGTTCCGTGAAATACTTCAGTTCTTGCTCTTCATCCTTGGTAGCAAGCATGCAGATATCCTCGTGGAGTACGGCTATTTCATCCAAAAGCTTCTCCATGATCGCTACTGATATTTGCATTGCCGTTTTTGTTCCGGTTTCCACCAGGATCCCGGTTTCGTTAAGCTTTCTGTAAAGGTTTTTCATCCTGATGGTTTATCGCCTTATTAGTTGTTGTAATTCAGGATTTAGGTCCAACGCAATGTTTGTGTTGTTGATAGAACGACTATCGACTATCTTTTGATGGCTTTCAGCATAGACAATCATATTAGATTTCTCATTTTTGATTTATTTCTAGTTCAAAATATACGAAAAACAAACTTCTGATAATTCTGATGTTATGACTGTATTGGTGATATTGCACTTCGTGTACATATTATAGAATAAACTTAGATTTTGCGCGTGTGTGTTTGTAAAACGAAAACAGAACAGAATTTTAAAAAAATACGAATCAACTCGAAATGTTGATATTTTATTTTGTTTTTGTAATTTATTGTTTTTAGAATTTCCCACTTGCGGAAGAATATTTTGGTTTTTAAATATTACGAAACTTACTCTGGTGTAAAAAAAAATAAAAACTGAAATTATAAGCCAAAAATTTCATGTTAAGTTGTTAACTACTCTGCAAAAAATACAAATTCTGTGATTCTATGAAAATGCTCTATACGGTGTTTTTGCTCAGAAAATATTTTAATTCTTTATTTATTATAATCAAATTAAATTAAATAATAATAATAATCACTTTCAATGTTAAAATTGGTTCAATGTTTCGTTTGTTAGGAATTTAGTCGATTAGAATATATAGCCTAGAGTATTTATTTCTGTTATTGCCTGCATTAAATGTATTCGTTTGTGATAACCATCGACAATTTTTGCGTAACAATACTAAAATAAAAAAGTCAATCAGTACTATTCTGTGATCGAAACACGCGTTTTTTGAATCAAAAAACGATTTACTGGATATAATACACTTTTCTTTAATTTTATCTTTAATACCTCGTAAATATGGTTCTTTACTAAAAACACTACTGAAAATGACGAATGCATTCTTACACACGTTAAAAAATTCCTCATTTGGCATTTTCAAACTTCCAAAATCGGTCTCATCATTAAAATTTTTGAAAAACGTCAGCCAATCGGTTGGTGCTGACATTCTTGCGTTTTGGTTAGTCAGTTGTTCGAAACAACTAGAACAGTTTTTTAATAAATTTGATGGTTCTTCCGTATAAACTGGAGCTGAAATTTTATGATGAAGTATATATCCACAAAAATATTTAATTGCGTTGTCACTTAGAGATGCACAAACCATTTTGGCTGGTTCGGATTCGCTATGTATATCATCTTGATCATTGTCATCGAAATTATCTTCGGTGAAATCGAAATCTAATCTGCAAATAATAGATTCAAACGCATCTAATTCGTTTATGGTATTAGAATCAGACAGAACGGCTTTCCAATCAACAAGCATGTTATTAACGCCACCTTTACAATTGGCATATTTTGAACTATATATTAATTTCACCGACATAATTCGTTTTAGAATTTCCCGAAACTCTTTAACTGTAGGTTTCCTTTTTTTATATCGTACAATAGAAAATAAATTTTCCAAAGCATCCTGATTAAAATTATTTGTACAAATATATGTCCAATCATTTAAATCTCTAAATAAATCACATGAAATTAATAATATACCTTTGATCGTTTGAATTAAACCTACGATGCAACTAATGTTTATATTCCGATGGTACGTTTTGAATTTCAAATCTCTAAGGTATATCATGTATTGTTCTAATTTAATATTATCCGTAATTTTCAGCGCTCCAACCTTTGATGTTTTGCTGTACAAAGTTCTACTGTTTAAAATGTCAAAAATTTCATTTATTTTACTTAAGAAATCAGCCGTATCATTTGCCATTTTTGACATATCTGGTGTAAATAATTTTAGTTCTTCAATTGTGCGTATGCCAGCAGCAGCACTAGAACTAAATATTTGTACCGCATATGAAACTTTCATCTTCTGAAAATTATTGGGCTGAATGTGCATTGGTGTGAGTTTGGGAACCAATCTTATCAATGAACTTGAATCTATTTTGTATAGTTGCCTAATAACGTTCCAAGATACTACTTTGCTTGATTCGCCTTCGCCTATTTGTAAGTCATAATTTATAAAATTATTACGGATAGATTTTATTAAATGCGGAACATCGTAAATACAAATTATTTTATGATTTTCTAACATGTAATAAGGTTGCTCCGTAGTGACTCCTAAACATTTATATAGGGATTAATTCGTTTTTCCTTGGTCACACACCAACCCTTTAACAAACAGGCCAATTGAAAAACATTTAATTATGAGATCATCTAATATTTGTTTAAGTTCCTGTACTGGAACTGTAGTAGCAGCGACAGCGAATCCTATTACCTGCTTCCAATTGTCCCTTATTGATCGCAGCATAAATGTGCAAACTACCTTTCCTAATTTTTCGTTAGTGCAGCCTTCTCCATAATCAACAAAACCTTCGATGTAATCTAGTTTATTGTTGTATTCAATTTTTTTTGCAATATGCATTTCATCAAAACACAACATAACTTGCTTAGATTCTATTGAAAAATTTTCGATCCTGGATTTTATTTGCAAAAATAAATTATCATTTTTCGCGCCTGGGGCAATTTCTTGAAGAGGAAACCATCTGTAAATTGATGCAAGCGATGGAAGTTTAAATTGTAAATTATCTCGTGAAAATGTATAAGCTGCTGCTGATTTAAAGAAAAGTGCTAACGACAAATCCTTTTCCTCATCGGTATATTTAGTTTTATTACTTATAATCATTTTAGCAAACGTTTTCGAATGCAAATTTGCTGATGATTTTTCAATTTGTTGGAAAACAGTTTGCTTTTTATTTATAAGGAGCTTCAAATTTAGACAACGCTTTTGCCTGCTGATTCTCTCTACTGCGATTTTTAATTGTTTGTTGAATTTGTTAAGGCGTTGATTTTCTTTGATCAAAAATTCATTGTCACATTTTATCTTTTCTATTTCACTTCTGTAGTAAATACAATTCTGTTCGCTCGTTACCCATAGCTGATAATCAGTTTTATTCGGAGATGATAATTCTGAATTGGACATTACATTTTCTAATTGGGATTCATCAGGCATTTCTTCGTCGCTTGAGTCACAATTCCCTAAATTTAAAGTAGGTATTGCGCCAGAATATAATTTTTTTTTACCTTTGAATACATTTTCAAAGTGTTTTTCGCATATCAATGGATTTTTGAGAGATGAAATTATACTCTCCGAACTATAGCATGCGACTTCCCATTTTTTATATAATTCACTATGTCTAGCTGGAAATTTGAAAAATTGTTTACCATTGTTTGAAAGACAATTTTTTAAACAACACCGGCGTGACATTATTTTCAAAATATTTAAAATATAAAATTAAAAAATTTATAGAATATACTATTAGATAATTTACTGTCGCAGTTTTAAACAAAACAAATAACATTTACTTGACTTATTGTTCATCGAACGGATCGAGTAAAACTAATTTTTGAAGTAAATATTTATGGTAGTGCAAACACCTATTAACAAAAAAAAATAAAAAATGCATAAGGAAAAAAACAAAAATATCCAATGCGTATATGCAATAAGAGAAAGAATATTCATTTTTTAACAAAAACCAATACATCTATACATATACAGGCAATGCAAAAACAAACCGATCATTTTTATTTGTGTGCGTACATACACATAGAAGAATAGATGTGGTTCTTTTTTTTTACTGTAGATAGCATATTAACCAGTGAAAAAAAATAAAAAATTCGATTGTTAAGGAAGAGAACTCTATTATAATTCTCTATGCTTTCAGTTTCCATTTTGATTAGTTTTTATTTTTGTTGGTTTTCGTCAACTTAGTTTTGTTTTAGTTTAAATACACTTTCATTATGTGAAGTCTATGTAGGCCTATAGACTACGCCGTCTTGCCAGTTTTTCGTTGGCTCAAAGGATCACTGATAGTATGCTGTTGTTATTGTGACTAAGAATCCGGCTCGAAGGAGCACTGTTAGATATCGCCTCAGCTGATATCTATTTTTATTTCTATTATTCTGAGCTTACTACGGGTGGGGGCTAATACCAGAATGAAATAAATTTGAGCACGGTTTAAACGATACTGATTTTATTGAGTGCTTTACATGTTATTTATATAAATTTGTTCTTAGTAATTACACTAACAACATAAAATACAATTGTAATATGAAATTTTAAAATTGCTTATAAGCATTTTACCCGGTTAGTATGTTTTTTATGTCATAGTATATAAAAATGTATGTAATTGAAATTTAATCTTAAGCTAACTCTAAATGTTGTTACTTCCATGGATTGTCAACCTAAACTCTGTTCATATTGAACTTGATCTGTTCATATTAGTATACCAATAAACCAAGTTGCACGTATCGGGTTATGAACGGCGAACGGCATTATATTAAATAATTCCACTCGAACCTACACTACACCACAATTGGATGACGTGATATAACTAATGGTATAACTAATCGAGGAGTGTTGTGTTATAACTCTCTAGGACCCCACTTTAGAAATAAGAAAATTGAATCACCTTCTTTTAGACAATTACTGTAAGGTTTCCGTGCGTATATGTACAATTCGATTTTTACCAACCAGTATGTAGTTGACAAAAATCTTAAAAATTAGCTTAATTAGCTTAAATTAAAATATCACATAGCTGCCGGTATATTGAAGTGGAAGAAAGTTATATAGCTACTGGGAAATGACTATTGTTGAACGAGAGTGTCACATACGATTAATATACAAAATTTTAGTATACAAAATATACGATTAATATACAGAGAGGCAAGTGGTTTTAGATCTGGAAGAAACTGTGCTGATGTAATCAATTCAATTCGCATCATAATTCACCTTAAGTGTTTTTTACAAAGTTTGGTGGTAGTTCCATTTTATTTTCCTTTTGGTTTTTGAAATCGAAGAAAGAAGAAAAGCACGGGGTTTTCGTCATCAAGTACACTCGCGCAAGGTGATCAATCACATCTATATCACCGAGTCCATATGTACAATAGTTGAAACTGAGAGCATACATATACCGTGTGAACACCTGAGTGAGGTAAAAATCGAATTGGTTTTTGTTCCGTTATAAGTATGTTGTCTTCTTTGCCTTTCAGCTACATTTTAAGACATCCGTGGCCAAAATTGTATCAAATACAAATTAGCCGATACGAAGTCGGTTTATCTGGTTTTTATCTATCAAAACGGTGTTTTTAAAACTTGGGAAACATCTTTATCAGTCTTAAAAGAAAGATTAAGCACAGATTGTAGCATGTAGTGCAATATTGGCAGATATTATTTGGTCCTGATGTCAGGCTATTCCCAACTTTCCGGCGTATATTTTGAGCTGTTCCTTCATTGTATGATGGAATTACCTCAACACAACAGTTATGTCGATATTGGAAAAGAGATCTAAGTCCAAGGAACATGAAAGTGAAGACTACTCAGTCAGAATAAAGCATGTCGGGTGTGACATGTGTATACGTCAACGACCCTGCTTAATATCATGTAAAACTTGGTTATTATTGACTCCTCTTTGAAATGGTTTACATTTCTGGTTCTACCATGGACATGGATGCGTAACCAACTACAGGCATACACTACAGATGATTAATTATGGAATCATCTTAATTCTTTAGCTAAATTTATTTTAATATTATAATAAATATCTGTTGGTCGATCGATATCCTCATAAGACATAGCCAACAAACTCTTTTTAATAATGAAAGACGAAATATCGGAACAACATCGATATAGGAGAATCCTTGCGTTAAAAACACAGAAGAACAAGCATTTCGTCTCTGAGCACCGTGCAATGACACATTGCTTCCTGGTATTCTTATTAAATTGAACTGCCTAGGTTAAGTCCACCCGGATGATTAAAAAACCAAAATTAGCTTCTTAATAGCATTCCTGAAAGAAATATTAACCACATGTTTATATGGATGCTCGAGTATAGTACCCTAGTGACTTCAAATATTATTATATAAACATTTAATGGCAATATCTAGTCGTATCATTGGCATCAACTGTGTTAAAACATATTATGCAGTTTCGTAATAAAATTAAATGATTACTGGTAGCTTTTAGTGACTTTTTGTTTGCTGGTTTGTTTTTATGTCTCCAATCTGTTTCGGGGCTCGAGACACTACCAACTCTTTCGCGGTTTGCTTATTTATGTCCTTACCTTACGCCATTACAGCCAAATCGAGGACGTATGGTTATAGGGACGCATATATCCAATTAACGTAGAACCATCTGCACATTGCATAGCTCCATGGCAGCCTATAGTACTGACATGGAAGATGGGTTGGCCCATGAATTCTGCACTCTAGCAGGGGGTTCCTAGATGTGTTCATTCACACCACCGATCGTAATCAGATGCTGAAAAATCCCTTTTGCATCCTGCCCCTATCGGGATTCGAACCCTGTACCTCCCGCTCCAACTGCCACAGCTTTAACCACTGAGCCACCTGGATGATGTTTAAGTAACTTACCCTACCTCATTTATAACTCTCTTTATCTTGCGATCCTGGTGATGCTACGGCTTAAGGACCTTCTCTATTGATATGACACAATTTGATTTTGATGAGGAGCTTGTTTATTGGTTATAGGGTTTACATATCGGCCTCCTGCACTAGTACGCTTTCTGACGAGAAGGATTTACATGTCTTCCTCCATTATTTGTCATTATTTCTCATTTTTTGTGGATCATTTTCCGTCAAACTTTTCTCTAAAGTAGCTTAGTTCACTCTTGATTTAGTTAAGCTCAATAAAAATGTCACTATTTTTACTATGGTATAGTCAACTTTCTCACTGCTGAAACATACCCGCGATTGTTGGATAACGTTAACTGGCGGTGCGCTTTTTTAAATATTGTTTTTCTGTCAGGAATCCTAACCTTTGCCTTTTAACTTCTTGCTTGATATCGAGCAGTCGCCTGTAAACTGAAGGCAGGCCAATATAATTTCTGCTATAGAATAACTAAAGGTTGGTCGCTACCATCTGAAAACTGTTTCCCCACTTGACATGATATGTGTGGTTGATATGTGTGGTTTACCGATCTGATTGAGAGTAAAGCTTAAATATGAAGCAAGAAGAACTGCTGAGTTTCAAATTGTACCTCGGGGTAAAAAACAAGAAACAAATAGTTTTGGATAGTTCAGTTTCAAGGCACTGGATCAATTGTACTGGATTAATACAAACTAATGACGTAAAAAAATACTGCTTTGCGGATGTGAGAGAAATTCAGATAAATATGGAGTTAAATGTTTTCCTCACAATTTCTTCGTTTTGCGTGGTAATATAACACAGTGTAAAAGCATAAAAAGTGAAAAGGATTAAGCACCAAAATTATAACTTTTTTGTTGTTGTTACTAACTTTCTGTGTGAATAATAAAAATTCCATTAAAAATTCATAATTAAAATTTCAAATTAATGACTCTTCTTAATCAAATTCGTCAAATATCCTATGTCAAGACAAGACATATATCCTGTGTTGTGACAAAACGTTCTACATTACGTGTGTGTGTTGATATCGATTCATTTCCAGCTTAAATATGTACCCTTCTTATATACATACATATAAATCTTCATTTGTTGTGGGTGGATGATGTCTGGAACGCAAAACACAAAAACAACAATGACAACGGGAGAAAAATCATAAAACAAACACCCAAACCAACAAATCATAAGTTCAACACAGAAAATTTATGAAAATTATGTTGTAAAAGTTGAAAGAACATAATAAATCGTAACTAAAAAAAAATTGGATCGTAATCTTTATACAGAATTTACTAACTCGTAGTACATGCAGAAGTATGTGTACACAGCAAACGTAATAATGTTCTAACCTTTTGTGCCATCAACAAACTGAACAACAATCACAAAGTAGGTATAGGATAGTACTTGTCCCTTTACATAGTTTGATACATAGATTTGGTGTTATAGACTAATACCATTCGGATAACAATGGTCGCTAGTTCACTCGAACGAATACCAGGTAAGGGATTTCAATTCGGAAACTTTTAACCAAACTCTCGAGTGTGCTCACCTTATATACGAATAACAATCTTAAATGAAATTTATAACAACAACTTTTCTTATATGTGTTGTAAATTATTTACAACAAAAATAATGTTGAGAGGGTGGTGGATATTTATCACAAAATTTTCATATTGCCATTGATTTACGTTCCACGTATATCACTTTTTGCTATAGAGTATGGTGTGTTTGTTTTAGATATAAGAGTGTTCGATAAATAATAATCTGCACCCCCCAATTCACGGAAAAATTTGCTAAGTATTTTGTATTTTATGCACTTATGATGAGGAGCAAAATGTTTATCTTTTTTGAGTGAGTGTAGGGGTTGAGCAACAAACGTTGTGAGTCGAGGATGAACTTCTCTTCCCATACAATATGAGTGGATTATCGTTTTAATAAATTTGTTTGCTATTGAGTTGTAAGTTCACAAAATTAACATTAACAAAAACTCATTAACCTCGGTTTTGTGACTGTCAAAGGTAGTATATAATATAGTAAAATGAAATTCGACACGATAAATCTTGTGAGTAGGGATAAGCATACATAAACAACAGTAACCAAATAACTTATAATACTACAAGGGAAATCGTGTCAATTTCAATAGTAAATGCCAACGACGGTATGATTTCGTTAAATATTAGTTTCGTAGAAGATTTCTAGATGGCATATCATACGTTTTATCGAGAACAATAGATGGCACGCGAAGTAATTTTTTAATGAAATGACATAATCAAAAAAAACAAATTTTGTTTTATTTATTTATTATTATTTATAAATATAAGCCTATTTACTTCAATAATTTCCAATTTCGAAAAAAAAAATTTTTAGATTTTAAATTTTGGTTTCGTTAATAATTCGTTAAATATAAAAAACTGCAGTTAAAAATATATAAACATTTCGTTCAACTACTACTAGTGCCATCTTTTAATCTTCTCCTAAATTATTTCATGTTGGCACATGATACTGACACGATTTCCCTTATAACTATTATAGGTTATTTCATAGTAACGAAAGCTTGTCGTATAGCAGCCGACTAAATCTGGTTGAATCGACCAGGTAACAAAAATTCTTTAGAATATCAACAAAACCCGCTTAAAGTAAGGTATAGAAACTGAGGTAATGTAACACATTTAACGGAACTATTACATGTATAAAGAGTTCGGCTGGCATCTTCTGCCTTCAAGGCACGTTGACCCAAAAGTGAAGACTGTATTAGTATGTCTGGAACCCAATCTTGGAATTAAATTTTAAAAAATGGCAGTTTTAAAATGGTATGATTTAGTTGTGTGAATCGTTTTTTCTGTGATCAGCGAAATTTTGGAACCTGGATCAATTAGGGCTCGGATCTTGAGTTTCGCTCCACATAGAGAGTTGATCGTTACCGCTGGGGCTGACAGAATAGTGGTTTAGTAGTCTCCGGAGGTGCTTATATTGCAACTTTTTTCCCTTAAAGTTGGGGTGGCTCATGTAACAGTGTATGATATTTCATGTTACAGTTATTACATGTATCTTTTTGTCCGCAGGTGATTTAACAACTGCGAGAGAAACATTTGGTGCAAATTCTAGCTCTATATTCACGATATCGATTATTTTTTTGACGGAAATTTTGCGAAAATGGATTAGTCATCGCATGCCCCAGTTCATCGTAACATTTGCATTTGACTGCATTGTTTTCAGCTGGATGTCTGACGTTGGTGTACTTCGTATTTAGGAATATCCTGCGGTATTCTCTGAATTTGGGCTTATGTTGTGAATTTGGGCATTTGAGGTCAGTTTCGTGACGCAATTAGCGTATCGAATGGATTTTCCAGATGAAGCAGTCGCATATTGTTTGATATATAGCAGTCGCATATTGTTTGAGCATATAGTCGCATATTGTTAGGATTTCCCATGTTCGTAATTCTCTCCAATTGTTGATAGATGGTTAATCAATTGGGCAGCTGATTTTTGTAGACGTGATTTTAAGTACGCCTTTTTTTTGCGTAAAAGACAGTTGATGGTTGCAATGGATCATGTCATGTTGTATATTTACTGCCCTTGTTGGTTTTGTCACCAATTGTTGCAATCTTATCTGAAAATGTATTCCACTTTATTTTAATGTGCCATAATAGTTTTGTGCTATGTATTTGATGGATTCTTCTACATGTACTTCGATAAGTGTTGCATTGTCAAGTGAGTCAATTTCACTCATGATTTTGGTGATCTAGTTGATTTTTAACTCCAGATATTCCTTGGCGTAGTCGTTTTCCCCCAATTTTTCTTGAATGGCATCCAATGCCCGGTACATGCGGCACATTGTCACGTCTTGTTGACGGAGTAGGCTCTGTCCTTATTGTTTCTACCGTGCAACAGGTCTACATAAAACAATGGGAAGTGTCTAATAATTTTCTCATTATTAACTGTCGACTTTTTATGAATGTTGATAATGTTGCGGTTACTTTATGGCCATGGTCCTCGATCGCCGCTTTGTTCTAGTTGCGATCAGTGGACGACGGTAAACCTCGTATTACAACTCTGTCTGTACCACCTTTCACTTTTGAGCTGGTATGTATGATATTCCATATTATAGAGCGACTGTCCTTGTTATTCGATTCAGTTACTTTTATGTCGCTAAGTAGATTTTTTATTTTTCGGTAGTCATTTTCGGACTGCGTTGTTGTTTTGATATCGTTGTTTGATATTGCTGAGCAGCTTTTTCTGTCACTGATAATACTTTAGCTCTGAGTATATTAAAATCTCTAACATTACTCACATTGGTGGTAAGGGTTCCTTTTGGAGTGCCTGTTGTGGTTGTTTTGGTATTTCATTTACTTGCAAACTAGTCAAAAACCTTAAACGACAATATAAATAAAAACAATTTTTGTGAAAAGTACAAAATCTTTATAGTTTAATGCTGAAAACAGATGGTCAGTCAGAATTTCTGCCAGCAATTTTTTTCTGACGCGTCAAGCAGAATTCGAATTGTCAATGTCACTGTCAGAATTCGAATTGTGTATATTTTTATTTTTTTGTGTTACAAAACATCGGAAATAAAATAAAATTCTCCTGAATTGTAATACAGTACTGTGAAAAAAATCCGGACAGTTAGAATTCCTCTAAAAACGTTAAATATTGCCTAGTGTTTTTACTTTTTTTTAGATTCCAATTTTAACATTGCATTTTGTAATTCACTCGAACTCTGAAAGTATCAGTTGTTGCAGTTATGTTTATGGAGAAAAAGCTTTTAGTATAAAAAAGCAAATAAAGTACTTAAAATGTTTAAACTAAACGACCAAGAAAAACGTGTTGTTATCGCGTTATGGAAGGAAGGGCTGTCCGTGAGTGAAATTGGTGATACGATAGGACGTGGGAAACATCAATTGCCGGTCTTATAAAAAAATATAAGACTACGGAGAACACAGAGCGGTCTAAAGAGTCTGGTAGACCACGAAAAACAACAACAGTGCCAAATAAATTTCTAGTTCTTCGTTCCAAGCAGAACCGATTTAAAACTTAACCGAAATTGCAAGCCGATCTTGCTACAGCAACAGGTATTGAAATTTCCAGTTCAACTGTTCAGAGAAGGTTACTGAACGCAAATCTTAAGGCACGCCGCTCGCTGCAGAAACCTTTTCTGAAGATATTTTCAAAAATTTGTCGGCTTCAGTTGGCCTGGACTATAGAGAGTTGTGGAATAACGTGGTGTTCTCAGCGATATCTGCATTCAACAAGTGCCTAATAAAACTGAGGGTGTAATGGTTTGGGGCTGTTTTAGTAATGCTGGTGTTGGTCACTTGGCGTTTGTCAAATCAGGAGTAACCGGTTATGTGTACCTAAACATTCTGGAAAGGCTTTGGAAAGCATCAGTTTTGGAGCTGTTTAGTGTAGCTGATAGCTTCATCTTTCAGAAGGACAACGCGCCAGCCCACATATCAAAACAATTGACAATGCACTTTTTTTTTCTTTATGTAAAACTTCTGCATAAATTTCACGTAAAAAACAATAAATAACTTTGTTACATAAAATTGTATTCCTATTTGAAGGTGAAAAAGTAATGCTGTTAAAGTTAGCCGAAAGTTTCCAGCCGCAAAAATAAAAAAATCGATAATGCAGATAGTGTCCTTGCTATTCCAGCCGAAAGTTAAAAATTTTATATTTTTTGATTGATTCCAAACCAAAAATTTTCAAGAAAAAGAAATTCCAAGAAAAAACATTGGGTCAAGTTTCATGTGGGGAGTCCGGGAAAATTCGATTCATTGAACCTGTAGTGCAAACTTCTAAAATCTCTATAAAATCAACCTTTAAAGTGTTATGGCTGGATATAAGTTTATTTTAAGCGTTTGTCAATGGCGATTACTGGAAAAAAATTTGGGTCAAGTTTCATGTGGGTAGTCCAGGAAAATCCGATTCATTGAACCCGTAGTGCAAACTTAAATTCGGTTTAAATTAACGCGGTTAATTTAAACCGAACTTAAGAGACCACTGCACGACCTTTTATTTACGCTACTGAATATAATTACATGATACTCATTTTGTTTAGACAGAATACAAGAATATCAACAGACAACTAATGAAAAAAAAAACTACTTGAACTTAGTCACGATTTCCGTTTTTTTTTAGTTTTATGTGTTGTCGCCCTTATTCTGATCAGCGAAATTAGAAATAGAGACATGAAGCAGAGTTCTACATGTCAAGCAGAATACATGTAATACAGTTCATATAAACGTGTGTATTCTAATTACGCTTCTGTCAAAATTCTGGTCATCTGCTTTCAGCATTAGGTTGTCGATTTTTTTTTGTTGGGTGACTGGTACCGCACACTTAGACCTGCGATGGTCCGTTGTGGTACCACTATATGTACGGTTATCGATCCGATTTACGTAGAATCATCTACGCAATACATAGCTCCATATCAGCCTGATATGGATGATGGGACGGCCCATAGATTCTAAATTCAACAGGGGATCCAGATGTGTTTATTCACACCACCTATCGCACCGCCCGCAAACGATCGCCGGTACCTCCCGCTCCAACTACTTTAGCTTTAACCACTGCGCCACCTGGGCGGTTAGGTTGTCCATTATTTTAAGCATTATATGAACGCCAAAAATAGCCGCACAGCACCACCACATCATCCAATCGATTTTAATTAAATCAAATAACATAAAACAACCATCACAAATTTCATTAAGGACCATTTAATTTTTCATAAAATTGAGAGGATTCAAGTTAAAATCAATATGAAATTTTCATTATCTTTTGCAAAATCATCATCATTTTAATGTCATTTCAATTTATTTCATTTCAATCAAAACCATAATTTTACCCATTTCCACCACCAAATACTCGTATAGTACTCGAACCAACACTATATGGAGCAGCACAAAGCGAACGGGAAAATCATAATAAATTTACGATTTATTAATTCAATAATAATGAGATTAAGGGGTGGGATTGTACGGGTAGATATTCGATTTGGATTGGAATTTGGTTGCGGTCGCCCCACGGATTGAATGCTTACCAATAAATAAGAAAAGGACGCTTGGCGAAACTGCATTTATTTTCAGGCTGTGGATATAGGTGCTTCGTGTCTCTTTCATCTCATCGCATAGTCGAGAAGGGGGGGAAATAATTAAAAACTAAATGAAGAAGAAGTATTTTATGCCATGTATTCTATTGGGATTTATACAATAAGAGGATATAATTTATTGATTATGAATTATGAAAATCTCTTGAATACAAAATGATGTGTCTTTGTATTTATGCAAAAGTTATGTTGAGAAATTATGTAATAGTTATGTACAACACATTAGACGAAAATAGCTACTTATGTGCGTACTAATCTGTTAAATAATTTTGTCACTTACATAATTTGCTGTATCATTCTTAAAGTAATTAATCAAAAACTTTAAGTATAATGAGCATAACCATAAGCAGCTATTCAACATATTTAATTACAAAATTAGAGAACATAATGTGTATATATGTATGCATACGACCTGTGGGTGGGGGCATGTATGTTTCGGTAAAAAATAGAATCCACAGCTTGTCGAAGGAGGTGACTAAATTTGGTTGGATCGCTGGGCTGACGACTCGCATCCGTAAAAATAATTCAAATGTCAAAAATGTCTGTCTGTCTGTTTCTGCAAACTGTTTTGAGGCTCAAGGCTCTCCCAACTCGTTCGCGGTCACATAGCCAAATCGAGGAAGTACGGCTAAGGGTCCGATTTACGTAGAACCATCTGCGCATTGCATAGCTCCATGCTAGCCTAAAGTACTGACATGGAAGATGGGGATGCCCATGAATGGGGCCCATGAATTCTGCAGTCCAACAGGGGGTCCTAAATGTGTTCATACACACCACCGAATAATAATCAGATAGTGAAAAATCCCATTTGCATCCTGCCCCTATCGGGCTTCGAACCCGATACCGCCCGCTCCAATGTCAAAAATATCAACGAAACAAACAAAATCAAACACCGCCAGAACATTAGCAAACCCCCGCTTATGTACTCGGACAAGTGAATGAGGATCGGAACGTGGAACGAGCAGTCACTTAGAAAAGTTGTCGCGTTTGACGGCCGTCTCACATGTATAAAACAGTATTGGCTGAAACTCGTAGCTCTGCAAGAAATTCGATGGCCTAAAAGTGGAGACCATGTGTTAAATGCTATAAATTGCTACACAGTGGAGATGACCTCGGAAATCTTGGGGTTGGATTTCTCATTGGGTCACAGGTAAAAAAGCCTTTGTTGGACTTCTAAACAGTCGATAAGCGAATGAGTAAGCTTTGATTTTACATAAGATTAGTCAACCTTTCGCCAATGTTAGCCAACCCCAAGATAAAGCCTAATATTATAATAATTTGGATAATCTGATGGGCTCTAACCACGATGTCCGATTGACGATTGGTGACTTTCATGCTAGAGTTGGCAGAAATCAAACCGACTTATGTAATACTATATATAAGTCCGTTTATCCGACACGAAACTGCAACTGAAAATAAAGATAGAATGATGTACGTTACGATCACTTATGATCTCAAAGTGACAAGTGCATTCCTTTCTCATTAAACTTCGATTTGGAAACATGGACACATCCACGCCAAACATCCCGAAGCCAAATTGAGCGTGTGTTGATTTCAAAAGAGCGGGATCGGGTGGTCCAAGACGTGAGATCTTATCGGTCATCATCAATATCCATAGGCAGTGACCATTAGCTATTGCAAAGCTACGATGGAAGTTTCCGTACAAGTCAGGGATGACAAGATCTTGTCACCAATAGCATTTTGCGATCTAATTACCAGTCTGATAAAGTAAACAGTGTCTGAGAAGTCTTGAAAATGTTGGTATTGAAAATAAAGCAGTTCTTACTAGGGGATAGCTAAACCAATTTGTAAACATGCGAAGCGCGAACGATGGAAGGCTAAGTACATAGAGAAAAATCGTCCTTATTCGATTAGTATGGCGGAAAGAAGTTATGAAGAATGGAATGTGGCCGATATTCAAGAAGCGGTGATCGCTTGCAATGCTAGAATTATCTCGGTATAGCCTCTCTTTGCACAGAATACAAGTTACCGTAGTACATTATCGTGAGAAGAATTACTCCTGTTGCGGTAGAAATTATCGGTGACTACCAAGGAGCATTCCGACCAAATCGGTCAATCACTGATCAAATTTTTCGCTACGGATGTTTTTTCCCAAGAACTATGAATTATCTCGCCATGTTCACCAGGTATTCGCACAACAGACGCAGCCACAATGGTGTGTTAAAGTTAAGAAGAGGCTATCGATAACTTTTGTTGGAATACATCCTTCTTAAAATTGAACCAACTCAAGGCAATATCTTATTTCGACAGTCCAAACAATTTTTGGCATATGCAGATGATTTCTGTGTGATCGGATTAAAAGGCAACGAAGTGAAAGAGATACTTGATTCACTATAGAGTGTTCAGTTTCCGTTGGTCTCAAAATCACCGTTTGAAGGAGTGATGAAATTCAAGTATCTTGGATCTCTCATTACTCACGATAATAATGTGGGAGAGGATATCAAAATTCTCCGTGCTGCTGGCAATCGGGCCAAATATCTTCTACGTCCACATCTGAAATCAAAATATCTTTTGCAAAATCGGATAAGCTGAAATTGTACAGATTTTTGATCAGACATGTTGTAATGTATGAATGTGAGAGTTGCACCTTGACGGATGAGTGCGAAAAATGACTTCTAACATTGGCCAAAACGCGATCTTGATGACACAAACCGAGTTCTTTTCAATCACGACATCAGAAAGTTAATGCGTATTCCTGATATCGTGCTTCAAATCAAAGGACAAGGAGTACGCTGAACCGAATGATACAGCGAGCTTTAAAGGGAAAGCCGGTAAACGAAAAGGTAACTGTCGGTGACGATGACTCCTCGGTATAGAAGCGATCTGGCATGTTCCAATTGCTTACAACAAAGCTGGCTCGTGATCGAAAATTGAATCAGATTATTGACACGGTACGGACCAACAATGGCCCATAAAACCCATAAAAAAAATATATATGTACATACAATAAAGTTCTGTCGTTGATCGGTTGAAACGTAATTTAGGTATTTCATATACTTAGTATGTCTTCTTGACTAAAGAACCGAAGATTCATGAGAATAATACCCAAAGGCCTTAATTCAAGAAATTCAGCCTATATTCTTATGAGTGATACCGGCTCAAGAACTATATAGATGCGTCTTATAATAGTTATTTCAATAGGTCCTGGCCATCTTAAATAAAGGATATGAACTAACCTTTAAGGCCGAATGTAATTGAAATATCTCTTGCCTAAGGGTTTATTAGTGGAAGTGTCTCAAACAGGAATTTCCTAGATGTTACAACTCCCTTTGACCATCGCTGTTACCGGTTTTCAACAAACTTAGAGTTCAAATTAGAGTGTATTGAAAGTTATGTGAAGAAACTAATTTTCTCTTAAGAGAAGTCTTCCTAAACCCAGGAGAACTGAGAGACTTTTGTCAACTAAAGGGTATACTAAGATATGTATAGGTTCTCTCAAAGAAAGTGCAAGAAATATATATATATCCATAGTAAAAAGACTTAAAAATATAGATTCTGCTATAAGATGTCGACCACTTTCCAGAATGAAAGACAGAATTCAAGAAGCTTCGGCTTTACGAAATTTAAAGTGTTTGTTCACTTTTCTACACTTAAATTTTTAGATATTTTATATGGTCCGTACTTAAAGCAAATCTAATTCATTTCAAACAGTATACATACCAGAAAGGAAAATATTAACCTGAGCTCCAGAGTTATGAGTGAAGACGAACATGACTATGTTTTGCAGTGCTCTTATATTCGCTTGCCTAGAGGCTCAAATATGTAGAAGGTGCAGGGACTATATTTAGTGTATTTTAATACTGAAGTTTGAAGGATATAGTGGGCAGGATTTGAGTCCATTCCGATTTTAGTATCTTCGAAAAAGGCCAAAAAATGTGATGGAAATTCAAACAAAGAACTGATGATGACCGCACAATCTGTTTCAGATATTTCTATAGTGGCGCGAACCATTCCCTCGTGACTTCTTGAAACGTAATATTCACAGAAATATGATATGATGAAATTTAATCAGCCGCCAATATAGAGCACCTATTAATATTTTCGGTACAGCTACTCATCAATAGACACTAATCTTTTCATGTTTGTTTCATCCGATGTGTATTCGCCGAATCACAACACAAGGTTGCTTAAAAATTGGAAGCATTAGGTATATGGTCCGCTCTACTAATATCTAAATTTGTGATCATAAGCTGTGTTAAAGCACACTTACTTGCCATTTCTTCTCTTACCAAGCACTGTAACAAGCCGCCCAAGTGGCTCAGTGGTTAAAGCTGTGGCAGTTGGAGCGGGGGAGGTACCGGGTTGGAATCCCGATAGAGGCAAGATGCAAAAAGGGATTTTTCGCCATTGATCGTTTGGGCGGTGTGATCGGTGGTGTGAATGAACACATCTGGATCCCTCTGTTTAGTTTAGAATTAATGGGCCGTCCCATGTCAATACTATATAGGCTGACATGGAGCTTTGTAATGCGCAGATGGTTCTACGTAAATCGGATCGATAGTCGTACATTATTGAGTGGTATCACAACGGACCATCACCGGTCTAAGTGTGCGGTAGCACCCACCCAACCACAAAAAAAGCACTGTAACAAATATTATGTCTGTCATTTCTTTTATCACCAGAGATTCTTTTAGGATTGGTGGTAACGAAAGGTTTGAGGTAATTCGTTCTGGCTCTTCTTTTGAATTTTTTATTTTTCTTTCCCTACTATACAGGTAAAATGACCTGACAATAATTTATACTGAAGCTTTTATTAAAATAACCCATTTGGCCATATACAGTTCAAAATGTATGTCTAAATAAGCATATTCATCATAAAGCTTCTCGTAACTGTAGTGTTTGTTGAAATTTTGAAATTGATAGTATTCAGTGTTATATTAACACCTTAACCTTGAACCCATGCAAACAGCCGGATTGAATAATCGCTGGTCAACAAGGAAATTGCGTTGGAAGCGTTTCAGGACATCGAAGGTGCGTTTCCTTCAGTGCGATGATCACTGTAGCTAAAGATATGACATCAAGTCAAGGAGAATTCTATGGTTGGCGTTCTGTCTCAGTTATTATGGTGTTTTATAGTTAACTCACTCCTAGTCCAACTAAATTACAACGGATTTTACTGACAGGGTTAAGCCAATGACATCACCATAATACTGGATGATAAATATACGAATTTACTAGTTAATGCAAATAGCCATTAACAGAGTTGTAGCTTGGTGTAGTGATCAGGGTCTAACAGTCAACCCTCAGAAAATCGAGATGGCTCTTTTCACTAAACACAACACTTTGATAAATTTTGTTCTTCCAAACATTGGGGCTCATACGATCTCGCTCTCTTTTAAAGTCAAGTATCTGGGGATCTAATTAAATCGGAAGATTGCTTGGTAAAAACATATAATAGAAATGCAATAAAGCATTGAACATTTACCGGAAATGCAAACTGTCATTTCGTAAATCAAGTGACCTGAAACGCATGTACTTTTTGATGATTTGGTATGCCTAGAGCATTGTATTTGCAAATAACCGCCCGCCTTCATGGCAGAGATTATCTATTCAGCCCTTCTAGATACCATTAAATATGAGGAAAGGTGGGCCAGCACGCAACTGCCCACATTCCATCGGAAACTATTGTGACAACAGTCCATCCTATCTCTGCAGTGACGATATCAAGAACTTTACTGACGGATCAGTATGCTGTAATCTGGCCGGTGTCGGATTATATATACAAAATCCTGAGGTAAAATTATGTATTACCCTTGGTAGGTACGCTACTGTCTTTCAGGTGCAAATTGCTTCAATTTTGAGATCAGCACTCTTTGCAAAGGAGATGAATTGCAGAGATCGTCGTCTCTTTATATTTTCTGACAGCCAGGCTACTCTAAAGTAGATTGCCTCCAATACTGTTTCATCGAAGCTTGTTTTGAAGACGATAATTGCGTTAAATCGAGTAGGCAGTTTGAATCAAGTTAGGTTTCACCGGATTACCAGTAACATGACCAACAAGGGAGACTGTGAGGGTCTTAGTGGGCATTCTCACGAGGCATTGTTTCCTGAATAATCAACTGTTGAGTACTTGCTGTGCTCCTGTTTTTCATATTCTTCCCACAGACTGCACTTCTTTGGATCACAATTCCTATTTGTGGCTCAACTGACCACCTTTATGATACCAGAAACCTTGGACTTCATTAAAAGAACAATTAGATTTCAGGTCTGAGAGTGTACATCTGGAAAACGATGTCATAATGCGCCAATCGAGTGACGGAGAAAAAACTTACTTATGCCCAGTGACAGATTTATTTCAAATATTGTACTGACGATAAACAAATTGACAAATTACACAAACATTATAAATTTATAGAAAATTTAATTAGAATTTGTGACGAGGTACTGAATCGTAAATAATTTCAATTTATATTTCTAATTACATTTATGTAATGAATATGATGTATGGAGGCTTTTTATATAAGATATTAATGAATTTAAAATTAGGATGACCCTCAGTTAAACTTTAATACATTGTAATTATATTGACATGTGTTACATATATCGTCAACCGACCGATTCCAAAGGAATATTTGTCTCGTGCGACAAGCACTTGTTGCCAAACAAAGCCAATATTTAAGCTAAAACATTTAATACACGCTCATATCCAATCGCCTATTCTAAAAACATTCTCAATCACAAATGTTTAAATGACGCCCACCGGATCCTATTGTCTTTTCTGTGTATTGTGTACTTCTGCATATATACCTATCTTTTATCCATCACTCTCAAATATATATTATGAATAATCTTTCTTATTTATATAAAGAGGGGTGAATGTACGACGGAGAAGGCGAGGAGTAAAAGAAAAGGATCAGGCGAGCTTGACAATGTCAACGGATTTTCTAGAAAACGTAAGTGTCATGGAATTGTTGGAACCTTTAACGCACATAATGATATAACAGTTACTAGTACAGACATCAATGTACAATAACAATGCAGTTGAAAGTGGTAAATACCTCGACAAAACAAAACAAGAAGCTTTCGGAATGTCAAACACCACGCTCTTTGCAAGGAACCAAACTAAACAACAAAAAATGACAACATGATCCAAGATCGAAATTGATTCTAAAACTGAATTTAAGACCAAAAGAAAAACGATTGTGACTATGATGAGACATCAGAGTCACAACGTTCGTGATAAGGACAAGCATACGCTCAACAATTTTTGAGTAAACTGTCGCAAAAGTGCAGAGCACATCTGTTGCTATGAAAGATCGATTGATTTTATAAAGCTGTGGTTTATATTACGGTATGTGCAAACGAAAGAACTTCTCATTAGGTTTTCGAAGCTGTGTCGACTCTACGTCGAGCTGAATTGGAGTGTCTTCAGAGGTCTTCAAAGATTTAAAGTCCTGTAAGTGATTTTTTTCAGGTCAAATTAAAGAACATTTGGATATTCTGAATGGTCGCAAAAAAACTGGAACCAAAAAATTTATCTCTACACACTACCCTGTGCAAGCTTTATGTGGGATCAAATGCAGTTGGGTTCAACCAATTCTTTGTTCTAAGTAGGATCAAAATTAATATTGGCTAAACGAAACTTCACGAGCTACTACACCATTCCAAAATAAATTGTCTATATTCAAAGTCAATCCAGTGACGCTCTGTCTTATAGGTATTACCTGCCCTATAAACCCTCTGCTTATGTTGGTAATAGTACAAATATATATTATAATGACTCCTGAATGAACTTAACCGCAATGACCTTACATTATAGTGGTTATTGGAGTAATGAAAATAGATTTTAGGCGATTCTAGTGTTTTCTGCCTACTGCCCGTATGATTCGGGGCTTCATTCCTCTAATCAAGATTTGTTTACCGTAAATATTTCCCAACACTGTCGATTTCGATGCAAATTCACGGTTGTGAAGTTTTCGACAAAATCGAAAAAGTAACAAAAAACCTTATAACAGCTCGAATATGAAATTTTCGACAAAAAACAAACTATTTATTACATGAATAGGCAACCAAATGTTAACTATAAAAGAAACCACCAATCTGGTATTATCAAAAATAGTTAATTTCAATCAAAAATAGCCAGAAACAAATAGTTTCGTTCTTAATAGTAACCGAACCTATACTTAAGAAATATATAGAAATAGAGTTTATAAGCGATTAACTATAATGAATATTGGCCGACTCACAGAGATGTTCCCGGCTAATGCCATATCTCATTTGATAGCTTAAGGTAAGTTCTGTCAAATGAAATCAATGACATTGTCATACGGAGAGAAAGAACCGTTTGTTATTGTATGTCAACATTGGTGATTTATATGAGAAAGTTGGAATTTTGGAGATTCACTGTATCGAATATTGGCCGACTCACAGAGATGTTCCCGGATAATGCCATATCTCATTTGATAGCTTAAGGTATGCTTTGTCAAATAAAATCAATGACATTGTCATACGGAGAGAAAGAACCGTTTGTTATTGTATGTCAACATTGGTGATTTATATGAGAATGTTGGAATTTTGGAGGTTCACTGTATCGAATATTGGCCGACTCACAGAGATGTTCCCGTATAATGCCACATTTCATTTGATAGCTTAAGGTATGCTCTGTCAAATGAAATCAATGACATTGTCATACGGAGAGAAAGAACTGTTTGTTATTGTATGTCAACATTGGTGATTTATATGAGAATGTTGGAATTTTGGAGGTTCACTGTATCGAATATTGGCCGACTCACAGAGATGTTCCCGGATGATGCCATATCTCATTTGATAGCTTAAGGTATACTCTGTCAAATGAAATCAATGACATTGTCATACGGAGAGAAAGAACTGTTTGTTATTGTATGTCAACATTGGTGATTTATATGAGAATGTTGGAATTTTGGAGGTTCACTGTATCGAATATTGGCCGACTCACAGAGATGTTCCCGGATAATGCCATATCTCATTTGATAGCTTAAGGTATGCTCTGTCAAATGAAATCAATGACATTGTCATACGGAGAGAAAGAACTGTTTGTTATTGTATGTCAACATTGGTGATTTATATGAGAATGTTGGAATTTTGGAGGTTCACTGTATCGAATATTGGCCGACTCACAGAGATGTTCCCGGATAATGCCATATCTCATTTGATAGCTTAAGGTATGTTCTGTCAAATGAAATCAATGACATTGTCATACGGAGAGAAAAAACTGTTTGTTATTGTATGTCAACATTGGTGATTTATATGAGAATGTTGGAATTTTGGAGGTTCACTGTATCGAATATTGGCCGACTCACAGAGATGTTCCCGGATAATGCCATATCTCATTTGATAGCTTAAGGTATGCTTTGTCAAATGAAATCAATGACATTGTCATACGGAGAGAAAGAACCGTTTGTTATTGTATGTCAACATTGGTGATTTATATGAGAATGTTGGAATTTTGGAGGTTCACTGTATCGAATATTGGCCGACTCACAGAGATGTTCCCGTATAATGCCACATTTCATTTGATAGCTTAAGGTATGCTCTGTCAAATGAAATCAATGACATTGTCATACGGAGAGAAAGAACTGTTTGTTATTGTATGTCAACATTGGTGATTTATATGAGAATGTTGGAATTTTGGAGGTTCACTGTATCGAATATTGGCCGACTCACAGAGATGTTCCCGGATGATGCCATATCTCATTTGATAGCTTAAGGTATACTCTGTCAAATGAAATCAATGACATTGTCATACGGAGAGAAAGAACTGTTTGTTATTGTATGTCAACATTGGTGATTTATATGAGAATGTTGGAATTTTGGAGGTTCACTGTATCGAATATTGGCCGACTCACAGAGATGTTCCCGGATAATGCCATATCTCATTTGATAGCTTAAGGTATGCTCTGTCAAATGAAATCAATGACATTGTCATACGGAGAGAAAGAACTGTTTGGTATTGTATGTCAACATTGGTGATTTATATGAGAATGTTGGAATTTTGGAGGTTCACTGTATCGAATATTGGCCGACTCACAGAGATGTTCCCGTATAATGCCACATGTCATTTGATAGCTTAAGGTATGCTCTGTCAAATGAAATCAATGACATTGTCATACGGAGAGAAAGAACTGTTTGTTATTGTATGTCAACATTGGTGATTTATATGAGAATGTTGGAATTTTGGAGGTTCACTGTATCGAATATTGGCCGACTCACAGAGATGTTCCCGGATAATGCCATATCTCATTTGATAGCTTAAGGTATGCTCTGTCAAATGAAATCAATGACATTGTCATACGGAGAGAAAGAACTGTTTGTTATTGTATGTCAACATTGGTGATTTATATGAGAATGTTGGAATTTTGGAGGTTCACTGTATCGAATATTGGCCGACTAACAGAGATGTTCCCGGATGATGCCATATCTCATTTGATAGCTTAGGTATGCTCTGTCAAATGAAATCAATGACATTGTCATACGGAGAGAAAGAACTGTTTGTTATTGTATGTCAACATTGGTGATTTATATGAGAATGTTGGAATTTTGGAGGTTCACTGTATCGAATATTGGCCGACTCACAGAGATGTTCCCGGATCATGCCATATCTCATGTATTTAATGTTCTTGTGATACAGAGAGAAAAAAATTGTCAAATTGAGATGTTATTTTTAAATTCATCATATGTTATTTAATTTATATTATTTTCATAATTTTTGAAGGTGTTATCGTTTAGTTTAATTTAGGATTTACAATAAAATAAAATTGCGGGGTTGACATTCATTTGGTCTGTTGATACTATTGGAAAGTTTTTTAGATCATCAAAAATTTCCCATGTATTGTTGGGTCTTTTAACAATTGCGGTATAATGTTTTAATAAATTATTAAAATTTATTATTGCTTTTAAGAAATAAGTTTCATTACTTAATAAAATTTGTTGTTCAACCTCGCAAACTTTTATACTATAATTTTCATTATCGTAGGACTGAACATCGGCAATAGCTACGCCATAATGACTTATAATTTTTTCTATAGCTAAATTACCACCACAACTAGAACATGCTAAATTTCCAAATGATATCGAACTTTGAACATTACGAAGAGTATTTTCGTTCACAGCGAAAATGTCGAATGGGAGGTAATAGCTCTGCGAATTTCTAAGCCTTACTATTTGTTCATCAGTACATTTTTGATACACCGATGTAGGTTGGGGTAATAACTTATTTATTAAGTACGTGATTTGACACTCCGCGTTTAATACGGAGGTCTGGTCAAATTTTTCAATACAATTGATGTCTTTGAAAACTTCAAATAATAAATTTGTACGACAATCATATATTTCAGATGTAATTTTTCCAGTATCTATGATTTTAGAGACCAAATCAAAAAAATCATTTTTTATTTTAGAAAATTGTAAATTTAAATATTGGTTATCGACACCAAAACATACCATGATCGCCGTAATTGAATCAAAGCCGCATGTATTTGTGACCGATATAATTTCTTCAACATAACGTTTTGAAAATCCATTCTTTAATATTGGTATTTGTTGAACTTTAAATATTTTATTATCACGTACGAATACATTTTTTTTGGCATACCGGTTAAGCACCTTTGCACCAAAATGTTTTGGTGTTCTACTAGAAGATTTTAATTTTTTATTCCACGCTTCTTCGTTTTGCATGCTATCTGGTAAATACTTTCTTTTCATAGATTTTGGTGTTGATATTAAGGGTTCTGGCATTTTTATGGATTTTAGTTTTTGTTCACTTCTCAATTTTAACACATTTACTACTCGCCCTATTTTCATTCGCTTATTTTGCAGATAGTGATTTTTAACTGCGCTAAACCAATTTTCTACTATGGCGTTAGAAATGTGACCATTAACACCAAATGTGTTTGAAAAGTAATTAGCCCAGAAGATTATATACGAAAAATATTTTTTTATAACAAATTGAACAAAACTATCGCAGTAAAATTTATTTTGTTTTGTTCCACCTTCTTTCATTATTTCAGTTTGTACTTCTTGGTATATACCTTTATATTTTAAGTAGAACGGGTTTACAGTATCTTCTGGCCAAATATTTATATTATGATTGACATCTTCTTCCGGTTTATAGTTTTCAAAGCCAGCATAGGTATTACTATAAATTTTTCCTAGAGTTTGAATAAACGTCCGATAGGCATATTTACTACTTTCTGTTACTTTTGTTGAACACATTATTATACAAAATTGCCGAAACAATTCATCCACACAATTAACTGATTTAGCAGAAAGAATAGCACAGAAAAAATCTAATATTAAATTCCGATGTTCTGTATCTATATTTGGAAGCTTTTTTTTTATTTGAATAGTAATAATATTAATAAAATGAGAACAGCATATAAAAATGGGCACAATTGGCTTTTGAAGAGGTTTACGATTTTCCAGCAATTCATAGTTTGCTTCCATATACTCAGATACATTCATTAGATTAAATGAATGGTTTACCGCATTTATAAGAGCCCATGACCAATCGACAACGAAATAATGGCCTTTTAATTGCTTTATAGTAAGATCAATTTCTTTTTTCACGTCCAACAGAAATTTTCCTAATGTCCATGCATCATGTTTACAAGAGATAAATTCTGCGATTGGTATTATATTAAAATTAATTTTAATAACACAAGCGTAATATAAAATTCTCTTGTAGTTGTGTTGTTTGTGACAAGTAGGTATTTTCACAATACTTCCGGTTGCATCGAAATGGATTGCTTTAACTTCATTCTGTTGCAAAAGTGCTATTTGTTGTTTGCGTAACAAAACTACTTGGAGAGGTTCAGTTACTGAATATATGTATCTGGTATCGTTGGATTCCATACAACATTTGAAATATATATCCACTAAATCACAATCAAGTACAAGATCATCCTTTTTATAAAACTCTGATTTGATTTTTCGTAAAACGGCGGGAGTGGTCATATTTTGCGTGTTCCCGACTGTGTATAGATCTACATCAGTTGAACTTACTAAATCCAAATAAGTACTGTGCGTGCTCTGCTTTTCGGATATGAGTTTCATTTTTTGCCGCCGTAACCCTCGATATTGCCGAAATGTTTTTTCGCTCGAATGAATAATTTCAGATTCTTTGCCTAAAGTAAACACTCGCATTTCATTTGAATTATACAATTCAAATTTATATTTTTGGTTATGCAACTTATCTTTGCAGGACCCGTATACCACAACCTTTCGTCCTATCTTAGAAATAGGATGGATTGTGTTAAATGTGATAACACATTGATTTTTGTTGTGAACTAAGGAGCTGTGAATTAATTCTCGAATTTCTTCGTTATTTAAAAATTCAAGCGACTTGATAAATTTGAATGAAAATTTAAGAACCCAGTCTAAATTTTTGGGTTTTGTGGAATCATTATCAATCAAAGTATTTAACGGATTGGGCTCTATGAAGTTAATAGTTTGATAATTTGATTGATCAATAAACTCCAACAAAATACCATCGGAAAAATTAGGTACATTTTCATTAGTTAGCACGTCAAAATTAATATCGGTATCTGAAATAACCGTTGAGAACTCGTTTTCTTTTGTAGTGCAAACATCAACATTGGAAACTGAAGAACAACTCAATTCATCCACATTTTTACACAATACTTCATTTTCTAAAAATCGACTACGCTTTTGCCATGCGTAATATAGTTTACATATGTTTTGGCGATTATTTCTGATGTGCATTATTTTACATAATCTTTCCATGTCAGGTGTTTTAAACCTAGTAAATTGAATGCTTTGAGGATCTTCATTTATATTGTTTAACGCAAATAAAATAGCCTCAGCATTAATTCTCAATGGACGTTTCTTATAGTTATATTTTTTTTTATTTTTATCCATCATAAAATAAGTAAATAACGAGGTGAAATTATCTTATAGCAAAAAAATATGGAATCGTGGTTAAAGAATGTCAAAAATTCAAAGCAGAGTTCAAAATAAAAATTTCCGATATCAAAAGCTGTGTAAAACACAATGTTTATAGCCAAAGACTATGCAAACAATAAAAACTGTATTAAAGAATGTCCAGGTTAAAAAGCAGTGGTCGTATGAATATCAAAACAATAAATATATAATCGGTAATAAAGAATGTCCAAAGTAAGGCTAGAGGTAAAAGAAGTTTTTAAAAAAACTGTTTTGAAATTGAGCGGAAACTGAAATATAAAAATACACACAAATAAAACACGACGTAGACTCAACGAGGATTCGAAACGTATTAAAATGAATTTCAGAAAAAATTTCCTTATATACTAAACGGATTTTTTTTTTTTTGCAAATTATTTACTTGTTCATTCAATACAGTGAACCTCCAAAATAAATCACCAATGTTGACATACAATAACAAACAGATTTTCTCTTTGTATGACAATGTCATTGATTTCATTTGACAGAGCATACCTTAAGCTATCAAATGAGATATGGCATTATCCGGGAACATCTCTGTGAGTCGGCCAATATTCGATACAGTGAACCTCCAAAATTCCAACATTCTCATATAAATCACCAATGTTGACATACAATAACAAACAGTTCTTTCTCTCCGTATGACAATGTCATTGATTTCATTTGACAGAACATACCTTAAGCTATCAAATGAGATATGGCATTATCCGGGAACATCTCTGTGAGTCGGCTAATATTCGATACAGTGAACCTCCAAAATTCCAACATTCTCATATAAATCACCAATGTTGACATACAATAACAAACAGTTCTTTCTCTCCGTATGACAATGTCATTGATTTCATTTGACAGAGCATACCTTAAGCTATCAAATGAGATATGGCATTATCCGGGAACATCTCTGTGAGTCGGCTAATATTCGATACAGTGAACCTCCAAAATTCTAACTCACATATAAATCACCAATGTTGACATACAATAACAAACGATTCTTTCTCTCCGTATGACAATGTCATTGATTTCATTTGACAGAACATACCTTAAGCTATCAAATGAGATATGGCATTATCCGGGAACATCTCTGTGAGTCGGCCAATATTCGATACAGTGAACCTCCAAAATTCCAACATTCTCATATAAATCACCAATGTTGACATACAATAACAAACAGTTCTTTCTCTCCGTATGACAATGTCATTGATTTCATTTGACAGAGCATACCTTAAGCTATCAAATGAGATATGGCATTATCCGGGAACATCTCTGTGAGTCGGCTAATATTCGATACAGTGAACCTCCAAAATTCCAACATTCTCATATAAATCACCAATGTTGACATACAATAACAAACAGTTCTTTCTCTCCGTATGACAATGTCATTGATTTCATTTGACAGAACATACCTTAAGCTATCAAATGAGATATGGCATTATCCGGGAACATCTCTGTGAGTCGGCCAATATTCGATACAGTGAACCTCCAAAATTCCAACATTCTCATATAAATCACCAATGTTGACATACAATAACAAACAGTTCTTTCTCTCCGTATGACAATGTCATTGATTTCATTTGACAGAGCATACCTTAAGCTATCAAATGAGATATGGCATTATCCGGGAACATCTCTGTGAGTCGGCTAATATTCGATACAGTGAACCTCCAAAATTCCAACATTCTCATATAAATCACCAATGTTGACATACAATAACAAACAGTTCTTTCTCTCCGTATGACAATGTCATTGATTTCATTTGACAGAACATACCTTAAGCTATCAAATGAGATATGGCATTATCCGGGAACATCTCTGTGAGTCGGCCAATATTCGATACAGTGAACCTCCAAAATTCCAACATTCTCATATAAATCACCAATGTTGACATACAATAACAAACAGTTCTTTCTCTCCGTATGACAATGTCATTGATTTCATTTGACAGAACATACCTTAAGCTATCAAATGAGATATGGCATTATCCGGGAACATCTCTGTGAGTCGGCTAATATTCGATACAGTGAACCTCCAAAATTCCAACATTCTCATATAAATCACCAATGTTGACATACAATAACAAACAGTTCTTTCTCTCCGTATGACAATGTCATTGATTTCATTTGACAGAGCATACCTTAAGCTATCAAATGAGATATGGCATTATCCGGGAACATCTCTGTGAGTCGGCTAATATTCGATACAGTGAACCTCCAAAATTCTAACTCACATATAAATCACCAATGTTGACATACAATAACAAACGATTCTTTCTCTCCGTATGACAATGTCATTGATTTCATTTGACAGAACATACCTTAAGCTATCAAATGAGATATGGCATTATCCGGGAACATCTCTGTGAGTCGGCCAATATTCGATACAGTGAACCTCCAAAATTCCAACATTCTCATATAAATCACCAATGTTGACATACAATAACAAACAGTTCTTTCTTTTCGTATGACAATGTCATTGATTTCATTTGACAGAGCATACCTTAAGCTATCAAATGAGATATGGCATTATCCGGGAACATCTCTGTGAGTCGGCTAATATTCGATACAGTGAACCTCCAAAATTCTAACTCACATATAAATCACCAATGTTGACATACAATAACAAACGATTCTTTCTCTCCGTATGACAATGTCATTGATTTCATTTGACAGAACATACCTTAAGCTATCAAATGAGATATGGCATTATCCGGGAACATCTCTGTGAGTCGGCCAATATTCGATACAGTGAACCTCCAAAATTCCAACATTCTCATATAAATCACCAATGTTGACATACAATAACAAACAGTTCTTTCTCTCCGTATGACAATGTCATTGATTTCATTTGACAGAGCATACCTTAAGCTATCAAATGAGATATGGCATTATCCGGGAACATCTCTGTGAGTCGGCTAATATTCGATACAGTGAACCTCCAAAATTCTAACTCACATATAAATCACCAATGTTGACATACAATAACAAACAGTTCTTTCTCTCCGTATGACAATGTCATTGATTTCATTTGACAGAGCATACCTTAAGCTATCAAATGAGATATGGCATTATCCGGGAACATCTCTGTGAGTCGGCTAATATTCGATACAGTGAACCTCCAAAATTCCAACATTCTCATATAAATCACCAATGTTGACATACAATAACAAACGGTTCTTTCTCTCCGTATGACAATGTCATTGATTTCATTTGACAGAGCATACCTTAGATGTGACATTATCCGGGAACATCTCTGTGAGTCGGCCAATATTCGATACAGTGAACCTCCAAAATTCCAACATTCTCATATAAATCACCAATGTTGACATACAATAACAAACGGTTCTTTCTCTCCGTATGACAATGTCATTGATTTCATTTGACAGAGCATACCTTAAGCTATCAAATGAGATATGGCATTATCCGGGAACATCTCTGTGAGTCGGCCAATATTCGATACAGTGAACCTCCAAAATTCCAACATTCTCATATAAATCACCAATGTTGACATACAATAACAAACGGTTCTTTCTCTCCGTATGACAATGTCATTGATTTCATTTGACAGAGCATACCTTAGATGTGACATTATCCGGGAACATCTCTGTGAGTCGGCCAATATTCGATACAGTGAACCTCCAAAATTCCAACATTCTCATATAAATCACCAATGTTGACATACAATAACAAACGGTTCTTTCTCTCCGTATGACAATGTCATTGATTTCATTTGACAGAGCATACCTTAAGCTATCAAATGAGATATGGCATTATCCGGGAACATCTCTGTGAGTCGGCCAATATTCGATACAGTGAACCTCCAAAATCCCAACATTCTCATATAAATCACCAATGTTGACATACAATAACAAACGGTTCTTTCTCTCCGTATGACAATGTCATTGATTTCATTTGACACAACTTACCTTAAGCTATCAAATGAGATATGGCATTATCCGGGAACATCTCTGTGAGTCGGCCAATATTCATTATAGTCAATCGCTTATAAACTCTATTTCTATATATTTCTTAAGTATAGGTTCGGTTACTATTAAGAACGAAACTATTTGTTTCTGGCTATTTTTGATTGAAATTAACTATTTTTGATAATACCAGATTGGTGGTTTCTTTTATAGTTAACATTTGGTTGCCTATTCATGTAATAAATAGTTTGTTGAAAATTTCATATTCGAGCTGTTATAAGGTTTTTTGTTACTTTTTCGATTTTGTCGAAAACTTCACAACCGTGCAAATTCACATCATGAATACTGGGGTAGCTCGGATTTGAATACAGGAGGCATTTACCTCATTCAATAGGTATTTGAACTGGCCATTTAAAATCTTTCAAATAAATAAAATTTGCTAACACCATGAAGGCAAGAAGTAATTAACATTACTCTTTTCTGAAAGTGTTTAAGTGGGAACCTCTCAAACTGGAAAGTTTTAGATGAAAGACTATAAATAGGCATCTGACGTACTTGAAAACAACTAATATAAGCTAATTTCTTCTTAAAGCCGAGTCCTAGGATTTCGTGTTACTTAGTTAGGTATCAAAGAAAGCGTGGCTTTCTTTGATACCTAAGTAACCAAAAATAATTGAATCAAACCAATAAATATCCCACGTATTTTGAACTAGGATAGATGTACTTTGATGAGAAGCAGAAAGTGTTGATATACTTCACATGCTGCAGTCCTTCATATTTTCTCCATAGACTAAGCAATACAGTAGATTGAATTGGGAATCAATCAATGACCTTACTTAAGATACCAGACATCTTGAGTGACAATTAAAAGAAAGTTTTACTGACAATCTTGTTAGGTGTAGAAAGATTCGAGACTAATTTCTCGAGTAGCTTCACAAAAAAAAGCCTCAAATAAAGCCTAACAGACACGAGAATCGATTGAGAAGAATTTAAAGAGGTATTATGTTTAAACAGCACTGCACTCTAGTGTACCAATTCGTATCTTGATATTCTCCATATCAATTTTTATGATGTCCAATAAATCAATCAAGTGTCTCATTCATTTCCTTTGCGTTGGAAAATACAAAAAAAAAAATTCCCAACCATGGACATACAGACGAATGGTTATTAGTTAATGATATAAGATTCTTTGTTCTGTATCCTGTTCAACGTTCGTACGCATACGTATGTATGTATGTCTACGTTGATCCCTTGATAAAACCTTACATGAGAAAACTCATAAACCAGTAAATCTTCATCATATGCCTTCCGTTTGTTATTATATTTTTGCTGTTGTTATTGTCTTATATGATTTTCTTTGTTTTCCCGTTAATGTTTATTAACGGAATGCTCTCACTTACATACATACATTTACAGTGATGAGCAAAATGTTTCGGACGAATCTTAATTTTTTCGAGATTTTTTTGCGTAAGCGCCTTTGACACAACTAACTCTCTATATTCTTCATTGATAGACTAAATTTTTTCGGACGAACTGGTGTATCACAAACTTTTTATTCTCTCATGTAAAAAACAAAAGAAATAGACAGTTAAAGTTATTGTAAAGACTACAGACTCAGTTTATTATATACCATCGTGAAAAAATTAAAACCATCCATGAAATTGGCGGATTATTAAATGTGAGCCGCTCGATTATATATGCTAAAGATACTGCAGTGAGAATAGAATGGAATATCAAGCTGAGAGGAAAAAAAAGTTTAATTCGGAACAAAAAGTTTTAAAAATGAAAATAAATGGAAACCCTAAAGAAACTGCAAGTGAATTGAATGGAAAATTATCAGCTTTCAGTGGTACTATCATGTTTGGCACAACCGTGAACGTCAACATTTGCGAAGCTTGGGGTTTGGATCAGGTGTTGCAAGACGCAAACCACGTTTGAGTGAAGCCAATTGCAGGAATCGATGGTGATTTATCGATATTTTTAGACGGCTTTTACAGGCCATTGTTGCTTCCATCGATTTCGATCACAAGCCAACTCTTCACACCGAAAGGTGGCTCTCCCTTCGAAGATCGCTGTATTATTCGATCCGGATCAGCACGCAGAACGTGACCAATACATCGCACTCGTTGTCCTTTGATTTAATGCACGATATCAGGAATTCGCATTAATCATATAGATATCATTTACATATGCAAAAATACCATAGTAGATTGATCGAGTCATAGGCTTGCTTGAAATCTACTAATACCTGGTGTACATCGCGACATGTTTCGTAACACTTTCGGAGAAAACTTGATCAGTAGACGGAATATTCCGATTTGGACGGAATATTCCTTGGTAGTCACCGATAATTTCCTCGATGTTCAAAGTAGAGCTATACCGCGATAAATCTCGCATTCCAAGCGTTCACCTTCATTGAATATTGGGCTCAACGCGGCTATTTTCCATTCTTCAGGCTTCAATTTATTTCGACATATGTACCAATCGGACAAGATCGAAAAGATAACCCCACAAAGTTAGCCCTCCGTATATAAAGAGCTCTGAATTAATGCAAGCAACTGCTGGTAAACTCCTGATTTTTCTTTAATCTCTGCATGGTCATGGTGAATTCCTCATAGGATTGATCCTCAATCAACATCTCTGGGGTCTGTATTTGCGGAAATTCATATACAGCATATGATACAAGTGGAACATTATAAGTAGGTCAGAAAAATGTTCACGTCATGTATCGAATGGTCTCTAATGGCATTTAACCGAGATCTTAAGGTATAGTGCAAAATGGGTGATTCCTTTAAAAAAGAACACGCAGACCTTAACCTTCCACCATTCGCGTTGCTCAACAGCAATACGACACTCCTCATCAAACCAATCATTTTTGAGCTTAGTTTTCACTATACTCAGAATGTGCTGGGCAGCATCGACAACCGAGGTTTTCAACACTTCCCAGACACTGTTCACTACATCAGATTGGTAATTAGATCGCAAAATGCTATTGTTGGCAAGATCTTGATCTTGCCTTCACAGGAGAATCGCGTTGTTTATTCGCCGTCCTCCCCGACTTGTACGAAAATTTGCATCGTAGCTTTGCAGTGACCAGATAATGGTGGCTACCTTCGAATTTTGGTGAAGACCGATAAGATCTCACATCTTAAACAAGCCCATCCTTTTGAACTCGACATATGGTCAATTTACCGGGATGTTTTACGTGCATGTGTCCACGTTTCAAAATGAATGTTTTTATGAGGAAATAATGCGCTTACCACTTTCAGATCATGAGCGAGCACAAAGTACATCATTATTTCCCCCATTTTCGGTCGCAGTTTTGTGTTGGAAGTATGGATCTATATTATAATTGATTTCTGCCAGATCTAGTATTAAAGTCACCAATCACGAATCTGACATCGTGATCAGGTATAGCCCATCAGATTATCCTAATTATTGTAAAATGAGACTATCTTGAGGTTGGCTTACATCAGTGGGCGCACATACAATTGACAGGTTAGCTAATCTCATGTTTCAGGTAAAACATTCGCTTATCGACTGCTTGGAAGTTCAACGCAGCCTTTTTTACGTGTGGCCCAATGAGAAATCCAACTCCAATATTTCCGAGGTCACTGAGTAGCAACTTTAAGCCTTGCCCATACGGTTTCCACTTTTAGGCCATCGAGTTTCTTGGAGCGCTACGAGTTCTAGGCGATTTCATGAATGTGATAAGGTCGTGAAACCCACCAGGTTTTCTAAGTGACTGCACGTTTCACGTGTCGATCCTCAATCTCGTGTCCGGGTACTTTAAGTTTTTTTAACGTTGAAATTATTGACATTTGATTTTTTTACGGATGCTGATCGTCAGGCCAGCGATCCCACCAGATTTAGTCGCCTCCTATAACAAGCTATCGATACTGTGGTGGTATTCTATGGGTCTTATGTTTAGTTGAAAATATTTACGAAACATGGATGGCCCACCCACAGGGCTAACAGGAAAGTGCTATACATACCTATGAATTTTGTCCGCAAAAATTTACTGATTGATCTTATGGGTTATTTTATGATTTTTTATCAAAGGTCAGTTTGCCTAACAATGCAGAATATTGCAATCAGAGACGCTTACGCAAAAAATAGCTAAATTGTACTGTCCGATATTTCTGCGCCCTATCATTTCAGTTATTGGCTTTGGGTTATTGGCTTTAGAGACTACTCCTGAGAAGCATGAAGTCAATAATAAAAAGTAGGGACCTCATACCGTATCGCCAATTTGGATTCAGATGCAAACATTCAATAATTGATCAGGTTCACAGAATTACAGATATTATAGAGAAGGTGTTAGAAGATAAACAAATTTGTTCGACCTCATTTCTGGATGTAGCAGCTGCTACTGATTATAAATGGCAAGAGGGCTTAATACATAAACTAAATGTAATGCTTCCGGGACTATAAGTTCTTTTGAGAACATATTCATCTGAAAGATATTTTAGAGTAAGACAAGAAGTTGAGTATTCTGGTCTGAGAGAGGTAAGGGTAGCAGTCTCTCAAGGCAGCGTTCTGTGCCCAGTCCTATATACTACATTACAATCACGTAAGCATAGCAACGTTTGCTGACGACACGGCTATACTATCAATAGGGCAAACTGTGAAAAAGACGGCGAATAAACTTTAATGTGCAAGTGATGAAATTCGCCTGTGGACCAAGAGATGGAAAATGAAACTAAATGAATGAAAATCTGCCCATGTCAACTTTACGAATTAAACATCAGTTGATCCACCACCAATCAGCTTTAACAATATGATTATGGACAATTTTGTTTTATACTCAAACGAAAACTAAAACCGGATAACGAATTCCACTTCCTAGATAGCGCTTTGCACTTTCAGTTCGAGGTTGCGGTAGCTTCATCGTAAACCTAGGCGCATTGACTGTTCCTCGTGTTACCCGTCCTGGCGTAACAAATGGTGGTATTATTGTACTGGCTAATTTGGCGAAGGTTAAAATTATGCATATAAATCAGTAGTTTGATTTACAATTAGGTTCTAAAGCCAATCTGGCTATATGACATTCTGCTTTGAGGTTGCACTGAGACAACTTACATCAAACTTATACAAAACTTCCAGAATAAGTTACTTCGGATTGTAGTCAGTTAAAAGATTTGCAACGAAGCGTGAATCAAGGCTAATGGAACATCTCAATGCGGAAGCCTCTCGGCCACTAGATAATGACCATTTCGTTAGATGACTAAAAATAACCAAACCCTTCGTACTCGTAAGTATGAGAGAAGCTACCTACCAACAGAGAGGTATTGGTGCATCGCTGGATCAAGACTGACCACCTTATAAAGGTTAGTTCATAAGAATTCAGATGTAAATTGATCGTAAGTCTTGGAAGACTGGTTAAAAAAAATCCGGAGCATGTTAATTTTTGATCAACAGCAAGAATCGAAATCAAGACCGCGGCGTGAAGAGAAACTCTCTTAGCCAATAAGCATAATTTCCAAAGACTTGGGTATGCGCTTGAATATTTAGGAATACCGAAAAAATACGTACATCTGTACGTTCACATTCGACAAGGAGATGCGCTGTCCCCGATACTTTTTAATCTCATGTTGGAATACATCCTTCGTAAAAGTGTGAAGGTAAGGTTAGGTTGAGTGCTGCTACAGTACACTTAGACCGGCGACGTTCCGTTTTGATTCCGTTTTGATCCGTTTTGAGCATCTTACTCCTCTTTTATCCTTATGAAAACCAGTTTGAGCTTCTTACGTAATGTAATAAATCTCGCACATTACAGTTTTCGAGATCAGAAAGGCAGTCCATTAAAAGCTTACCCAAATATTCATGTCTTTTGTGTGCCAAAGCCGGGCATGTGCATAGGAGGTAGACTATCGTCTCTTCCTCCTCCTCGTCTATACAGCTTCTGCAAAAGTCGTTTACTTCCAAACCTAGCCTCCTCGCATGTTCTCCAAGAAAGCAGTGTCACGTGAGTATCTCCACGATCATTTTAAGTTCACGTCTTCGTTGGGAGATAAGTGCCTTTGAGCGTTTCAAGTTCAACTTTGGTCAGACTTGTCTTGCAACTCTACATGAGACGGTGTTCGTCCACCTATCGTTCGCTGAGGCTTCCGCCTCTTTTTTAAGCACAGTCTTCAGTGCGTTAATGGGTCTACTCAACTTTGCCCTTTCCGGTCGCAGTAGGAGAGTTATACCGTGCCTCGCTAGTTCGTCCGCCACATTATGTCTCAACCAGTTCAGGACCTCTTCAATCACTATCACCTCAGCCTGGTGTGATCAGGGAGGCGAACTGCTATATCTACCTCTAATTTATCATAGAAAACTCCAGCTCCTACTTTACCGTGTAGCTTGGAGCCATACGTAAGGAACTGCAATGCTATCCGTTTCCGCTGCCGACCCGCTCCTCCAAGATTCCGTTGAGGGACAGGTAGTTTGGAACCTTTTCTCGAAGCACAGTAAAAATGAAACACCAATATCTTAGTTCGACAATCCAATCAACTTTTTGCATATGCAGATGATATCTGTGTGATTGGATTAAATGACAACGGAGTGAAAGAGATACTCGATCTACTAGAACAGTGTTCAGTTTCCGTTGGACTCAAAATCAACAAGTTCAAAACCAAATATCTGATCTTTTTTGGTTTTCCAGACCAAGTCGCAATTAATTTGAAGGAGATTTAAGTATCTTGGATCTCTCATACTGACGATAATACTGTGGGAGAGGATATCAAATTTCGCCTTGCCACTGACAATCGGGATTTATATCTTCTTCGTCCACATCTGAAACCAAAATATATTGCAAATACGGATATGGCTCAAAATGCGACGTTGATGACACATATCGTGCGATATGTGTACGAGCGAGTACGCTGGCACGGTCAAATTCTGCATGCTGATCTGAACCGAATGATACAGCAATCTTTGAAGGGAGTACCATCTTTCGGTATTCGAAGAGGTCGCTGTCGGCGGAAAGGCCAGGAGGTCGTTGTCCGGTTGCTTGCAACAATAGGAAGGGCTGGTTCGTGATCAGGTTGTTGACACGGTACGGGCCAATAATGGCTTGTAAAAGACGTAAAAAATATCCAAAATTAAGATTTGTCCGGCAAATTTTGCTCATCACTGTATGTGTGTATATTACGACGGGCTTCCACGGCTGTTCAAAAATAAAAAAAAACTTTAAAGTATTAAAAATTGAATAAATTCCTAAAAAATTTCATTTTCAATTTTTTCGTCTTCTGTAACTTTGTTATCCCTACAAAATTTGTTTTTCGTTCGTGTTCCTTAAAATTGAATAATCTCCTTGGAAGTTTCGGGGTTAACGTTAAATAAAACTGCTATGTATATGTAATATATTTATTCACTTGCTGTATGATATTCGTTTGTATGTACACAAAACAACATACATGACTATATGACGGTATGGTATACAAACTGTGCATACTCGTACATAGCGCATATGGATGTGGAAAACATGAGAAAATTTATTTGATGGCAGTACGTTTGCCACTTTAATCTTCTTAATGTTTTATTCTGTTTTAACGGTTTTCAAAAGTTTTCGCTGCGTGTACATGTATGTATGTATGTATGTATGTACGTCACAGTGCTTGTTTAAGAATATTGAAAATGAAATTTGATTGGAAAAATTTAATAATCATAAATACATTGTTGGTGTTGCTATTCTCACAGTTAATTCTCGTCGATACGTTCCTCTTGTATCCATATATGTAAACAGTGGTTCACATGAAAAATGTTTATAGCTTTCAACTTCAAAGTTAATATTTTATTTTTAATGTAAAATATGTATATGGAAAAATCTCACGTATTGAACATTTTAATAAGTTATAAGTGCTGCTTTATATTTTCTGCAAATAAAACAAGCGCAAAAATGTTAATATTTCATGCTTTTCATGCGGATTGAAAATTCCGATATTACACCAAACAAAAATCCACTCGTTTGTTCATATATCGTATCCACATAGGTATATCATTCTGGGTACGGAATGGTAACGGCTTATAAGTGGGTGTATGTCGTGTATACACACAAACATTCAACATGTTTGGGGTTAAATCGGAATTTGTTGTTTGTTGGTTTAACTTATGTATATACTAATAAGTATAAATAATATTTATTCAAGCTAAACTGTTATTGTTGTTATTCTCGAAAGGTTTTTTCCAGACGTTCGATTTTTCTCCGAAAATATTATAGCATTTAGAATTCCTTCGAAGAAAATGTTATTGTATGTGACAGATAGAATGTGTCCTTTTATTTGAAAGCTAATTTTCTTTATATCGAAAAATCACAGATCATATATGGTGACTTGTTAAAGTATTGATGCAAAATTTAAGCAGTTTGAGTTATTAGTCATCGAGTATTGGACACAATTTCATTCAAATGATTTCGATGGCTGGCAGATTCTGTCAACCCAATTTTTTCAGAACATTTTCTTTTGCTCCTATCTCATCATTGCCGATTCGAACTTTCAAGGCTCGGATAGTTTCTGAATGATTGGCGTAACACTTATCATAGAGAATAAAGTTTCGGTGAAAATAATAACTTTATTCCATAGGCCATGAGACAGCCCATTTAGCGAAAACCGAAAACTTTGCAGAATCTCATCACAAAATTGCGTGAAATGTTGAATTCTGGAGCACAATAGCGAGTTGATATTTATGGATACTCAGACACATTCTAAACAACCACTGCAATGTTATCGTCTATGTTTACCGGTCAAACGCACGTGCCTTTAGTGGTTGATTCAATAACAATCGAATTTCACGAACTCGTCTTACAAATTGATCCACCAATAGCTTTATAGGCATTTCATTTAAATTGAATTTTCCACCTAAATTTCTTACTGTTCGGGTAGAATTCACTTTGAGTAAGTTTCCAATATTTTCACGTTCATATATCCACGTTTTGTAAATCTGGTTGAATCACTGGGCAGTCGAGCCGCATCCGTATAAAAACCGAATGTTGAAAATGTCAACAATACAAAAGAATATGATACCGCCAATATAAGGAGCACCCTCGCCTAAGTTCTCGGACACGAAATTAAGGGTACACTTATCAGCCACTTAGAGAACACAACCACTTTTGGGTTTACAAATATTTCAGATTTCTTCGAAGAATTTTCGGTACTCCTTAATGATTTGACGCATGCCAATTTGTTTATTGTAGGTGACTTCAATTTCGATCTGTTGCTGAACAATGCTTTGGTTGACCAATTCTTGGTGCTGTTATCGAATAATGGCCTCGTCAATTTGGTATCTGAACCAACTCGTATTACTGATACGTCTGCGACTTGTATTGACAAGTCCTATTTAGAATTGACCATCGATCATTTCGTGAAGTTTTAGGCACAGTTCAAAATGTAAAAATCACTGATCATTGTTTGATTTCATTTGAAGTCGTTTCAATGACAATAACTAGAGAAACAACTGTGAATTCCAAATTATCGCATAATCGTACCGATTATGGCAAATTGAGAAATTTATTGCTTGCCGAAGAATGGGGGTTGGTTTATGCTCGTTCAGATGCATCTTATGCTTTTGATAAATTTATGGAAATCTTTGGGGACCATCTCAATAATTCAACTATTCCACAACATTCGAATTGTTCTGTTAAACTAAAACCTTGGATGAATGATTATTTGCTTGGCTTGTTACGTAAAAGAAACAAGTTTTGCCGGCTTTCCAAAAGACATCCGTCTAATCTGAGATTGAATAGTTATAGTTTGAAACTTTCGAGTTAGTTAATCAAAAAATCACAACTACCAAGAAACAAGATTACACCATACGCTTTCAAGAAAATGCCAAAGATGCTCGTAAAAATTGGCGATTAGTCAATGAAATCATTTGTGGGCAAACAGATAAAGCGTGTATTAATGTAATCATAGACGAAACAGAAACAAATATTACTGACGCGTATGATATTTCAAACAAATTCAACGAATTTTTTACTAGCGTGATAATGGTGGTCCTACTACTTTTTCGCCTTCTGCTGATTTTGAAAGTATTCGAAAATAACAATCCAATTAATAGTTTTTTCTTCTCACCAGTTACCCCTGGAGAGTTGTATGGTATAATTAATACGCTGAAAAACTCTTTGTCACCCGGTTTAGATGGTGTAACTAATATCGTCATCAAGAAAATAGCTTGCTATCTGGTAGATGTTCTGGCGCATATTTTCAATAATTTAAGTGTGAAATCAGGTGTCTTTCCTGCTTCATTAAAACGTGCAGTAGTTATACCAATCTACAAGAAAAATGATAAAACGTGCTTGAATAATTATCGCCCAATTTCACTTTTGTCAGTTTTCTCTAAAATACTAGAAAAAACCATGAAAAGAAGAGTTATGGACTTCTTGAATGCAAACTTAATTCTCTCTGATTTACAATTTGGTTTTAGAGACAAAAAAGTACTGAAATGGCTCTCTTGGCATTCTTGGAGGTTGTCACAAATTCTATCGACCTGGGGCTTAACGTCTCGGCCCTGTTCGTGGACATGACTAAAGCGTTTGATAGGGTTGACCATAGTCTGCTGTTAACGAAACTATCGTCATATGGCATTCGGGGCGTTATTTGTAAATGGTTTAAATCGTATTTACATGGGCGCAGAAAGTGTGTGAGAGTAAACAGCCATCTGAGCAAAAATTTACCGATCAAGGTTGGGGTTCCCCAGAGCTCTGTCCTGGGACCTTTATTATTCCTAGTGTACATAAATGGAATCTTTAGACAACGTTTCTTCGGTTCTACTATTGCATTCGCTGACGACCTCTCGTTAAGTTATGCTAATTCAAACTTTCAGCAAAATGTTATTTCAATCAATCACGACTTAGACCTATTATCCCACTGGTTGTCAGCTCATAACATGCGTCTTAGTGAAAAAACTAAACTGCTGCACTTTAGGAAGCACCAGTTTAAAATAGCCGGAGTGAACTATCACGTGTCTGAATGCAATAGAAACCTACGATGTTTTTCTAATGGTTGTTTTCCGATCGAAAATGTTCATGATTTTAGATACTTGGGTGTTAATATTGACGAAAACCTGAGCTGGAAGGAGCATATTGACAGCCTAAAATACAAATTGCTTTTGGTGGCTAGCAAAATGTATGTTTTACGTATATATACTCCTAACTATCTCCTGCGAACAGTGTATTTTGCATTAGTTGACTCTCTTCTCCAATATGGTCTTGCTTGTTGGGGTTGTGCGTGCAACACTACCTTATATGCATTATATGTACGACAAAAACATATAATCAGAATTATATGTTTCAAAGATAGGCTTTCGCCTTCTTGGCCTATTTTCCAAGCTTTAAATATTTTACCTCTGCAACATATGTTTGCTTTCAAGGTTTTGAGACTTTTTTATAATATGAGTGGAAATGACTTTATAAATCATTTAGATTATAACCTGCGGTCTAACGGGTTATTTATAAAGTTGGTTCCAAAATTTAAACTGGATATTCGCAAATTTTTTTTTAGTGTCCACTTGATATCCGCTCCAGCATTAGTTTCTCGGCTTTCTCCAAAAAACTTCTTATCTGGCTAAAACAAAACAGTACCATTCAACAGCTCTTCTCCTTTTCTGTTTAATACATAAATACAGCAATACTATTCTAAATTTGTATATATGTATATTTTTAATTTTTTTTTCTATATATAACAACTTAATGTGTTATTAATATTTCAATTGATTTAAAAATACATATTGTTAAAAAATGTATTGAATCAGTGTATCTGACACTGGTTTTGCTAGAAAACCAAAAGATACACTTATCTTATCATCTTATTTATATTGAAGTTTGTTTGTAAACCATTTTTTTCTGCTCTAATTAAATAAATGATGATAATGAAAAAAAAAAAAAAAAAAAAGAACCTGGCACGTTTAACGGCCTTATAATTTGTATGAAAAAGTATCGGCTGGAACTCGATGGCCTAAAAGTGGAGAACATGTGCTCCACTGCAACACAGAAAAGATGCCCTCGATAATCTTAGAATAGGATATCTCAAATCCAGTAACAAATGCTGAGTTGGGCTTCCGATATTCGAATATGTAGGCAACGCTTGCACATAAGATTAACCAACCTCTCAATTGTCTGTCTACATGCGTCCCCCGATGTAAATCATTCCAGGATAAAGACAGGCTCAATACCATCGTACATGAAATCAAAGGACAGTGAATAAGCTAATTCGATAACGTTTGTAACGATCGATAACACTACGCATGCCGAATCCCATCTGTTAATTTTTTTTTTAAATGTATAGCTGTTCTGAAGAAAAAAGATTAATTTATTTCGTGTGGAAATTGTTCGCACTCACCAATATGTATATAGCTAATAATTATGCGTAAGTAAATAGCTCACGCACATTCCGATAGCTAAACTTTTTTTTCGAGAGAAGGTTAGGTTAGGTTAGGTTGAGTGGCTGCTACAGCACACTTAGACCGGAAACGGTCCGTTTCGAGAGAAAAAAACGATTAAATTTGTTTGTATTGTATAATGTGGTTGAATACTATATGCATATGAGCTGTTGAGAAAATTATTTGGGAGGGTGATTTAGGTGTAGTTGTGACGTATTTAGGCGCGAAAATGTCGAGATCTTGACGGGAAGAGAAAAAAGAAGGGAGTCAGAAAACGACGATACTGAGTGAACATCAGAAAAAAACAAAAAAATAAGGTTATAATTCAATGATAAGATTGAAAAATAAAATGAAAGTTTTTTTTGATACGGGTCGTAGGCTCCTGAGTGTGGGTGACTGTACTAAATACCCAAGTAAATCCAAATAATCTTTGGACGAAAAACGCTCTGCGAACCGGTGTTAGTGACAGCCTTCGGTGTATCGGTGCTGAATGCTGTTATTTGCGGCCTTGTGGAGTATAGATACACATAATCAACTGCGTGATAAGCCGTTCTTCTCGGTACTGTATGCTGATATTTGCGGACTGGAGGAGTATATACACATAACCAACTGGGAGATAATACCAAACTAAGCCGTTTTTCTTGGTGTTGTGAGCAGCATTCCACGAGTCAAGAGGGAAATCCATCAAGTGATTAATTTTAACGGGTAAATTCAACCTTAATTTTATTAGAAGTGTAAATTAGTCAAAGAAATTGTGATCTGCTAGGTTTCCTCAATATACGTAATTAAATAATATCGTTCTTTTTTGATTTTCTCCTTCTTTGAATAAGAAAAGTGGAAAAAATAGTGTGCTAACGGGGGATTGAAAATGGGACGAGGTGTCGTAGACGCTAATTAGTTAAGCTTTCATAATGTTTTCCTTTTAATTTATTTTTTTTGTGCACACGTGATACGAGTATTTTTGTCGGATGGCAATTGTCTCGCGTGGTGAGGAACCCTCTAAACCGACCAGTGCTACCCTTCTTAATTTTATAGTGCAACCACGCGGTTCAATACAGGCCCATGCCGTCTAGTTACACGTTCTGCATGTTGATTCGAACCGGTACAGAATCCTTTATGGCCGCTTTTCGGTATACGAACAAATCGCATGCTTTACAGCATATAGAGCGATCTGGCTCCTTCTAATTGTTTACAACAATATGAAGAGCTGTATCGTGATCGAAATCGATGAAGTCAAATTTTTGCCACGGTTCGAACCAACAACGGCGTGTAAAAACCGTTATAATGTGATTTTAGGTAAGTGCTTATTAGGTATATTCCTGCCAACTTATTCGGGTTTTAAAACCAGTTATTTATTCTGGAATCATTCAACACTTGCGTTGATATCGTTGTCCCTAATCATTTCATCAACTTGATGCAGCCGCGAACTTGGTTTTGGAATCTCGTTCGTTTTTATCCTCAGCTAGCTCAATTACTCATCCATGAAATATCTCTTTCCCGAACGATTGAAGTTGCTCCTCCCAGTTTTTTTTTTGATCGAACTGCACTACTTTTACTAAATGATGCATTCGTTAGTTTGGAAATGATTAAGCTTAGTTTGGTAATGCTTAAGCTTTCAGTACTTCGTGAAATAGAACATGTAAGGTTGTCTTTGTATTTTATTAACTCTGAGGTGACATCTTGCAATTAACTCTAAGGTTACCTCCTGATCTTCCATCATGCAGGTCTTCCAATCCTTGTGGGGCTTCTCGACAGTACTAACTGCTCTATATCTATCTTCCCATTAGCGAATCTCAATTCCGTACTTAACGTTGCTAATACCTTTCAAGCTGGTCTGAAATCATCTTTCTTCCACCTAATAACTGGAATCATATCTGGATGCGTTTTATTATCATATGGAGCCGTTTTTCTGGGGTATTCAGATTTTGCTCCTCCTTTCCAATGTTGCTCTCTTATCCACTTTTCAACACGACTTGCCATTCTTTCACAAGGCTTTCTGTATAAGGCATCTCTATTGCGATGGCCCGCCGTAAAGTGATAGTTCTGTAACACCTAAAATCTCTTTGCACGTCTTCTTCTGTGTATCTGAACTAGAGCAACCATTTTATCGGCCCTAATTAGAAATGACTACATAGCAAAATAAATATTTATGAACGTGTTAAAATTGATAAAACCCAAAAGTTGACCCAAAAGTTCCTCTCTGGATTCGAAAGCACTTAAGTGAAGTACGCCACCACTGTCATAACGCATAACTTTAGCTGGATACACTAGCCTTCAATGTCTGTTCGAGGTAACCGATGTTAAAATTTCTAAGGGTTAAAAATAATCAATTATTTAAACCCTTAGGTCCTTAGCGAGTCTCAACTGAAACCTTTCAAACCACTTCAACGTATTGGTAAAAAAAAAGGTTAACCATTTTCTAAGGATTACCCATTTCGATTTATCAATCTTATGTGTTCCAAACATGTCTGGCCGTTGATGTAAATCTTGAAGCACCTGTGCCCAATGTGAGTGTCTTCCTCCGACTGGTCAATCAGAATGATGATTTAGAACCACGCTTACATCTTCTCAATTTAAATGTGATACAAACATCACATTTGTATCATTTTCTAATATAGCTTTCCCCCGCTGGCTCACGACTCTTTTCTGCTGGCTGTTGATGAGATTCGGGCTGCTATTTCCTTTCAAATCGATGGTTTGAGTGTATCCTCTTTTTTAGCTATATATATATATATATATGTGTTTCAAGCTGTGCATGTGATTATTGCCGTACTTCAGATTAAGAATTTTCTTCAGCTCATCAGTACATTCGTCTGTGGTTGATCATTGTCACCTGAAAAATAAATACAAATTATGTTGACTACTCGAACTAATTAACTTTTTTTCGTATATTTCTATGCAATCTGTTTTAGTGGTTAAGGCACTCCCAATTCTTTCGCCGTTCGCTTATTTACGTCCTTACCTTACGCTTTGCAGCCAAATCGAGGACGTACGGCTATAGGTCCGATTTACCTAACCATCCGCACATTGTATAGCTCCATGTCAGCCTAAGTACTGACATGGAAGATGGGTTGGCCAATGGATTCTGCACTCCAACAGGGGGTCATAGTTGTGTTCATTCACACCACCGGTAATCAAGTGGTGAAAAAATCCTTTTATATCCTGTCACTATGGGGATTCGAACCCGGTATCTCCCGTTCTAACTTCCACAGCTTTAACCACTGCGCCACCTGGACGGTAACCAATAACCTTCTATTTAATTCTTAGAAATTGCATTTCAATATTGAAAGTTAAGGTAGCCTTATAAATAAACTGATGAGATGTTTGCCAAAAAATGGCTTTATTGACGGTGCTGTTTTTATTTTGCATTATGAACAAGCTCGGCACCCATCAACTTACTTTGAGGAGGTACCGCTTCCTCAAAGTAAGTTGACTACATATGAGGTACGTAGCACTTTGTGAAATGACATCCAACACCATTTTGGGAATTTCCTTCATCGATTCGTCTAAGAAGCTCAATATATAACACTTACTTGTTGTATTGAACAGCAAAGTAAAGTGTCTTCAAACTCTCGGGCTACTTCCCGGAATACTGTACCTAAATTTAGCCAGCGAGCCAGTTGGTTGATTGCAAACGACTTAGTTTAGATAACAGTTTAGATTAAGGATGATAAACGCACCCATTTAATTTACACTGTGGAAGCGTAATAATGCCATTTACTCAAGACATTCCATTTTATACATTTCTAATATGTGCTTTGAGAAAGTTGTGACAACGACGTAAATTGTATCACTTTCTTTTGCTGTGTACTTTTATAATAAGAAGTTCCGCGCTACATTATATACGCTTCGAATATTTACTTTTAATAGACTCGAGTATCAGCGGCATTTTCATCCCCTCTGGTGTGCAAAACTAATTTGATATCAAGTTGACAAAATTTTTGTATATTTTTTCGTTTTAACTTTAAATTTTATTTTTTGCCGGCAACTTAAAAACTTTTCTCATAAAATAAGAAAAACAACTTTCGGTTTTCTCTACTTTTCAATTGTTTTTTCTCCTTGTTTTCCATTTTTTTTATTTTGATTTCTCGAAAAAAAAACTTTTGATTTTCCTTTATCCTTCACATCTCATTTCTGATTCCCCAAAAAGTTCTAACAAAACAACAAGAAAATTGTACAGTAATTGTCTCAAAATGATATTGTCAAGGATTGTAGCTTATGTTGTTAAACAAACATCTGAAAAGAGTTGTGAAAACAAATGACTGTTCGACAGGAAAATGTTAAAGGAAATAATCGGAAACTTATCAAATATAAATTCCAAGTCGATACACATTGTTAGACTCGAGTTTATTGATCAGTTAATCGAACCATTGGACTCTATGTATACCAATATCGCGGTGTTCTGGACACCACAAAGCAGGCGTTTAATAAAAGCTTATAAATGACATATTGATGGTTCATGGGACAAGAATCAAACTGATGGTGCTGTTGTATGATTAAATCCTCGGCAGCCCAACAGCTTAATTAAGTATGTAGCTTCCAAAAGGCCAAAATTGACAAGATTATCTTCGCTGTTAAGATTATCGAAAACATGTCGTCTTCACTGTTAGTCCAATACTCTTCTATAAATTTGGTCGTAAATCTCGTGACAATTGAGTCAGATTTTTAGTTTGATTTTCTAAGGATGTTAATACTTTCACTTTCAACTTCAACGAAAATATTGACTCAACAGTGGGTTCCTAAGGAAACCTATCTAACCTCAATGAAAGTTTGGTGTTGTTGAAACTCATGGAACTGTTAATTGAATGAATGGTATTATCGACCACTTCTCATTTATCCTTAAATTAAATTTATTTGAGGTTGAAGACTGCTCTTCGTATCATAAGAGTCATAAAATAAAAGGGTTAATTTGTTCGAAGGTCTCAAAGCGTGTAGTTTATGGCAATGGGTAACGTTATCTTTATCACAATGGCTCACAAATGGCTTGAAATACTTAAAAAGTCATATGTCATTTGTAGAGGGCTCGAGAACGCAATTTCCCCAAAGATCTTATATTTCTTGAGATTGCCATATTGATTCACTACTGATGGTGCTATATTTAACGGAGAAATATCAGCTGGCTCAACTATAAGCTACCTACTATTCGACTAGAACTAGGTTCTCATCGCATTTATGGTTCTTTCGAATCATCTCAACTTTTTCCCAATCCGCGATATAGTGGGCGCCGTTTTCATTGGTCCAAATGTATGCACCATACAAAAGGATAGTTATATCCACGCTACCTAGCAGAGCTCTTCTGTAGCCAAAACTAGATACCTAATGGCTGGTTGGCTAACTATGTTTCAAGCACCAACCTCTACCAATAAACTCTCTAAAGATTTCCTACTATTGATTAGGACTGCTTCTGTCCTGCTAGGCAGAAATTAACCGTTGATGAATGTATCGTTAGAAAATACCAAGATCTTCTCCCTGTGTTTTGGGAGAGGAAATCGAGAAAATTTGTAATAAAACGCAAATTCACCCAAATGAGCTTCATATGGCAAGGGGAGGCTCGAAGGCCTCGAGAAGGGGTCCGAGAGAAGAGGTATTTCCGGAACGATGGAAGAGGCAGTGCCTGGTTTTAGTTTCAAAGACAAATAAACCTCCAGAAGATTACGACTGGCAAAGTATTAGAGCGCATAATATATAACCGATTGGAGAAAGCTATAGAAAGGGCTGAAAACCTCGCCGAGCGGCAATATGGATTTATAAAGACTCGATCGACATTCGATCACATCCAACACGTCATTAAAATCGCAAAGGCAGCGAAAGATGGTAGAAGATGGAGAGAAGGCTCCAAAAAAATATTGTGCAGTGGTCACACTAGATATCAAAAATGCGTTCAACTCGGCCAAATGGGACTATATTCTGAATGATGTGCATGAACTGCAAGTACCGGTGTACATAAGGAGGATCATTTCAGATTATTTTCGTAATATAATATTTATGTATGATAAAGGCGATGGTCTCATGGAATACCAAATCACGGGTGGAGTTCCTGAAGAATCAATATTGGGGCCTTTGGATTGGAACATTATGTATGATGGCGTCTTGAGGCTCAGCGTACCTGATGGTGTTGAGGTCGTGGGTTTTTCGGATGATGTTGTCGTTGTTGTGGACTGAAATCCCATAGAAGAAACAATGGAAGTATGTAGGTTGGCCATATTAATTATTAAAAAGTGGCTGATATTATTTGAACTCCAGTAGGAAGATTATAGAAACTGTAAATATCGATGTTGGTGGAATTTTAACTCCCTCGCAGCCTTCATTACGAGCATCTAAAGATAGTAAGTAGAAAAGCCGCCCACGTAACTGAAAGGGTAACTGAAATAATTCACGAATACAAAATTATATCATAACGCCACAATCAATCAAAATAAAATCGATAATTCGAGTTAAGTTCTTGTAATTCGCTAGAACTGTCGCGTCACTACTAAAACGTACAATATACGAATCGCACAGTACATACATCAAGTTCGGTAGCATATGCCTGATGAGATGGATTTGATCTTTTCGATCACACAGTAATTCAATGACGTCATGATCATCAGATCAAACCCGGCCTAGTGGATTACAAGATATACAAGCAACAGCTCAAAGTACCAACACACATTCAAGCTTCACGCTTTACAAGTGATATTTGGCTTTCGCACAATATCAGATGACGCCTAACCTGATTTTAATTACAACCTGACACAGTTGCTAAGTGGACATGGCTGTTTTGGTGCATACCTGTACAGATTTAAACGTGCAGATTTTAAGTGGAATGCTGTAATTCACACGGCAGCAGTAGTATGGAAGGAGTTGAGGCGCTTAGAGCGTATACTAAAGAAGATCATCATACTATGACTAGATAGGAACTTCACCAATCATCACACATGGTTTGGTATGGTGGGTGAAATAATTTGGCGACATTAGAGAGACCGCCATTAGCGAAATTACATTTCGAATGTATGAGATTCCCGACTCTTATCTCGGTTCACCCACCCAAGACTTTTTTTTATGTCCCACAAAATAATTTCCTATTCAAGACTCACTTGTTAGTATAAACAACCCATAGATCAAAACATAACGACATTGAACAAAGTTATAGTTTTTTGAGTAGAGATAGAGGTTCTTTGATTGAACGAGAAAAAAAACACGAGACGATGGCGGACAGTAGAAGTGAGGAGCAGTAACACCGTGAAAAAAAACGAAAACCGAAAAAAAAAAATTGTGGATGGTGGAAAAGGTGTGAAGATTGTGATCATAGCCCTGTATATCATTCTTTGCCGGAAGTTGGTTTTTGAAATGTACTTATGGCTTTAACAAAACAATATAGAACACCGACTACACTTGTGATATAAAGATAGAATTCTGTTATATGTGTTGACAATAAATGTACATTTATGTGTTAAATAAATGATTATGTGCTAAAATAAAAGTGATTTGCATTATTTGTGTTTTGTTCTCCATCATTACCTTTTCGTCATAAACACCTGAACGAGTAAAGAAGGCAAAGGAATCAATTGAAAGAAAAAACGAAAATATACCGTTGCAGTGGAGTGACACAGTACAGATACTCACATATTCGTGATCACGTAGCACAGATACAGATACTCACATATTCGTGATCAAAAAACATCGAGTAGGTCAAGCATACTAGCGGTGAGTCGTTACCACTCTCCCCCCCCCCCCCCAACATCATCTTCCTTTTCTTGGGTCCTTCTCTTCTGTACCGCATTCACTTCTCAGTATTTTATTTGTGTTTCGTGAATTGTTGGTTTCCATGCGATTGTGTGCGTAACCTCGCCCGAGTTTACCTGCTCCACGAGCTATTGTCCGGGAAAATAGGTACCGATAGACTGGCCCTCAATTTGTATAGTAATAGGGTCTGGAAAATTAATGTGACGGATTCTAACACCTATAGAGCTAGCTACGAAGCTAAATTCCGAGGGATATCAGTGGTTTACCTATGAGGACAAGAATAATCGTCCAATAAAGGTTATGGCTAGGGGTCTTCACCCAACCTGCGCAACAGAGGAAATTATTGAAGATCTCAAGCAAAAGGGTCATCAAATAGAAAATGCCGTAAACATCATACAGAAAGAAAAAATCGAAACCGAACAAGGAGTTCAAATCAAGTTAAAAAAGGGGTTCCACTATTTACACTGAAAGAAATAATTATGCATAACTAACATAAAACATGCATATACCCTATCGTTTTCGAGCCTACACTGAAAGAAATAATTATGCATAACTAACATAAAACATGCATATACCCTATCGTTTTCGAGCCTAGAAGAAATTGACGTAAAATATGAATTCGTTTGCATATTATAAGTAAATATAAAATTTCAGATATTAAGCATTCCTTTCTTATATTAACTAGAATTTACTTTAAAATTTAAGTAGATTTTTCTTGATTGAAGAAAATCTTTGCATGAAAGTAGAAATCAATCATGCATTATTATGAATGAAATAAGCAAAAAGCGCATGAAATTTCCAAGTAAATAAGATTGAATTCATGCTATTTGTACATGTATAACTAAGTAAAATTGAATTAAATCATGCAATTCATACATAACAAATTATGTGCTTCCTACTCAAATCACCTTATAAATTTTCTAAAAGTATGTCAATCTTACTTAAATTTTTATAGCATTATTTGCATGATTCAAGTAATAATTTCCCAAATATTAAAATAAAACATACAATTTGTCAATTTTAGTTAGAATAAAATCTTTATTTTAAAATATATATAAAATTTATTTTGTAAAATACACACATATGCATTAACCATGATTTTAAGGTATCAAATTGGTTTGTTGAAAATGTTGGAAAACTCCTTTGTAATCGGTTTTAAGCATTTTATCATTCAATTTTCCAAAATAAGATCATATTTCATATCTCATGAATCCTAACAACTATAAAATTCTGTAAAGATGATATATGCGCACTTATCCGACCTGTGATAAGTGTGAACATTCTCTTTTACATGCTAATTACAAGATGAAAGAATGATAAGAGAAGTTTTGTCCTATTTTGCAAGTAGACTGGAGTTGTTTACGTCATCTGATGTTTCGTTCGATTTCACTTTTTCTGAAATATTGTAAAGAATTACATTAATATTAATATTTTAACATAATAATATGTATGAAACAAATAAAAATGACATACAAGTCCAAAATATTTTCAGTATACAATTAAGTTTGTTTTATTAAATAAATAATAAACTATATGTTATTTATCAAATAAGATCTATAATTGAATAGTAACAATCAAACACTGTATAAAACAACTGTATATTTTATGAAAAAAGGAATACATATGATGTATATCTCATTAAACGTAATCTTAAAATTTTTTACTATTCAGTTTAATCTTAATTCTGGATTTGGTTCACAATCGATAAAAAATATTCTATATAAATATCAAATGTATTTATTACCTCACCTTGTTCGTATTTGCATTTTTCTGTTCCAGCATTCCCTCGTAGAAATATTCCTATGATTCGTAATTTTCTGGCTGAATTTCAAAGATCTGAAGAATATTCCAATGTTTAAATTTTAAATAATCTATTTCCTATATAACAGATAAAATAACAAGTTATTATTGGTAAAATTTAGAAAATTTATCTATTTACAAACCTGGATTTCTAACGAAAAAATTTTAAAATTGTTTCAATATTTGCCTGTGAAATCGAACAGAAAATTAATAATTCCATTATTAATTAAATATGGAATACTCAACTCTACACTCGCCAAATGTTTAGCCTCTAAATAACCAATTTCAATTGCAATACGTTCAATCATTCAGCTGACACCAATATATCCAGTTGTGTTCAACTATATAACACCACTAAAATGGTCGGTTGATTATCATGGAAAAATTTGAAGAATCAGTGGTATCGATGACTCAATAATCCCGAAAGACTTCCTGAAATCACTAAACTGCACATTCTATTATGAATGAGCTTAAAGCTCAAAATAGATTGTGCGGTTTACAAAATTACTGTTAATAAGTAAATAATAAGTAAATAAATAAAAAGTAAAATATGGTTCACAAACCGTTTATGTAATACACGTTTATTCAAACACTAACTATATTTAAAAAATAAATTGTATATTCTTGACTGTAACTGTAATTAATGACAACTAATTTTCTTCCTTAAAAACACTTGATAAAGAAGGTTCCTATGTTTGTACAATGAACGTCGTATTAAAACAGATGCTATTATTTCACTTGTTCTCTCGACTTCGTGGAACTAACTTCGTATCATATCTAAGACAATTACGCATGAGTTAACCAAAATTTGTGTAGACTATGCAATATAAACTAGAATTTAGCAAGTTCTTCATACAATAAGAACTTTTTACTCATTTCCAACTGCCACAAAAATATTATTCAAAATATAATTATCATCAAAGCAGCCAAATACTCATAGAAATAATTGATTCAAATGAGTAAATTTTACTTGATTTATGTAAATAAACCTTTTCTTGAATGATGACACAATTTACTTATTTTATATAGTAATTGCTCAAATCAATTATACTATGTTTAAATTAAGTAAAACATGATATAATTTTGATTTACTAGAACTAAGAAAATCGTTTACTTGTTTGATGTAAATTATTTTTTTCCGTGTATGCTCACTTTCAATAATAAAGAAAACGTAGAAGATGTTTATAACATCAAGGTAATCCTTAACATGATAGTAAAAATAGAACCATTGAAAAAAAAGCGGTCGCATACCGCAGTGCAAAAAATGCCAAGGTTTTAACCATCTCAGAAATATTGCCAAAGAGATGCTAGATGCGTAAGGTGTGCTGGTAAACATCATGCTCAGGTATGCCCGGTTTGTAAAGATGTTCCTACAAAATATATTAATTGCTTACAGCCACATCCGGCAAATTATAGGGGATGTGGAATAGCTAAGGAGCTACAGAGATTAAGAGATAAATCACGAAAGCAAAATTCAGTAATACCGGAGAAAACTAATCCACCAAACGGAACCAAATGAAACGAGAGAACGGAAACTTTACTCGCAAGTGGTAATGCCAAAATCTATCATTTCAAGGAGCATAGAAGCACTTAACATTAGACTAGCTAAACAAGAGAAATGTCTTGAAGCCCTAAGTAATAGGCTAGACAAGCAAGCCTCTCTAAATGAAATTGCATCCATTCTCTATTAAAATGTCTCAAACAGCAATAAATAAAACATTAAGAATAGTAATCTGGAATGCAAACGGGCTAATGCAACATCTTCCAGAACTAGAAATTTTTCTAAATTTCGAGAAAATAGATATATGCCTAATATCTGAAACCCATTTTACTACAACTTCATATGTCAAATTATATGGATACAGCTGTTATCATGCCACTCATCCAGCAGGAAGAGCAAGAGGAGGATGGTCAGTGGTAATTAAAGAAAACATCAAACATTATATAGATCTTAGTCCCAATAAAATTATATATAAACAACTACAAAGAATATAGCGTATCGTCAATATATAGCCCTCCAAGATTGAATCTGCTAAGGGAAGACTATCGCACATTTTTTAAATCACTTGGATCTTGTTTCATAATAGGAGGTGATTCTAACGCAAAGAACAAATTCTGGGGACGAAGAGTAACCTCTAAATAAGGAAGAGAGTTGCTTGCAGCAGGACAACAATGCAGCTGCGATTTTCACTCAGAAGATCAACCAACATATTAGCCTAGGGATAGAAACAAATTACCCGATCTTATGACCCGATCTTATAGTAATTATCGTTTATACCTTTGTCACCAAAGGTATAGACGATAATTACATACACCTAGAAAGCAGCGACGGGATTATTTCATATCACACACCTGTTATTATGACGATCAGTGCAACGATTGTTAAGAAAACAAATAACAAAACCTGCTGGGGAAAATTTCATAAACTAATTGAGGATAATATTAAATTTCCAAGTGTCAATTACAAATCCGATACAACTAGAAGAAGAAATAGAACAATTTAACAGCGTCATACAAAAAGCGGCGTCGAGTAGTACACCATCAAATACAAAAAAAACACGCAAGAATGTTATTTATTCCTTGGAAGATTGGTAGCAGCAAAACGAAAAGAAAGAAAACCTTGGCAAAGGAAAAGAGCGCCTAAATATAAAACTACTCTAAACTTTTTGTCCAACAAACTAAATCAAAAATGAATCCATTTATAAATACCTAAGTACCCTGTCTTGGGAAAAAGATACCGAGTACTCCCTTCGAAGGGCAGCAAAAATGTTAAAACGACCTAAACTTTAAATGCCTCCAGTTGGAAACGACGATGGAGCTTGGGCCATAAGCTCAAAGCAGAAAGTAACATTATATGCGACTCACCTTGAAAACACGTTCCAGGCTCTACATAGACAAACCGTAGATGAAAATATTCCACCAGTACATAAAGTGGACAACTATAATATAGCTCCTGCCACAGTGCAAGCAACAAACCTTAACAAAACAAACCTTAGTGCAAAGAAATCTTCAGGATATGACTTAATTACAGGACAAATAATAAAAGCCCCACCTGAAAAAGGAATACGAAAGCTACTCCAAATAATTAACGCAGCATTGAGACTTAAACACGTTCCAAATCAATGGAAAGTCGCTGAAGTAATCATCATACCCAAAAGAAACAAACCATTGAATGACAAAAATTCGTATAGACCGATTTCCTTACTCCCAATAATTTCAAAAATATCCGAGAAATTACTGCTTAAGCGACTCAAACCAATAATTGAAGAAAGAAATCTTATTCCACCTCATCAATTTGGCTTTAGAGAAAATCATTCATTAATTGAGGAAGTGCATCGGATTACGAGCATAATTAAAGATGGACTTGAAAAAATAAAGTCTTTTCTAGTATTTTTTTTGGATGTAGCACAGGCCTTCGATAAAGTTTGGCATAAAGGCTTGGAATACAAATTAAAACGAGATTTACCAAAGCAATTCTATGAAATACTTAAATCTTACATAGCTAACCGGCACTTTCGTGTTAAACTAGATGGTGAATACTCGGAAATGAAGAAAATATCAGCAGGAGTACCACAAGGTAGCGTTCTGGGACCAACTTTATATGTACTATATACCTCTGATCTGCCAACGATAGAAGAGACAACTATAGCAACGTTTGCAGATGACACAGCCATATTAGCAGTTGCTGTCCAAGTTAACACTTGGACGAAAAGGTGACGAATAAAACTAAATGAAGCAAAATCTGTTCATGTAAATTTCACCAATAAAAAGGTTGATTGGATACCAGTAGAACTAAACTCCCAGCAAATTCCATATGCAAACACAGCAAAATACTTAGGCATGACTCTTGACGCGAAACTAAAATGGAAAGAGCATGTGAAAAAGAAAAAAGAAGAATTAAACATTAGATACAGAAAGATGAATTGGCTCTTAGGGAGAAGTTCTGAGCTTACTTTACATAATAAATTGCTACTGTACCGGCAAATTCTTAAGCCTGTATGGACTTACGGTATTCAGCTTTGGGGCTGTACAAAGAAAATAAACGTCAATATCATCCAGTCATTCCAAAGCAAAGTCCTACGTGCAATAGTAAATGCACCGTGGTACGTGAAAAATGACAACATCCATAGAGATTTGAAGATGGATTTCGTAAGCGTAGAAATAAATAAATACGCAAGACAACACATGCAACGGATTAGTCAACATAAAAATGCTGAAATTCGCCGAATGTTGGATGTCACAAATCTAGTAAGAAGGCTGCGAAGGAAGAAACCACTTGATCTACTAGATCCAACCTGGATCGGCTAAAAATATAATAAAATTATGTAAATGGTACTTGCCTAAGGGCTATAACCCTTCAATCGTGAATTTAAATAATAATGCAAGATAAATTACGAGATGATTTGTAAATCAGTTAATAATAAATAAATAATTAAAAAAAAATTTGTGTAGTTGATTTTTTTATTTTTGTCTTCCGAAACCACCAAATCATTGAGGCACGTTACAGGTTTTGCCCCAACACTAGTTTTATACTTATTATCCCTTTGGCTCAAGAAGTTCGCTACATCTCCCAATTTCGGTAAATTTCGGTACAATAGGTATTACTGCAGTTTATGATCTAAAATACAGTTTGTTGTTACACCACTTCATTAACTTCTACCTTCTAACCGAAAATTGGTTGTTGATTTTATTGTTCTTCCAAATCCCAGAATTTCTTCTTCAATAAATTTTATAAGATGTTATATAAAGAAATAACTGTATACAAATTGCTTTAACAAAACGTATAAACATTATTTTAATTTGGATTAATTTCAGGTAATTTATTTTTGTAAAGCAGCAGCAGAAACAGCAGAAGTAGCAGCAAAGCGACGTATATACACGAGCATAGTATACGAGTATATAACAAGGTACAGTTACAGAATTGTATTATGTACCATCGATCGTCTTATTCAATTTATATATAAACTTACATTTCTGGAGATTTTCTATAAAAAAAACTGATGGCATAGCAACAAGAAGTACATAAACTTAACAATTTTTCTATTTTATTTTCGATTTCTATATTTCATTCAATTTTCTTTTTAAGTGAAGGAGTTGGGAAGGTTGGCTATATTTATAACACAAAAATCAACTTTGAGTGTGTAGTGGTCACTTATTGGTACGAAATGGTTTTTGACAAAAACTTCATTAAGGTTGCTAACCACGAAAATTTTAGAAAATAAACATAACCGCAAAACCATCTTCACGATTGTCTTATCTATTACCATTAATTTTACAGCAGGAAGTTACAGAACTTGGTTATTGAACTGGTACATAGGTAAACTCGAAGGACCATTTGAAGGTAAATCACAGTATTCACATGAGTATTCGCAGTTTCGTCTAACTCCTCTTCACATTTTCGCCAGTTCAGAGGTTTAGTTCTTTGTCGTCTTCTTGTTGTAGTGGTTGTCAGCATACAGCGTATGTTCAGATTTTCATGCTGGTGAATACGTTGTTGTGTTCGATTCTTCTGTGAAAGCCTAATAAATGAAGAAACGCAACGAACATATGAAGATCGTGTCAGCATTTTGCGATCTAGGTGAACACTATCTGGAAAGTATTGAAAACCTCGGTTCTTGATGCTGCCCAGCACATTCTCGGTATAGTGAAAACACGCCCAAAAATGATTGGTTTGATGAGGAGTGTCGTTTTGCTGTTGGGGAACGAAATATAGTCCACAATGAAGCAGAGACTCGGTTTATAATTTCGAGAAGAAATAAAGCAGTTCTTGCGAGGATAACAGTTAAACTCATTGGTAGACAGAAGAAGCACGAATCGTGGAAGGCTTAGGTCTTAAGAGTACAACAACTCAGTCATGAACACGATTCGCATGGTTTCTTTATAGGAATCACCGAATTGCACCTTACCTTAAGATCGACTGAGAATGGAAACCTCTGTGTTAACGGCGTGAACATTTCTCTGCCCTACTTAATGTTTCACATGTATCACAAGCTGTATTCGAATACCATCAAATAAAGACCACAGAGATGATCATTGAGAATCCATCCTATGAGGAATTCACCATGGCCGTGCAGAGATTAAAGAAAAATCGTTCACCAGGAGTTGATTGCATTAATTCAGAGCTCTCGATATTTATAATAGATGGCCAACTTTGTGGAACTGTCGGTTCGACCATGTTCGATTGGTATGGCGAAATTAAGTTTTGCCTGAAGAATAGAAAGTGGTCACTTTATGCTCAATATTCAAAAAGGGTGATCGCTTACCATAGATCCCCTTCGCACATCATACAAGTTACTGTCATACATTATCTTGGGAACAATTACTCCTTTGGCGGAGGAAATCATCTGTGACTACCAAGGAGAATTCCGTCCAAATCCGTCAGCGACTGATCAAGTTTTTTCGCTACGGAGGATTCTTTCCAAACATCTTGCGATTTACACCAGGTATTTCTATAGATTTCAATCGAGAGAGACTATGGTTTGCGCTTGAATGTTTAAAAATATCCACAAAATCTCTATATCAACTTTTTGCATCTGAAGATGTTATCTGTGTATGATTGGATTGAATGGCAACAGAGTGAATGCTATACGTCATCTACTGGCACAGTGGTAAGCTTCCGTTGGTCTCAAAATCAACGAGTCCAAAACCAAATATGTGATCTCTGGCTTAGAGGCCAAGACGCAATTGATTTCAGTAGTGGTAACCACACGTTTGAATGAGTGATGAGATTCAAGTTTCGTGGTTCTCTCATTACTCACGATAATAGTGTGGATGACACATACCGATTTCATTTCAATCACGAGATCAGGAGTTAAATGCGAATTCCTGATATCGTACATGAAATCAAAGGACTCAATACGCTGACTCTGTCACGTTCTACATGTGGATTTGAACCGAATGATACAGCGATCTTTGAAAGGAAAGCCGCATTGGAAAAGCTGAAGACACGCGACGGGCCAAAAATGGCATGTAAAAACCGATAAAAAAAACATACGTTGTAGATGTTTTGTTGCATGATGCTTAGTTTCATCTTAAGATCGTGCTGGAGGTTGTCGTTTCGAATGTACCACGGTGCATTAACAACGCATCCAAGATTTTATTTTGAACTGTTTGTATGGATTTGATATTTGTCATCTTGGCACAACACCAGAGTTGGCTATCATATGTCCATACAGGTTTCAGAGTTTGTTTGTAAAACAGCAGTTCGTTATGGATCGCTTTTTCTAAATTTTATGTTTCGTTGTTCTCTCTTCTTTTTAAAGTGTTTGTTCCATCTAAGTTTAGCATCTAAAGTCATACCGAGGTATTTAGCGCAGGGTTTGCATGCGGTACTACTATCGAGTTTATTGACTATTAACTTTAAGATTTGTAAAGGTCACTTGGATTGATTTTGCTTCATTAAATTTCTCATTTTTTTGTCCAATTACCTATCAGGTTAGTAGCCTTCTATAATTTTTTAGTGGAGTCATTGATGTTATTCTTTGCTATTGCAAGTATTACTGTGTCCTCAGCAGGTAAAGGATTGGTTCATGAACACTTCTTTGTGATACTCCTGCTGTAATTCCTTTAAGTTGGAGCGAGTATTCATTCTCATATTTTACTCGGAAGTGTCTCTTTGACAATTATGATTTAAAAATTTGAATAGAAATGGTCTGTCAGATCTCGATGAAGTTTGAATTCTAGCCACTGAAGCGTACTTGTTGAATAGTAAAATCTTTTTCCCTAAATCCAAACGGATATGAGGGGATAAGACTTCTTTCTTCGATAATTGGTTTTAATTTTTTAAGAACCTGTTCAAATAGTTTCAATAATTTTGGTAGCAGAGAAATTGGCCTATTGAAGCTTTATCATTGGGAGGTTTGTCTGGCATCGAAACAAAAGTATTGATGTGAGTTTATTTTACCCGATCAAAATTGTAGCTGCTATTCCTATTGGACAGTAACTGCAAAATGGTATACCGAAGACTTACCAAAAACGTTATCAAAAATTAATTAGAAAACCGGAACAAAGAGGATTTGCGGCGCTACTTTTTATTAATGATAACGCGCCAGCTAATACTGTTGAAATAACGAGTAACTTTACTGCCTCGTGATCGAAGAAATTCGACCAGCACCATATATGGATCTAACAACTTGTCATTTTTGGTTATTTCCCAAAAATTAATACAAATTTGAGAAGTAAGGTCCTTAACAGTAACGTGGACATAATTAATGCGGTTACTGCTGAACTCGATAATCTTAAACAGCAAAATTTTGATGTCTGTTTTGAAAAGTCGATCTATAGGCTTAAAAATGAATTGAAATTGAAATCTTTTCAACATGCACTTTCCACCTGAGCTTAGTGTCTAGTGTCATGCCAAGGTATATCGCATTGTCAGAGTACGGAATTTGTTGGGAATTTGTTTGTGAAGTTGATGTATGCTGATTTTGATTCGTTTAGCGTTATTCTCCAAGTTTTTGTCTAAGTGTTCACTGTATTAACAGCATTTTGTAGTTTCCATCTTGACTCGACAATATTAGTATCAGTGGTCATCAGCAAATGTCCCTATTCTGGTTTCTACTATATTTGGTAAATTATTTGTATACGGAAGGTAGAACACAGGGCCAAGCACACTACCTTGTGAGGCTTCTGCCAATATTTTCTTTCGATTTAAGTTCTCTTCTTCATGTCTCACGCGAAAGTAAAGGTCATTGATGCAATTAAAAATATTGTTTTGATAAAGCTCGTTGAAGCTTAAATTCCAGACCATGGTGCCAAACCTTATCAAATCTAGGAATACTGCTGAATATACCTTCATCTCCTTCAGCGCCTTTTCAATCGTATCAGTGATCCTATGTACCTGTTTTATTGTTGAGTGGCCTTCTCGAAACCCAAATTGATGTGGTGGTTAGTTTTCTATTTTCTATAATTGGCTTTAGTCTTTTGAGAAACAATCTTTCGAAAAATTTTGATGTAGTTGTTAAAAACGAGATGGTGCTGCATGATGCTGTTATCAGGCTGTATCGAGGCATTTTTATCTTGAAGATTGTTTACCTTGTTTGGTTTCTTTCACAGTGACTGGTAGAACAAGTACCTCGTCTATTTTGTTTACCGGTGTTAAATATTCATGCTCTGGTGGTAGGAATTTTTATGGTTGGTATACTTGCAGTTCAGTTCTCATCAGACCTTTAGTGTTCTTCCACAACGAATAGCCTGTGTCAGGTTACCTCGAAAGCTAGCTACTTACTCATTCTTAATCTAGTTTATAAGCAGTTTAAGTTTGTTGCACAAATTGTTTAGGGTTGTTTTATCTTCAGGGGCACTAGTTCTCTACCAAGTCTTGCGAGCTCGTCTGTTTTCGTTAACCAAGTCTCTCACTACAACTGGGTAGCTGATACTTTTCTGTAATATACCTTGCTGGATGGAAGTATTTTCCCATGTCGCTTTCTGTATACTTTCAACTCATCATATAAGCGTTCGAGGTTGGCAAAAAAATAAAAGGCAGCAAAAAACAAGTATTTAGTGTGTAACAGAGAAAGAGAATTTTTTTTTTCTTTTTCTTGAAACTCGAATTTTCGAAAATCAAAATTAAATTGCGTTAAACCGTTGTTTCGGGAGACGGTTAAATAAATCATAAATTGTAATTATTTATTTGTTATGTTAAAAAATAATAAATAAATAAAAATTATTTTTTTTTGTTTACTTTTGGTTTTTGACGTTTAATTTTTCGAGCTCGAAATTTGAGAACACTGTTAGATTCTTATGACTGACGCTGTTAAATTTATAAATTTTTCGGAAATACGTTATAAGAGCGAGAGACATACATAAAATGAGTGGCACCACTATAATAAAAGTCTCTACCACTACTTTTGGTTGTTTTTAATGTTAATTTTATAAGATACCGTCACCATAGTTATTCACCTCAGTGGGAAGTTTTGTTTCACCCCTCGTATAATGAAATTATCTCGATAAAATCTTGATTATGGTTATATACCTTCAACAAACTCTGATAAGAAATAAATCAACAAATATGGAAAGATATTTCCCTCGAGCAAGTTTAGGTCTCAAATTAACCCAGAAACCATTAGACCATTTCCAAATTATTATTTTTTTTGGTTCGTGTATCCCGTTCTAAGGCGGCATACGAAAACGGAAAACTCCAATAAACTTGATAAATCAAAATTAAACGTTGTACGTTGTGTTCATACCTTAACATAATGTTATGCTCCAAAAAACCGTTACCTATACAAAATGTATATGCGTACATGTATATAGTATGTAGCAAGCAAAAAAAAAAAGGATTGACCCCAATTTAATTTCCCAACCCATTTTAATTTTTCATGAGGAAATTCTTTTATGAATTACAACTTTTTTGAAGAAAGATGAAACTGTGTACACACACACACATAAATAGATAAATATTGATAAAGATGCTGGATTACAACAGCTACAGCAGAAACAAACAAAAAATAAAGAAAATTTGTGAAATATGTTTGCAAAAAATTCTACAATAAATTCAATAAAAAATGAAATGATTTTCTTTTTTTTTTTATTCTTCTTCAATTGAATTTTCCAGAGTTTATCATTGTTATTCATGTTGTAAGTGAATTTTTGTTGTACTACATCTTATGTACATACATATAATATACAGACAGTACATACCCGTATATACAGAAAAATGTTATTGTAATTTTCATTCAATTGAATTCCAATTCTATTTTCCAATTGTTTGGATATAATGTGCTTTTCTTCTTTATTTCCTCATTTTCATTTTTTTTATGCGTACGTTTTGTTGTATCTTTTACTGTTACTTAAAGACGATATTAAGGCCATAATCTGTATTACTAATGTGAAAATACAGAAATGTTATTGTTCAACTTATTATCATTTCGAATTGTTTTCGATTTTTATTGCTTTGTCTGTGGCCCGTATGTATACATACAAGTACACCCGTCGTACATATAATGTGTATCGGGTCATAACAATTTTCATTTTAATGTCTCATTTTGCGTTGTGGTGTTATTTTCCAATTCATTAAATTCTTCCGGTGATCTTTTTATTTTCGAACAACCTCTTAAATTGGCACATTAGGTTAGTGTATGACTATATGCTGAATGGCAGGACTGTATACAATCAGAAAATCTTATCTTTGTTTTCCTTTCCAGACATAGACTTTCAGTCCCGAAATCTTCTAATGAAGTCCTGTCTTTCTATCGTCAAGATCATCAGTTGATCCTCAAATATTAATTATGCAGTGCAGTCTATGGGAAGAGTATGAGAACAGGAACACAAGAAGTGCTCAACAGTTTTTTCGACTCCTCCCGAACACTGTTCACAGTTTGCGATGTTCCCAATTTTAATTCGAAACATATGATTATTCAGGAAGCAATGCCTCATGAGAATATCTAGCAAGATCCTTAAAGTGCGTCTGTCATAATTTAAGAAGGACTGGGATCCCTGCTGATTTATTGATCCTACAGATGATTTTGGGTAGTCGACAAGAGATGAGGCTATCCCAGAGAGTCAGACATATATTTTTGTTACACGATCTTAGTACGCCTAGGCCATCGACCAAAACACGTCACTATATACCTTTATAAGTCAAAATTTAACGAGGTTACTTATTGTGAAATACGCGGAATCACGATCCTATTCCTTTTACACACTAAGATGACCCATAATTTTTTTGATTTATTTTTTTAGGGATTTTTACAGGCCATTGTTGGTTCGTACCGTGTCAACAAACTATCACGAGCCTGCTCTTATTGTTGTAAACAATAAGAAGATCTCAACAATAAGAAGATCTCAGCTGCCTATGCCATTGTTGCACCTCTTTGCATCTCGAAAGGTGGATATTCATTTAAAGATCACTGTCATTATCTTTACATTGTAAAGATCACACACTATCATTAGTTTCTTCATAAGTAAAATAGTACCACAAAATGACTGCAAATTGCTCGATCTCTCCAAACAAAAATTTAGAGTATCTCATGAAAAAGCAAACTCCATCTTTTACCCAGCCATAGCAGGGGTGCCTCAGGATAGCGTATTAAACAACCTTCATTGGAACTTTTACTGCTTATACAGCAGTATTGGCATCAAGCGAATCGCACAATCAAGCAGTAGAATACTTACAGCAAACACTCGATAAAATCAGCCAATGGACTAGAGATTGGAAATCGAACCTTCGCGAGCTAAAATCAGTACATGTAACATACACGTTGCGGCTCAAAAATATGAAGCCTCCATACATTTCTCAACGGATTACAAATTCCTCAAACTGAATCTGCTAAATGCTAAATATCTCGGTTTGCATCTTGATTCAAGATTGAACTGGAAATACCACGTTAGACAAAAACCAGAGCAAATTAAAATAGAACAACACGAGATATATACTGGTAAATAGCAAGACATTCTAAGCTTAGTCTGTACTGTGAATTGTCTGATCTACGAATCGATAATTAAACCTATTTGGACATATTAAATTGTTTAATTATTAAACGTTGGTGTGCATCGCGAGATGTTTCATAATACTTGGAAAAAGATTTGGATGACATTCTTTTTGGTAGTCATCGATAATGTACGATAGTAACTTGTTTGCTGTGCAAAGGTGAACTACACCTATACATAATTCTTGCATTTTAAGCGATTGCCCTTCTTGAATATATTGAGCATAACGCGATTACACTCCATTCTTCGGGAGTAACTTCATTTCGCCATACCAATCGAATAAGCCTGTATTGATTGATATAGTTCGCCAAAGCAAGACGACACTCCTTATCAAACCAGTCATTTTTGGGCTTAGTTTTCATTATACAGAGAATTTGCTGAGCGTCACCGACAACCAAGGTTTTCAGTAACAGATGATGTTCACCTCATCAGAATTCTAATTAGATTACAAAGTTCTATTGCTGACAAGATCTTGATATTTTCGTAGCGTTTCTATATTCCTCTGTCCTCCCTGCTTTGTAATGACTAGTTTACGGTCACTGATTATGAATTTTGTATGATTTTTGATAAGATCTCACGTCTTGGAAAATCCGAGCCCGTCTTTTTAAAACCAACACATCAGCACACGTCAATTTGGCTTCGGAATGTTTTAAGTAGATTCACTTTTCAAAATATGTTTTTATGAGGTGTACTAGCCACTTTGAGATTTCGTTTCAGGAATACGGATATATATTATTACACATAAGTCGATTTCTGCTAGTTCTAGCATTAAAGCTATACCAATCACCAATCTGACTTCGTACTGAGTATGGATTACTCTAATCGATTATCGTCTGCTTGGAAGTCCAACACAGCCTTTACTGCTCTAACTCAAAGATCGCCGAGGTCATCTCCACTAGCGAGCAAATGCTAGGCCGATTACAATTTACAGAGTTAAATATTGAAGATTCGACTTGAATTTCTGATGATTTTTTTAACACTTCGGCTGCCAATTTTGTAATGTGCATATCCTCCAATTTCCACCCAACCACAGGATAACATAGTTTTGAATGTATGTCTAGAACAGCATTGGCATGATTTGGTGGAATTTAGAGTGTATGCTCATTACAACATTGGCAAACAAAGTGTTAAATTATGGAATTTGACTGTGTTGGCGTAATTGAAGCAAGCCATATTCTACGAATGCAAGTGGTCACGAATGCAAGTAGTCATTTTTTTACTTATAAAAAATTGTATACAATTCTTGTCTGTCTGTGATGCTGGCTGAATGAAATCTTCGAAGCACATGAGGCTTTTCTATCTTATTTGACCTATATTTTTCGCTCTGTTAAGTTGACGAAACTGACAGGGCATTTCTTAATTTTTCGCTTGTTGGATCTTAACTAGAATATAATAAAATATGGCATCATCGGTTTCGTTTACGTTAAGCTCTGTATACTGTTCTAAGCAATCAGAAGTTTGCACATTATGGCAAACAGCGACATAGGTCCACTTACCATGAAAACTCTCTTCTTTAAGATATCACGTTAGTGTGTTTCATGGTACTGGTTTATACTCCCGAGACCTTCCCTTTCATTCTTCAGGTGTGATTACAAGTGTGATACCAATTGGATATAGGTTCAAAGAAACAGTTCAATCCATATTTAATAACTTAATGCTTAAGTTGGATGCACGATCAAATTTCCTGAAAAAATGAAACATCAATTAAAATTTAAATTTACGAACGTCTTAATTCAAACTTATCTTAACACTTAACTCTTAGTTATTCTGGCTCCTGCCCATACATTATAATTACCCCCTAAGTCTGAAAGAATTTATTTAAATTAATCTTAAAATTAGAAACTTGAATTATATACTTACCTAGAATTAATTAAATTTACTTACTTTTGTTATTGTTATTTGTATAATATGTCAAAATTGTGACAATATTTTGCAAATCATAGTTACATGTACTTACAGCAAATTATGATTACATGTTAAGTTTAAGTACAAATAATGTTACAAGTTAGATGTCGCAATTAAATATTATACAGTACTAATTTATTATAGTACTATAATATTCTTTTTATAGATTTTTTGTGTAAATAATCATTGATATTAGAACTTTAGTAGAGCTCACTTATATCTAATTAAAATAAATAAGATAATAAACCTTTAAACTAAATCTACAAGCATTTTTTTCAATCACAACTTGGGATATACGTAAAGGATAGATCATTAGTTATCTCTCATATTCTAAGATACCTAATCCAGGCTACCTTTACCCCAACATATTGGTCCTTCGAGCCGGATTGTTTCAATTACATCCGAAATCATCATTTTCAGCGTAATTTTCATCAAAATTAACATCGTGCTTTGAATTTTACTTCGCCAACGAGATTCATCAATCATCAGTGCTTTTACGATTCTAGTCACACGAACCGTAGCAATATACAACCGTACAGAAATTAATATCATCAAAGGTTAAAATCTTGGACCGCATTCGCCTAATATTTGAATACCACACCATATGGTCAGATAAGTAACAATTTTATCGATTATTGTATATATTTATTGGTGATACAAACTATTAAAATTATTCCGTGTATTTAATAATTCATTTTCAATTTATATCAATTGGAATCGAAAGTTGATTAAAATTTAAAGTTCGAACCACGTGTTTTATCAGTGTTGAAAAACTATAAGTTAACAATTCAAATATAGTGTTTTGTGCTACAGATACACGAGTAATTAATATAAACTTTAAATTAGAACTCTATATAAAACTCATTTTATAATTAAAAAATCAAACATCGTTTATCAAAATGGCCAATCTTGTAGCTCTTAAAAAACAACGAGCTACTAATAAAGGGAAATTAACCAACATCATCAAGTTTACAAAGGAAGCCAATGTGAATACCACGCTAGAACAGTTAAACGTTCGTTTAGCTCGAGTAGAACAGTTAATGCAAGAATTTACAACACTGGAGGCTGCGATATTTTTGATTGACAGCGAGGAACCTGCTGATTCTGCTTACGAAGAAAATTATTACACCGCAGTAGCAGAACTCAATACACTAATTCGTGAGAAAAATATAAGCATGGGTCACGGCATTATAAATTTGGATACATCACACAATGTAACTCAAAATGGCACTCGATCAGAAGTAAAGCTGCCAAAAATTCACATCCCATGTTTTTCGGGTGATTATTCAGAGTGGCAATCCTTCTTCGATCTCTACACTTCCACCATACATGAATCGTCCTCCCTGAACGCAGTGCAAAAATTTCAATACCTGAAGGGCTTGTTGCGTGGAGAAGCTGCAGTGTTGCTGCGACACATTAATGTTACCGAAAGTAATTATATAGGTGCGCTTAATAAGTCAAGGGAGAGATACGATCGAAAAAAGCATATCATCAATTCCTTTATTCGTTCTTTCATCGAGCAAACACCAATACATACATCGAACGCAGCACAAATCAAGCGTCTTATGGATACCTCCGACGAAGTTATTCGAGGACTGAAAGCATTAGGAGATATAGCTGAAACTCGTGACCCCTGGCTCATTTACATCATAATGAACAAGCTTGATGACAAATCCAAAGCAATGTGGGCAGAAACTGCTGCCGATCTAGATAACCCAGATTTCTCGCAATTCTTAAAATTTCTTGCACGAAGAATTGATACACTAGATTCTCTAAATACAACTTCTAAACGTTCCAATTTTAGATCTGAAGTCAAAGGCCACACTTCTATCAGCGAGCATTCATCAACCGAGTGTCATGCATCCATTCAGAAACCTACATTCCAATGTGCAATGTGTAAGGATAAAGGTCACTCGCTATTCCAATGCAATGACTTTCATGCACTAGATGCAAAAGGACGCAGAGAGTTTGCCAAACGTGACAATCGTTGTTTTAACTGCCTTAGTAGTAAACATCCCATTTTTAAGTGCCCATCACGTCGAAGATGTCAAAAGTGTGGAATGAAACACAATTCTCTGCTACATCAGGATGAAGAACTTGAAAGGACCAAGGAAACGGCAGAAGTAAACTCTTTGTCGTGCCATGCGGAAACTAGCCAGTCGCATAATATATCAACAATCCTACCCACTGCGATTGTGAAGGTTCTCGATTCTTCAGGCAAGTTAATACCTTGTCGTGCTTTATTGGACTCAGGTTCTCAGTCTAGTTTCATCACTGAGTCTTGCGTGCAGCGTCTCCGCATCAAGAAGCGAAATGCTCGTATCCTGGTGAGTGGATTGGGTCAAGCTGGTTCTTTAACTTCGCGAGGATTAGTTACACTAAAGATACAACCCGAGTTAACAGAAGAACTAAAGATTGAAGCACTCGTAATGTCCAAAATAACAAGCCAGTTGCCACAGCAAAACTTAGACATAAGAAGAATTAACTCTTTGAAGGGAATCCAGTTAGCCGATCCGTACTTTGACAAAAAGGGTGAGATCGATATTCTCATTGGTGCGGATAAATTTTTTGATATACTTCAAGATGGTCAAATTAAAACTACGCAATTTGAGCCTATTTTACAAAATACGGTCTTTGGTTGGATAGTTTCAGGACGAATAAGCGTCACATCGGGTAATAACATAACTTCAATGTTATCAGTTGGTATTCACTCAGAGGAAATAGTTGACATCGATAAAACCTTGCGACGTTTCTGGGAATTAGATTCAGTGAATGATCATAAAATTATTTTATCTCCAGAGGAAACATTATGTGAAACACACTTTAAGGAGAATTTGCAGAGAACTGCTGAAGGACGATTTATGGTACGACTGCCTTTCAAAAGGTCCTCTAGTAGCCTAGGCCAGTCTTTACCTGCGGCAATTCAGCGATTAAGAGCTATGGAACGTCGTTTTCAGCGCGATTCTAATTTCTCAAAACTTTATCACGACTTTCTTTCCGAATATGAGCAACAAAATCACATGACTGAAATTCCACTTGAGAAAATAACCAATGATGGTTTCTACTTACCTCATCATGGTGTCTTAAAAGAGACAAGCACAACGAGTAAGCTGAGAGTCGTTTTCGACGGTTCGTCAAAATCAAGTTCAGGCGTATCACTCAATGAATGTTTGGCTGTTGGTCCCACTGTGCAGTCTACATTATTTGCGATTATTTTAAGATTTAGGGAGCATAAAGTCGTTTTTGCCGCTGATGTAAAACAGATGTATCGTCAAGTCTTGGTATCACAAGAAGATACCAATTTCCAAAAAATTGTTTGGCGTGAAGACCCTTCGAAACCCATCAGACACTTCAAACTAAACACAGTTACGTATGGCTTAGCACCATCATCGTTTTTAGCAACAAGAGCAATAAAACAAATTGCCGAAGACAATAAGTCGTCTCTACCTATGGTCACCAATGCTATTTCAAATGATATGTATGTGGATGACCTCATGACCGGCGCAGAAAATGTGGAAGAATTACTACAATTGCAGGATGAAGTCACAACTCTATTATCAAATTACGGATTTCAGCTGAGAAAGTGGAAATCCAACTCCAGTCAATTACTGTCCAAGACCAACAGAGAATACCCAGAATCTCACGTTAAGGAAATTCAAGATCATATTCAAGTGGCTTCAAAATCAGCAAAGGTTTTGGGTGTAGCATGGAACTCCAAGACTGATTGTTTCGTGTTTATATCTGAACTACCCGACACCATTAAATGCACAAAGAGGACAATTTTATCCGAAGTAAGCCGTATATTTGATCCCCTCGGCTGGTTATCGCCTGTGATTGTAACTACTAAAATATTCTTGCAAATGCTGTGGGGAGAAAAGCTGGAATGGGATGATGCACTTCCGACCAAGAAAAGAATTCTATGGGAAAAGATTCGAAGCGACCTTAAACTAATTAATGATCTTTCAATTCCTAGGTTCATTCATACATCTAAATCAAGCAAAATCGACATTCATGGTTTCTGTGACGCGAGTCAGTTGGCATATGCAGCGGTTGTGTTCTTTAAAATTACAAATGAAAATGGCAGTTCACACGTTAACATGATCTCATCAAAAACCAAAGTCGCTCCTATCAAACAGCAGACACTTCCACGCCTCGAATTATGTGCCGCGGTTCTTCTTACAAACCTAATCAACGTAATCAAGCAGCAAACCCAAGTCAATATAAAGAATATCTACACATGGACTGATTCTAGGATTGTATTAGACTGGTTGGGAGGCCATCCGAAGCGCTGGAACACGTTTGTTGGTAATCGAACAGCACAAATTCTTTCATCTCTTCCCCGCAAGCATTGGAGGCATGTGTCTTCTGCTGACAACCCTGCGGATTGTGCTACGAGAGATCTTTCGCCATGTGAACTGAAATCACACCATCTATGGTGGGAAGGTCCTGAGTGGCTGCATAAATCTTCCGAACTCTGGCCACCTCAAATTACGGAACAACGAGATTGCAAAGAAGAAGCAAAAGAAATTGTAACATTTGTAAACACCCTAAATATTCAAAATAGTTGGTACGATCAAATAATTTCCAAATATTCATCGTTTCGCAAACTACAAAGAGTAATTTGCTACATCTTCCGGTTCGCTGCTAATACCAGAAAAATCAAAGGACATAGAACGAGTGGAACTTATCTACAACGCGAGGAGCTATTTCGTGTACTATACGCGATATGTAAAAATGAACAAAACCAGTATTATCGAGAGGATCTATTATCTCTGCAAATCAACAAAGAAGTTAGCAAACGAAGCAGTCCAGGGGCGAAGCGTCCATAGAAGCTAGGGAAGCACTGCATCCCTTTCAAAAATCTCTGTTGTTTAAATAAAATTCCTTATTTTATTTATTTCGAATAAATTTTTTTTCAGACGATATACACTTTTATGTCTTACAGGTCTGCACATATAGATATCTCGTGTAATGAAACCAACTTTAAAAATATTTTGTATATTTCTTTCCTACTTTGAATATTCTCATATTAATTTATACACATCATCCACCTTCATATTTCATAGTGCATACATAGAACCATATTAAAAACAATATGTACAAATATCTCTCATATCTACGAATATCCAACACAACAGAATAAAAAAATATTCTCTCTGGTGGAAGCTGCTTTTAGTTTAGCTTCACCTTATTTCGCTTATTACCAAAAATAATTATCGATGTGTATGTGTTTAATCTATCCATAGATTTGTTTCTACTCTCACTTGTTACTCTCAGAATACGCTGCAAATAAACAGCTTATTAAGGAAATATTGAAATAAATGATTTGTTTTCAATTTTGCACATATGATCTTCTCATGTTCTCGTGGAGCGACAAGTGATCGGGTTATTGAATTATTTAGGTAATAAAGGTGTGAATATAATAAGTTATTATTATGAAATTAACTTACAAGTTCGAGTTAGACAAATAAATTACAAATCATTGTTACGCTCATAGGTTTAATTTGGTTTTATCGCAATATTCATGAAATATGAAAATACAAATTGTTTTTTGCAGCTCTGTCTGAGATCAGCAGTTTTTTTAAAATGTTATCGAAACTTTTGGGTGCTTTTAGGATTTTATTATCAAAAAATGAATTTCAGCTTTTGCTCCTACTATAGTTGGCAGTAAAATGCCCGACTTCTCAGCTTTGTTTTTTAGTAAAAGCAACAAATAACTGAACTGCTTCAAGAAATTTTGAACAATTCCCTCGATTGAGATGGTCAAATCTTTAATTTAAGTTGCGGATTTTGGACATTTCAACGATATTTTAGATTTAATTTTGTATGGCAAACGGTTCGATTTTCCAAAATTGAGAAGTGAATTAATGGTTTTGTATAGCGATGAGAACTTTTTGGACAAATCAATTTTAGAGATGTTAGACTTTCTTAAAGGCAACGACTTAATAAGTACATTTAATGAAGATTCAACCTAACGTTGACTATTCTTAACGATTCCGTCCACCATAGTATCATCCAAAAGAAGCTTTTCAGCTTTATGTAGAATTACAACTTATTTAAGCAGTACTATTTGAGATGAACGTACTTTACATTAATTTGTAATGAATTAAAAACAAAGTATCGCCGAATTGAATTTAATTTTATATAAATCTTAAAAACCAAATCAGGTTTGACTTAATTTTTCTAGTTTTCAAATTTTAAGTCTGATAATTTGACTTTTTATTCGAAATCCCAAGATAATTAATATTCAATTTTACTAACACAAATATTCTGCTTCCTCTACTTTGAAGTTCACGCCTCGCCTATGAAGCAGTCTTAAGTCACTTAATCCCTTCTTAGATGATACTGGAATAATCCGAGTTGGAGGCCGAATACAGAATAGTCTTGCTCAACACTCTACGAAACATCCAATAATCCTTCATCCAAAGTCTAAAATAACATACTTGATACTACGCGATATGCATCTGGATCATAAACATGCTGGACCATCATTATTGTTGGCAATAGCTAGACAAGAATTCTGGATACCCAATGGAAAGGTTAAGGCAAAGGAGATTAGAAAAAACTGTGTTGTATGCAGCAAAATCAAAGCTCAATGCCAACAGCAGATAATGGGAAATCTACCAGCTGCGAGAGTTGAGTTCATACGACCGTTTCTAAAAACAGGAGTTGACTATGCAGGCCCCATCTCAATTCATCTCCGAAAGGGACGAGGCCAACATTCCTACAAGGCGTATATATGTCTATTCATCTGTTTAAGCACCAAAGCGGTACATTTAGAATTGGTTACCGACTTAACTAGTGACGCCTTCTTAGGAGCGCTTAAACGCTTTACCGCACGACGAGGTGTCTGCCAAGAAATTCACAATGATAATGGCACCAACTTTATTGGTGCCGATGCCAAATTGAGAGAAGAATTTTCAAAATTATTGAAGCAATCGAATAATATCTCTGATTTTTTTTCTAGAAACCGCATTACTTGGCATTTTATTCCTCCAAATTCACCGCATTTTGGAGGGATTTGGGAGGCAGCCATCAAGTCAACCAAATATCATTTGAAGAGAGTAATAGGACCACACATTTTGACAGTGGAAGAAATGAACACCCTCTTAGCCGAAGTGGAGAGCATTTTAAATTCAAGGCCTTTATGCAGCATCAACGAAACAGAAATTGATCCATTAACGCCATCCCACTTTTTGATAGGACACTCCAACACTAAAATACCGGAATTAGACATTACACATCTAAAAATATCCCACCTTACTAGATGGCAGTTAGTGCAGCAAATAACACAACATTTCTGGAAGAAGTGGTATCTTGAATACCTTACATCGTTACAGCAACGTTCGAAATGGAGATTCAAGAATGATCCAGTCAAACTAAACGATATTGTCACAGTCAAGGACAATAATCTGCCTGTCAACCAATGGCTACTAGGAAGAGTCACCGCTGTTCATCCAGGATCTGATGGAATAGTAAGAGTCGTTACTATAAAAACGAAGAATCACCATATGAAGCGTCCAATACATAAATTGTGCCGTCTTCCAGTATCACAAGAGGAGCCTAATGCAACACCAATAAATTAAACACTATCCCCACAACACCATTTATTTAAATTTCCTGCATCTTTGCCACAAATCATTGGAATATTGAAATATCACAATCCAGGATGAATCCAGTAATTCAAGGCCGGCGGTATGTTGGATGCACGATCAAATTTCCTGAAAAAATGAAACATCAATTAAAATTTAAATTTACGAACGTCTTAATTCAAACTTATCTTAACACTTAACTCTTAGTTATTCTGGCTCCTGCCCATACCCCCTAAGTCTGAAAGAATTTATTTAAATTAATCTTAAAATTAGAAACTTGAATTATATACTTACCTAGAATTAATTAAATTTACTTACTTTTGTTATTGTTATTTGTATATGTCAAAATTGTGACAATATTTTGCAAATCATAGTTACATGTACTTACAGCAAATTATGATTACATGTTAAGTTTAAGTACAAATAATGTTACAAGTTAGATGTCGCAATTAAATATTATACAGTACTAATTTATTATAGTACTATAATATTCTTTTTATAGATTTTTTGTGTAAATAATCATTGATATTAGAACTTTAGTAGAGCTCACTTATATCTAATTAAAATAAATAAGATAATAAACCTTTAAACTAAATCTACAAGCATTTTTTTCAATCACAACTTGGGATATACGTAAAGGATAGATCATTAGTTATCTCTCATATTCTAAGATACCTAATCCAGGCTACCTTTACCCCAACAATGGCAAACAGCGACATAGGTCCACTTACCATGAAAACTCTCTTCTTTAAGATATCACGTTAGTGTGTTTCATGGTACTGGTTTATACTCCCGAGACCTTCCCTTTCATTCTTCAGGTGTGATTACAAGTGTGATACCAATTGGATATAGGTTCAAAGAAACAGTTCAATCCATATTTAATAACTTAATGCAATCAACTTCAGCATAGCAGTTCTCCTTAAATATTTTCTTAGCCCACGTAAATCGCTTCTCTGCAATCTGTATTTAAGGTTCTTCAATTATAGCTTTTAACACATGTCGAACATTAACACTTTGTCAATGTTGTAATGAGCATACACTCTAAATTCCACCCAAACATGCCAATGTTGTTCTAGACATACTCGAAAATATGTTACCCTGTACCAGTGTTGTTATGGACACACACCCAAAATACCATCTTACTATGCCACTGTAGACATACATTCTGAATGCCATCCAACCACACCAATGTTGTTCCGGACATACATTCCAAAATCAATCTCATAGGGCCAAGCCAATGTTGTTCTCAACATACATTCTACAGTATGTGTTTCTATGCAAGTGTATTAACACTGGCGTAGTAAAATATAATTTGGAATGTTTGTCTAGAACAACACTGGCTTAGTGAGATGCAATAACAACACTGGCGTGATTGTGTGGAAATACGAATATATGTCATAACAACACTGGCACAGGAAAACAGAATTTGGAATGTATGTATAGAACAACATTGACATGGTTGGGTAGAATTTAGAGAGTATGCTCATTACAACATTGGCAGCCAAAGTGTTGACCAAAACATTTTTACACCATGTGTCAAGTGGCATATTGCCTGAACGCAAAGGTTTCCCTCCAGGTTAGAAATGACCCTAACCAAGATTTTAACGATAGTGTAATACGGAAACTTCCTTGAAGAAACAACCTCAAAGAGATTTACTACTAAATGCTGTACTCTTAAACCCTTAGAGCCTTCTATCATTCATTATTTTCTCCCTACAAATTCATTACTTGTCTTTATCAAGAACAGCTTGAGTTTTCCTTGCCAGTGCTAACCAAGTTTGGAGTGTAAGCAACACTATATTTCGTTGCTCAGCAGCAAGATTATAATCCAGAGAGTCTGCTAGCAGCGACAAGCGAAGTTTTGAATATTTTCCAAACAGTGTTTAAATTCGATTGTATCTTTGCAATGACCAAGCAGTGGTCATGTTTTCAGTTATCTGTACTCGTGCTTTTGAAATCAACGAATGGTGGATTTGACTTAGTTATATTTGCTTCGTAGATAACATGTATTTGCATGTCCAGAGTACAAACTTATGTTAACACATATAACTCGGTTTAATTTCTGCCAACTCTAGCATTAGAGTCACCGACAGGTTGGTTAATATCATACACAAGCGATGATTCACGTTCAATTATCAACTACTTCAAAGGTCAACATACAGCGTTTTTAACGATGGCCCAAAATGAAATCGAGTTTCATGATTGCAATCAAGAAACTCGATTGGGAGTTCTCCATGGGAAGATAATCTCCACTGTGTATAGTCTTATATACTTGAAACACATGGTCTTCCCGTTTAGGAAATCAAATTTTTGAAAAAGCATCGAGTTCCAGCCAATATTCTGTCATGCATGTGATAAGGGTATTAATTGTGCCTGGTTTTCTAATTGACTCCACATTTTAAGTACCGATAAAGTATAGTTCAGTTGATGGGCACTGTAAGGAAAAAATCATTATATACGGTTGAGAGCTTGCAGCAAAACTCCTTTATAAATTTACTAGATATTGATTAGTCTTTAAGACTTCTTTACAAGACGGTTTGGGTTTGTTCTCCAAGTGAACTACTCTGATATGGGATGATAAAGACTATTAGAAACCGGGTAGTCAGATAGACACTTCAAGAAGGTGTGCTTTTAGCTCTGCTCTAAAACTAAGTAAATATTCTATAGTTTATAGATGACTGTTAGAGTTGAAGAAAGACAGAGTAAAAGCAACCGACAGTGACCATTATGTAACGACATGTTTTTTTATGCAACGACAAAATAAGGGTGCAAGTCTGCGGAGCTACTTTTATTGAAAACTATCACCTTTTGAAAACCTTAATATGGTCACTCTATAATCATGTACTCATACAGGAACTTATATTTATGCCCAATATCTTAATTTAGAAACTTACAGAATAATGATGGAAAAAAGGAACAGGACAGCACTCCCTCTTTAGGAACTCTTTTAGTTTTGCCAACATATTACAGCTGTTTTATGGTTCAATAATGCTTTCCAAACCTCATGAGCATTTTGCAAAACCTAACAATTTCTACTGTCGGAGGAGTATGGGGATGGAATCTATACGACAGGTCTGACTGAAACTAAACTTGAGCTATCCAAACATATTAATTTTACTAGACACTACTTTCTTGCTAGAACCTAATGATGTATGTAGATGTTGTGTGGACTTGGAAGAGCAAGAAGTAATTTATTTATTCTTGTTAACACTAGTACGGAGAAAAACAATTATACTTGGGTAGATACAAGATAAACTACCATTTGAATCTTTAAACTGTTACATGTGAATCTATCAAGATGCATATGCTTCAAAAACAATATTTGTTTACATAATGATACTAATACTCGAAATATATGTAAGATCAAAAGTCAATCGTCTAATATCTTATCTGAACCTCTTATACTATTCGTCATTACAGTGAACAAACATTAGAGTTCCCAACAACAAAATTTAAAAATTTCCCCAAAAACTATAATCTCGAATGATTTGACCTTGAAATAAAATTTAGGATTACATAAATATTTTATGAATAGTTTCAGTTTAATCAATATATTCGTCAATATAAGTTGAATGTGCAGTGTTTCCTATAACTATATCGGAAGAGTTTTTAACCATCTTAAGCAAAATGTTAGGCAAATTTAAGACATTCATAACTATTTATTTATGTTTGGTTAGTACAAATTGTGATAGTTTTGGTAATCAAACTGAAGATAACGATTATTCATCGAGTATTGTTTTGGATAAAAATCAGTTGAAAACGTGCGAAAATGTATCAATAGCAATGTGCAATGATGTCGGTTACAATGCAACAAAATTTCCCAATTTTCTAAACCATGAAAATCAAGAAGAAGCCGCTTTAGATATTCATCAATTTTGGCCATTAGTTTCGATGAACTGTTCGTCATATTTTAAAACGTTTCTATGCAGTATATATGCGCCACAGTGCCCAACCAATGCTGGTGGAACCAATATATGGCCGTGCCGAGAGTTATGTTATGAATCGCGAAACGGATGCCAACCCATAATGGAACAATTTGGAGTTATGTGGCCGGCTCAGTTTGAGTGTGAAAATTTCCCTAGTATTAATGAAGCCGAGTGTATTGGAATCATCCAAAATGTATCCGAACTTCACCATAAAAACGAAAGTAAAATCGATTTGAAAGTGACACAAAAAACCTGCAAACCACTAACATTGACCGTATGTTTAGATTTCGGTTATAATATGACAAGTGAGTCTAACTATTTTGGAGAATCAAACCAAACTATAACCCAAAATGAGCTTCACTTATTAATACCGTTAATAAAAGTGCAGTGTTCACCTTATTTACGCTTATTCATATGCACAATATACGCTCCAGTTTGTTTCGACGATCATAAAACTGATCTACTGTTACCGTGCCGTGATTTGTGTGAAGAAGCACGCCGTGGATGTGAGCCTATTATGAATAGGGTTGCATTTGAATGGCCTTCAAAATTTCAATGCGACTATTTTCCAAATCGTAATGAAAGCGATTGCATCACATCGAAAACCATAATTTCGATTTCATCACCAAAGATAAACTCCAACCAAGAAAACTGATATATACATACATACTTATAAACATTTTGAAGTTCAATAGTTCAATATTTCAACAGATACCCACATACACATATTTCAATAACAAAACTTGTCACAGTTCCAAGAAAAATAATTATCAATTGTTTTTGTAATCTCCGAAAAATAAAATTCGATAAACAAAACATTTCCAGTTTTTCTTTTATTTTTACAATTAATTTTTTTAGAATAACAAAATGCGATCATCGCTCTTTGATTTACACATGATTCCGAATGACAGTGCAGTTTCTTCAAATTCATCTTTTTAATTAGTCGTCTCCGAATTTTGTTTTTCCGTTCGGAATACTTCGATCATACAATATAGTTTAATTTTAGCGAAATATACTATATTTTGTTTTTTTATTGGTTTATTAATAAAAAAGAAATATATAAAATAAGAAAACAAAACTAAGACGTTTTGTATTATCATTTGTTTTTTCTTTAAGAAAATCAGGGATGGACTCATAAGTTAGGTAGTTTAAATCAACCGCCCAGGTGGCTCAGTGGTTAAAGTTGTGGCAGTTGGAGCGGGATGTACCGGGTTCGAATCCCGATAGGGGCAGGATGCAAAAGGGAGTTTTCACCATCTGATTACGATCGGTGGTGTTAATGAACATATCTATGACCCCCCCCTGTTGGAGTGCAGAACTCATGGGCCGACCCATCTTCCATGTCAGTACTATAGGCTGGCATGGAGCTATGCAATGCGCAGATGGTTCTACGAAAAATCGGACCTATAGTCGTATCTCCTCGATTTGGCCGTTAAGGCGTAAAGTAGAACGTAAATAAGCGAACCGCGAAAGAGCTGGGAGAGCCTTGAGCCCCAAAAAAAGATAGCATAGAATAAAAAAAAAAAAATAGTTTAAATCTTTACTAAATTTCATTATGTTCGACTAAAATTTTCTTTTGTTTTATTTTACTTTCATTCACGTACTATACAAAACCATAAGGAGACCAAAAACTGAGAGGCCATTATGAAATAATCCGATATCGAATTTGTTCCGATATCAAAAAATTCGATACATCGCATATTTTTCCTGTTATAAAATGGTTTTGTCGAATTTGTCAAGCATGAAGTTAGCAATAATTTGTTACAAAATTTAGCAACTTCAAGTGAAGTTTATTTTGTTGTTGTGTTTTAATTGACCAATGACTTGCTCCTTAAACTGTAAAGCATTCTACTGTTAGCAGTCGGATTTTGACATTATCCATCGTTTTATCTTTTTAATTTCATAATAGCGAAATTTTTATATCGGATATTCATGATAGCAAAATCCACTTTCGTATCACTTTCACCACCGATATCGAATTTTTCATAACAGCCTCCCTTAAGTGAAAAAGGTTTTTATATAATTTCGGGTTTTCCAATAGGAATGAAGGTGACATTTCGGCCATTTGTTATATGTCATGATCTGTCATTTTTGGTTTCATTGTATACAGTAATGTTTACATTTTCATCATGGTGAGATATAGGCAAGAGCAACGTTTACAAATTATTCAGTTTTATTATCAAAATAAATCGTTCTCCAATTGCACTTTTTCGTGCGCTTTTTCCTTTTTATAGTCGTAATAATCGTCCAAGTGTGCTCCAAGTAATGCAAATATTGCTGCCGTTCAGGCTAAAGACCCCTATTTTTAGATTTCAAACGTTCTCAAGAATTGAGACTTTCTCAAATCACAACCGATGGTGGATTTTGAGAAAGGATTTGAGTTTGCATCCGTTTAAAATTGTTCTCACTCAAGAACTGGACCACCGTTAACGTTGAGAATTGGCTGATTTCGCCTTGGAACAACTAGAAAACTATAACGATTTTTTTTAAGAAAATCATCTTCTCCGATGATGTTTAGTTTCATCTAAGTGGTGCGGTAAATAAACAAAACTGTCGATTCTGGTGCGAAGAAAACCATTAAATTCACCTAAGTTGACAGTTTGGTGTGGTTTTTGGTCTGGTGGAATCATGAAGCTGGTAACACCGTTACTGTCAAAAGAGATCGGTATAGATTGATGATAACCAACTTTTAATGGCCGAAATTGGAAGTTGATCTTGACAACAATTGGTTCCAACAAGACGGGACTCCGTGCCACACAGCAAATGCAACAATTGAATTATTGCGAGAAAAGTTTGGAGATTCGATTATTTCAAGAAATTGTTATTTAACACTATTAGACTATTTCCTGTGGGATTATTTGAAGTCATTGGTCTTTAGCAATGAACCAGGCTTCACAAGTCAATATTGAACGAGCTATTCATAACATACGACTTAATTTAGTGGGTTCATGACACCCTGTTTTCCAAAGAGTAAAAGACTAATTATCTGCAGAAGGAATATTTTACTGGCCATAAGCTTTTTCTTACTTTTAACCCTATACAAGTCTATGTCATCCTATGCGTAGACATCAAAAAATCTTTTATTGTATTCTGGATAAAGATATAGATTTCCAAAAGCTTAATCATGCTAGATTATTTTTATTATTATTATTTATTATTTTTACAATAATTGGAATTAAGTAAATGTAATCTTCATACTTATTGCAGAATAATCGCAATACCAAAACCATCTAGGCAGTTAGCACAACCGTTAATTTTTGAAAACATTAGTTTTACTCAGTGGGTTTTCCTGACTGAACTCAAATTGAGAGTAATAGTAAAGATTTCTATCGAAACAGGTTATGTTGTACTCTATACTCCTGACACACCGGATAATTTGACATAATACAATACTTGCTCAATATACACTACGATTAGGTCTATTTGCTCGGGTTGAAATTAAAATAGACCGTTGTTGGCTAAACCTATTGTGAAGAGAAATAGCACCCCTTTATACGAATTTTGTTCGTTTGCATAAGCAATTACCATCCATTGAGATCGTTACCTTTCTTAATTAAGTATTAAGACTTAAACTGAGCTGATTATTTCTTCTAGAATCAATTTTGTCAGAATAAACCCCTACATTTAAGAAAATTAGCTTAATGTTATAGACAAGATATATCAGCTCTTATTCTGACCAGCAAACAAAGCTAGAGATCGAGGTGGTTGGCCCATTTTCAAAAGAGTAGACACATATAGGTTATGACTTGATATGACTCATTCTATTGTTGCAACTATATATATATATATATAGTTTACCAATTGTGTCGGAAATACTGAGTTCAGAAAAAAATGAAAACTAAATGTGATGCAAGATGTTATGACTCTCGAACGACAACTTGTATCCATGCATTGCGGATCTAAGCAAAAATACATCGTTTCTAGATATAATTTGAATAACAATGATCAACATATTATGAAAAATCATGTACGTCTCTACAAACCAACATATAGGTATAGAAGAAATCTATTAAGAACCTTGGATAGAGCCACACTCGCTCAACCTACAAAAATTGTGAATGCATCTTCTCTACGGAGAAGGTAAAGAACATCAAAAATTCTAAGTTTCAAGCGGCGTTTAAACTAGGTACTCAGGATCAGCTAGTTGTAAATGTAACTCTCAGGATCCAGGAGGAATCCAGTATCCCACCACTAACTAAAGGATCGTGGAATTAACTCTAACTTCAATCTTCCTTAAAGTAATACTGTTACAGTCCATCAAGATGGAGAAATCGAGATCTAGATTCAACAAGTATTCAATTTGACATTTTTATGTGGTCAAATGAACCATGTCAAATTTAAAACTTGCATCTATCTTAGATCTCAAAATCGCTATAAGGAAACCGTGTGATCTATAGGTCTACAACTAGAATAAATAAACTGTGGTTTTATCATGTAATCATCACTATAAAATTCAGCAATGTGAATAAAAGTATCAGGACAGGTCTGGATAAACTCGTCCGATCTTGTGGAAAAAATAAAACGCTATCTATTCTAACGCAGATGGGGAATCAGATACCAATTTTTTGAAGATAATCATTAAACTACAAAAGTTCAAAAAGACTTCGTGAGTCCCTGAAGATCTGGTCTACTTAGTTTAGAGCAATCCACTTCTGACTACTGTTATTGATGAAATAGAAACAAAAGTAAAACCAGCTGGGTTTTACCGACAAACCTTCAGAATATTCTAGTCCCCTGAATCAATATATTGTACCATTTAGAAACCTTGGTAGACAAGGTGTTCAAGCTCGAGAAATTTTTGAAACCTTGGAAATTCTTGTAAGTTACGTTTTGTGTAATTACATATAGAATCTTAATCTAGTAAAAAGAAAGAAAGTCACATGGATGCTTGATTGATCAAATACTCAAGTGTTCATAAATTCTAATGTTGGAGGTGTATTGAAGAGAACTTTTTATTTAACCTGGCAAAGCTTGTCATAATTAGATTACTTATGTCGACAATGAGACCCTATGAATGTGCTTCGTCAAATATCTGTGCACCCTTATAGTTGATTGCAAACCAAAATTCTCGTTGAATCCACTGTGTTTTGGGACCCAACTCTTTCGCAATTCCATTCCAACGTCCTACCTTTCGATGAAGCCAAATCGTAGGCGTACGGCTATATACGCTCGATTTAGATACACCATCTTAGTATTGTATTCTATAGTATTCCATGTCCTGAAATACTGACACGTAAGATGGATCCAACGGGGTCGTGGATTTGTTCATCCACTCCACTTATCGTACCAGAATGACGAAAACCTTGCATCTAAGCCGTATCGGGATTCGAACCCGGTACCTTCCGTTCTAGCTGTCGCAGATTTATCCAGTGCGCGGTTGGGCATTAGTATCCTCTTATGGGAATCCCTCTCCCACCTCAAGCGGAGATTCTCTGTCATTATTATTCAGTTACACAGTATCTCAAACGATAACATTCTGAAACAAAACATCCTGTATTCCTATAGATAAATAAAATACAAACATATCTTAAATGGTGATCGAAGCCCTAATATTGACATTCCTCGTATTTAAATCAGTTATGTTGAAAACAAAGCAAAAAATTATTTTCAATTAAATCGAGAATGTTGAGAAATAAGAATCAAATCTTTTCCAACATTCTTATCACAATCGAGATAATCAATGTCGTAAAAAAATATATGCGAGTACGAGTATGTATATATAATACATATTTATAAACGAAAACGATAGTAAAAATACAGGCACGTTCAGTTTTATTCATTCCAGCACACAGCTAATATTTCTAATCCGTCTATACTTAAGCGAAAAGTAACAAAAAATTTTCGTCAACTTTCTGTATTTTCAGCCTTCATGAATTGAGAAAAAAATTTTGTTTTGACAAAAAAAACGGAAATGAGCAAAACTAAATGGCGATTCTCTAAAGAATATAGGATAGATAAGAGATTTGGAAACAAAACACGTAAGGAAATAATTAGCAAATAAAAATTATTAAAACGATTACAATTTTATAGCGATACGCTATTATGTACGATAACACACACGAATTGTGATGATAGTTCTTATATAGGAGGGGTCATATTACAAAAGGTTATGTCTAGTAATCGATTAGAAAAACTGTCAAACATACAAATGGAATATCATACATTTAAGTATGTATATGTATGTATATGGGATTATCAAAACTTATGAATAGAAATCTGATCTATAAGGACACGATACAAACATTCTGGGTTTACTCCAAAAAAATTCTCGAAACGCTTAATAAACCAACCAGTACAAATTACCTATTAATTAATGCAATTAACATGAATTTTGGCACGGACAAACTACTTGTTTATAATAAGTCTTATATATTCTCGTTATAATCGGACTCATGTTTAAATATCAGCTCTGGGTTCAATACTTAATCTTATTATGTTATGAGGTTGTGGCTGCTATCGCACACTTAGACTGGTTATTGGTCCGTTGTGACCAATCGCCAGTCTCTATATGTACGGCTATAGGTTCGAGTTTTTTTCGTAGAACCATCTGCGCATTGCATAGCTCCATGTCAGCCTATAGTACTGACATGGAAGATGGGTCGGCCCACGGATTCTAAACACGACAGGGGATCCAGATATGTTAATTTTACACCATCACTGAAAAAAATTTTGAACATTATATTTATGAATCGCGTTCATCGACTTAAATTCATATTATTGATGTAATCGTCATAATATAAACGAAAAAAATTACTAAATCAAAGTTTAGCTCAAAATTCGTACATTAATAGTAGGAATCATTGTTTATTTGTACATTAATATTAAAAACCTAGTTCATCAATTTAAATTTTATTTATTTTATTACACTTTACAGAAAATACATTAAAATTTTATGAAAGTATTAGTGCAGTTTGATGCAATTTACGAAAACATTGTATTTATGATTGATTCATACTATTTATTGACAAAATATATAAGGGATCATATTATTAAGGAACAAAAACCTAATGTATAAGATTTAAATTATTAATAATAAAAACTATGTAGTCAATGGGATTTCAATCGGATTTCAATTTCATTAAAGTCGGCGTTATGCTTATTAAAATTGGTGCGGTTAAAAATTGTACCAAGAAAAATATTCGTAATATGAATGAACAAATTCATAAAGTGTACAAAGTGGACATTAGAAAACGTATTTCGTGAAACTGTTAATATGTATAAAGTTCATATGTATTACAATTCAATCGAATAATTGAATTTCTTCATACTATGTATGAACAAACTGCATGCCTTTTGTGATTTATTCATATTATTTATGCAATTTTCATTAAAATCGTATGATTCTTTCGTCGGTAACGAAAATTCGACTGTGTCATTATTCATTTTTTATTTTCATTCAGTTGTTCGGTCGTGTTAAAGAAATGTAGTGTGTTTTATTTGATAATACAAATAACGAATTCTTGGACCTATATAATTCAGGTAAATATATAATAATTAGTTAAATGTTTAGTTTGTAAAAACTTATTTTGTTTAAATCTATGTATATAAATTGGAATGTTTCGATTAATTGGAACATTTCAAGAGAACTGCAAATATTTGTTATTTAAAATTTATCTTTTTTAGTTTGTCTTTAGATGTAGAATTGGACACTGAACCATTCATTAAGAGTCTTAGGCCCGATTGTATGAACGCGGATAAACGATATAACCTCGAATATATCGTCGTTTGCATTGTATGAACACAAAAATAAATCCATGAGTAGAGTTATATCGTCTGTTTCTATCTTCTCTTTTCGGTGGTTATAACCGAGGATAGAAATTGTTGTTGTTGTGTTTTTTAAATTTTGACGTTTTAAATTGTGTACAGCAGTTAAACATTTAGTGATTATTAAATATAAAATTTATATAATTTGTGATTAAACAAATATTAAATAATGGAGTTAAATAATAATATTGCACGTATTAAACGGATGAGCAGACAGGAATACAATAATTTATTTTTAATCATTGAAAATTATATAACAATCATTAATAATAAAAAATCTGATGCAGTATCAATTCGTATATATAGAAAAACGTCGACTTTTGAAATCTATATCGTTTTCGAAATTCCTCATCAGAATAAAAATCTAAAGGATTGTTATAATCCTTATAGATTTTTGGCCGTCGAATTCCTCCCACCATACTTATATCTCGAGCTTCCAATATTTCCGAATCCGATGTAGATGATGACGAAGATTCCATCTATAAACAAAATTTAAATCAAAACTCCATTAATATATTACATTATCCTTTTATTGTATTCTGTTTATAGTAATTCGTACTTACATTTTGCATTAACAATAATAAAATTTAAATGAAAATTTTTGATTTTAATTTAATTTTATTCAATAATGAACACTAAACTTGAATTTTATGTTCGCAAAACTATTCGCTTTGAATATTTATCAAAAATCACAAATATATTTATCAAAAATCACAAAAATAGTGCATAAAAACTGCTGTAAAACTGCTATAAACGGAAGATAGAAAATTTGTTCATACAAGCGGAAAAAAATAAAATCGTCGGATAGAGATATATCTCTACTCTCGGATTTTATTTCTACTATCCGCGTTCATACAATCGGGCCTTAGGTTCAATATCAAATATCTCTAATAAGTTTACTACTCTATGGCAAGGTTGTAGCAGAATTCAATCAATTGAAAATGAGATGCATTCCTACACGACAGTTTAAGAAATGACTTGAATATAAAAGGTTATAAATGGTTCGTATATAAAATGGTCATCAAGGGGGAGAATACATTTATTTATCTACATATTATCTTTAAATTATTTATTAAATACAACTAATACATAATTTATATCATTTCCATATGTTTCAATAATTAGCTTAACAACTAAATTAATAAAGATTGTAATTTTACTAAAATTTCGCCTTGATTTTTTTATTTTATTATACTCATATCATGGTTTAAGCTAAATTATTTTATTTTATTTACAGTTTTGCCCTTATATAATGATAAAATTCTATCTTATTATTTATAGACGAAACTATATTAAATAATGATTAATAACAATTTCAGATTGGAGATGAAAATTGGAGTTTCGAGTTTTGTAAAGTAGTAATGTACTGTGCTGGGACTATAAAGTGTAATACACAGTTGGCTTAAATATTTAATAAAACCAATTGATAATATTGTTACAGATTAATAAATTAATTTCAGAATTATGTATTTGTTACTATTTGCTAGTAATAAGAAAAATTATCTGCAGATAGGTGTTACTGGAAAATGTGGATTGGCGATTGCAGATTAAAAGATTAGAAATGTTATTGTTTGTATTAACAATTTTTTAACGATTAACCACATCTGTGTAACAGGGTCGTTCTTTCCTAACTAATATACCTTACTTTCTTAGCCAACATCCTTTTGTGTAAATGGCCGTAGATATGGTCCCAGCGTGTTCTGGATCTTGTGTAGCGTTTATTCTTACAATTCTATCAATAATCTAGTTTTGCCCATATAATAATAATAATTTATCATATTATTTATAGACGAAACAACGTAACACAAACCTGCTATGATGCTTCCTTGATTCCATAGTAGCTACTAAAAAAGTTGGTATAGAAGATAATACGGACAATACATGTGTCACCAAAAGAACTGTTCAAGATGTATACAAATGTATGGTTTCCATCAGCAGTCTACATAGAATGAAAGACCATATAAATTATTTTAAAAATAAAGTAATGTATAATCGCTGCTATGGAAGCTTTAAATTCGTTAAGAGTGAAATTTTCGATTGGCCAAATTTCTAAGAGTCCTAGACATTAGCACCGAAGAATTTGTATGGAACCTTTTTGAAATATAGTTGTGTAATGAAAAATAAATCTTTAAAAGTAAGTTTGATGTTAGAATAAATTGAAAGTTTTGTTAATCAATAATAGCTTATTTGTAATTTTATTTGAAATAATTGTATTTTATTATTTTACAATTAATGTCTCATATAATAAGTTGATTTATTTTCAATATTTGGTTAAATAAATATAATATTAAAAATTTAATGTGATGTGTTTCATTTTACAACTAAAGAAACAGAAATTTATAAATAAATAAATATTTATATATATATATATATATATATATATATATATATATATATATATATATATATATATATATATATATATATATATATATATATATATATTGTTATGATTCTTTACATAAATACTACATATTTACTTTATTAGTGATAAACCTTAAGTCCTAAATTACATGAATATTTCAGTAATACTTATGATAAAAATCATACTATTTATGATTTACATCATTTTATATATGAACAATTGCATAAGCACTAAAACTAATACAAAACTTTATTCATAAATATGATGTAAAATTTTTTTAATATTTTGAATATTTACATTAAAATAATAAAACTTGTTCTTAAATATTTCGATTTTTTTCATAAACATAAGAATTTGTTACCTAAATAATATGAATTTATTCTCCTAAAATATTTTAAGTTGCATTATTACTACAATTAGTTTTATATCATACGTGTAATAGCATAAATACAACAACGTGAATTATAAAAGTTATGTAAAATAAATTTGTACTTTTTGTTTTTTGTTCAATATATTGATGAACTAAAATTGTATTGTTAATGTACTTTTACATCGGCGCAGTTTTGATGTATATTTCATTACATTTATGCCGATTTTCATTACATAAATGTAGGATTTTTTTCAGTGGCACCGATCGCATCGCCCAAGCGATCGAAGGTGAAAAACCCATTTTGCATCTTGCCTCGAATCGGGATTCGAACCCGATACCTCCCGATCCAATTGCCGCGTTACTAAAGAGTGATCCAATAGGAATCGTTTTAAATTGGGATTCTCATTGGTATTTATGCGTGACAACTGTCATGTTCATATGACATTTGTGTTTAGTATTTGACCTTTCACCATAAATAAACCTATACAAATTTATTTTAAAAATCCGTGTTCAGTTAAAAATTGTTTTTGTGCTCTTCGGCCATTTTATGCTGTTCTCAATTCGTCGCCGTTCTCAAAATCTGGGTCTCTTATAAGGCACATTTTGAATGTGGCGTATTTTGAAAAGAGATCTTTGTTTGAAGGCATACAAAATACAATTTGTTCAAGAGTTGAAGCCGGTTGGCCTTCCTTTCCGTCATCGAGCCCAAAATTGATCAGTTTTTTTAACGAAAAATTCTGTTTAGCGATGAAGCACATTTTTGGCTTATACATTAAAAAAAATTGTCATATTTGAGCTAATGAACAGCCAGCAGAGATTCAAGGGCTTCCAATGCATCCTGAAAAATATATTGTTTGGTGCGATTAATAGACAAGTGGTATTTCTTTAAAAATGCGGAAGGGCCGCGTCTAAACGTCAATGGCCCAAACTACAGTGCAATGATCAATAAACTTTTATTGCCAAAAATTGAAGATATTGGTGTAGCCAACGAGCCAAACACCAGGCAAAACCATCGATTTATTGAAAGAAAATTTGAATGAGAACATCATATCAAGAGAGTGAAGATCTTGTAATCTGATGCCTTTAGATTATTTTTATGGCGGAATCTGAAATCACTTCTTTATATCGATAAATCACAATCGATTCCAACGTTATATAAGCATAACACGCGTAATTAACGGAGTATCGACCGAAATGATCAAAAGAGTGCTAGACAATTGGCCATAGAATGGATCATCTAAGTCAGAAATTATTTTCGAACATTAAATGTCATAAACCGAACTTACCTTACGTCACAAATACAATTTTTGATTATAAAAATGGTTTCAATGTGTTTTATTTCAACAAAACTTCGGGAAGCTCTTATTGGATTATCCATTATAATCTATCTGTCTCTATGATCCCGATTGACTCCCAACACAATTCGCAGTGCATCGTTTAGTGACTGTATGGATATACGACTTTTGTTCTATTTTATGAAAAACATATCTGCTCATTGTTGCTTCACAAAGTTTACATAATAACTTATAACATTAGCCGCTTGGCGCTGATGTAGACTATGATACTAATCATATTACTTCAATTTGAAATCTTTAAAATTATTCTTATTATTTAATATTTATTCTGTTCGGTGGATGATAGTGTTGTGTACCATTCTTTTGTAGGATTTCAAGATAATTGTACATGTGGTCTTTCCGTTCATTACATTTTCAGCATCTCAAATCGACTGTCATAACTATTCAATCCTAACATACTATTGTTTGTTTGTTCCTATCTTTACAATCCTTTTAGAGGTTCAAAGCATTCTATCGAGGTTCGGTTATTAATTTCTTAATTTACACCACTACAGCCAAATCGAAGACTATAGCTCAGATTTACGTAGAACCATCTGCACATTGCATAGCTTCATGCCAATCAACTGACGAGATGGGTTCGCGCAATAAATTCTGCAACAGAAGAACATAGATGAGTTCATTCACACCACCGATCAATCAGATAGTTAAAAATCCCTTTCGCATCTACTCGGAGCTTGGTCGCTAATCCTAACATTCTAATCGGTATATTTGTTACAATACGTCCAAATGAAAACATGGCTGGATAAACATCTTGTTGGCTCAACTGTTGATCCAACAAAATCTGTTTTCGACATTCTTTGATATACTGCATCGCATTACATTAAGCCAGGCGATCTCTTATTTTAGTTTTCATCTTGCTGAATCTCATCCACTGTGAAGTCTGGTACTTTATTCGGTTTATTGAAACAAGCCGAGCCCGATCGTCGTTTGGATAATATAGAAAAAAAGAGTTCACCGATATTCTACGCTTATCTCCCTTTTCTTCTTACCACATTGAGTGCTCGTTTTGGGTGTATGCATCTTTCACTGAGTGTAAAGCTTTTTTGCACGCTTTTTCGCTTGAAAATGGTCCATTTGATTTTATTGGTGGAAGGCTCTAGCCGATACAACCTTACATTGATAATCAGCAGATCTGCACCTAGGTTCTAGTGTTAGCGGATCTAGATGAGCATCCACTGTCCTACATTTATGAAGAGTTTCCTTAGAGAACCTTCATTTAATAATTTGGTCCCTGGACTCGTCAATAATCTACCTGTACATTTAACAAGGTCCTGACCCAGGCATGAATGTTTAAATGTTTCGTGCTAAGCATAACAGTACTTCTTTAAAGAGTTATAGGCACGACATTAGGTTATCAAAATAAAATTAGTTGATAAAGCTAGTACACAATATTTTTGATCAAGCTTGTCTGTCTGTTTCTCAGTTTACTGTTTTGGGCGTCTCTCTCAACTCTTTCGTGGCTCGCTTAGTTACGTCCTACTTTACACCATTACAAAGTAAAATCGAGGACGTACGGCTATAAGCCCGATTTACATAGAACCATCTGCACATTCCTTAGCTCCATGCCAGCTTGTAATACTTTCATGGAAGATGGATTGGCCCATGAATTCTGCACTTCACAGTAGGTCATAGATATGTTCTTTCACATCCACGATCGTACTCAGATGGTAAAAATCCCTTTTGCATCATGCCGCTATCGAGATTAGAACTTGGTACATTGTACTCAAGTGACTGCATAAGTCTCAGGGGTCTTCTTCCTGGTGAATATCATTGTCTTGGCTCGAAAGTTGTCAGGTTTTGGAATGCTGTGATTAGGACATTGTAGTCTGTGTTTTTAATTTATGTTGGTGTACCTTTTTGAGAGATGGCTTCTTGCTGTTTTTGGATTAGAGATTCATCATTATTTTATATCGAATGGTTATATAGTGGTCCCATTGTTGGGCTTCTTATGGAGTGAGTGTTTTCGTTTCGTTGAACTAGTTACAGCCTGTGTTATTGTTACTGGTTGAGACTTTTCTAGATTGAATAAGGCTTTGAAAGTTCAAATGAAGGTTCACTCAATAGACGTTATGCATTTGATTCCTAGCATTGGGTCACCTGCAGTAAAGTTTAAAATGAATTTTGGTTGTGGAAAGAACTTCAAATCGTCATTCAACCTAGAGAGAACCTATGTAACTATATATTTTGTTAGCTGAAACTTCGCTAATTTTTATTTATTTATTACTGTACTCGCTCCATTGAAATCTCGAACCACTAATCAGAATCACTAACCATGTAGTATAATAATAAACCTTATATACTATTACACTAAGTACTATTACATTTGTACTATTACATTTGTTTTATGTAAAAAAATATCGGAAACGGTTCTTACTGCATCTCAACGGAGACCTTACGAACCATTTTTTTACGATTGGTGCACATTGTAGGTGGTCACCCCAACGAATGTTTTTACACATCTCGAGACCGCGGCGTGATGAAAAACTCTCTTAACCGTTAAGCTACAACCGGCAACTTAAATGTTTTATGTAAACGGATGTTACATTGACAACACTTTATCACTCAATCTATCATCGAAGTCGTGACGATTGGTTGAGTGGGTTTGACTATCGGGCGACATCAGATCGATTGATAATTAGTGAAATTACATTTCAAATGAATCAGATTCCCTGCTTAATTACCTTTGCTTCTTATTCCGGCTCTAAACCCACCAAATATTTTCTTTTTCATGTCCCACAATATAATTTCCCATCCAAGACTCACTTGTTAGTATAACCAAACGATAAGTCTTTACAGATCCACAATATAATATACACGCTGCTTTTGTTTGTTTCTATACTAAACGAGAAATAAGTAGTCGCGCGAGAGCTCATCACAGATGAGAAGTTTACTACTACGAGAGATGGCAGGGAAAGAAAAAAATACATAATGACCTTGAAAAGTTTTTTGCTTGATTTTTTAACAAACCAAAAAACACAACAGGGCGAGATGATGAACAGTTAGGGACTTCAAAAATTGTGGAAAATTGGAGAACGGTGTGCAGATTGTACCATAGCTCCTGTATATTTTTCTTTGAGTGAAATGTGTTTTGAATTTAGTTGTTAAAATAAACAAAAAGTATAGAGCCCCGAGGTTATCATACCTCTACAACAATGGTGGATATGATTTGACAGAGTCATTTGCATTATTTATATTTGTTTAGATAATTGGACTGCCAAGAATACATCAATTTTTTTTTTTTTTTTTTTAACGGTTTTTACAGGCCATTATTGGCCCGTACCGTGTCAACAATTTGACTCCATCGGTTTCGTTCACGAGCCAGCTCTTCAAACCGTTGTAGGCAGTTTGAAGATGCCGTTTGAAGATCGCTCTCTACGCCGTGGAGCCATCGTCGCCGACAGCGACCCCTTCGCCTACCGAAAGGCGGTTCTCCCTTAAAGGTTCGCTGTATCATTCGGTTCGGATCAGCACGCAGAATGTGTCCGAGCCAGCGTACTCGCTGTCCTTTAATTTCATGCACGATATCAGGAATTTGCATTAAATTCCTGATCTCGTGATTGAAAAGAACTCGGTAAGTGCCATCGACGTCGCGTTTTGGACCATATATCACACGCATGATTCTTCTCTCGAATGTTAGAAACCATCTTTCGTACTCATCCGTCAAGGTTCAACTCTCACATCCATACATGACAACGGGTCTGATCAACACTCTGTACAGTTTCAGCTTATCCGTATTTGCAAGATATTTTGATTTCAGCAGTGGACGTAGGGGATACAAAGCCCGATTGCCAGCGGCAAGGCGGACCTTGATATCCTCTCCCACACTATTATCGTGAGTGATGAGAGATCCAAGATACTTGAATTTCATCACTCCTTCAAACGTGTGTTTACCACTACTGAAATCAATTGCGTCTTGGTCTCTAAAACCCGAGATTAGATATTTGGTTTTTGACTCGTTGATTTTGAGACCAACAGAAGCTGAACACTGTTCCAGTGGATCAAGTATCTCTTTCACTCCGTTGCCATTTGATCCAATCACACAGATATCATCTGCATAAGCAAGAAGTTGATTGGATTGTCGGAATAAGATGTTGTCCTGAGGTGTTTCACTTTTAGGAAAGATGTATTCCAACATGAGATTAAAAAGTATCGGGGACAGCGCATCTCCTTGTCGAACACCGGAATTGATTGCAAAAGTTCTCGATAGCCTGTTCTCAACTTTGACACAGCATTGTGACTGCGTTACTGTCATTTTACACAGATGTACATATTTTTTCGGTATTCCTAAATATTCAAGCGCATACCATAATCTTTCTCGATTGATCGAGTCATAGGCTTGCTTGAAATCTAGGAATACCTGGTGTACATCGCGAGATGTTTCGTAGTACTTGGAAAGAATCATCCGTAGCGAAAAAACATGATCAGTGACTGACCGATTTGGACGGAATCCTCCTTGGTAGTCACCGACAATTTCCTCCGCCAGAGGAGTAATTCTTCCCAAGATAATGTATGACAGTAACTTATATGCTGTGCAAAGGAGAGCTATACCGCGATAATTCTCACATTTCAAGCGATCACCCTTCTTGAAAATTGGGCATAACGCGGCCACTTTCCATTCTTCGGGCATAACTTCATTTCGCCATACCAATCGAACAAGGTCGAAAAGACAGTTCCACAAAGTTAGCCCTCCGAATATCAAGAGCTCTGAATTAATGCAATCAACTCCTGGTGAACGATTTTTCTTTAATTTCTGCATGGCCATTGTGAATTCCTCATAGGATAGATCCTCAATGAACATCTCCGCGGTCTGTATTTGAGGGTATTCAAACACCGCTTGTGATACATGTGGAACATTAAGTAAATCAGAAAAATGTTCACGCCATGTATCGAGTACCGCATCGACGTTAACACAGAGATTTCCATCCTGGTCCCGAATGGCAGTTGACCGAGATCTTAAGGTATGGTGCAATTCGGTGATTCCTTTAAAGAAACCACGCGAATTGTGCTCATTGCTGAGTTGTTGTACTCTTAAGACCTTAGCCTTCCACCATTCTCGCTTCTTCAGTCTACAAATGCGTTTAGCTGTCCTCCTAGCGAGAACTGCTTTGTTTTTCCTTGCGATTGTAAACCGAGTCTGCCCTTCATTATAGGCTATATTTCGTTGCTCAACAGCAAGACGACACTCCTCATCAAACCAATCATTTTTGGGCTTAGTTTTCACTATACCGATAGTGTGCTGGGCAGCATCGACAACCGAGGTTTTCAATACTTCCCAGACACTGTTCACATCATCAGATTGGTAATTGGATTGTATAAGGCTATTGCTGACAAGATCTTGATATTTTCGTTGCGTTTCTTCATTTATCAGACCTTCACAGGAGAATCGCGTTGTATATTCTCCTGTCCTCCCTGACTTGTACGAAAATTTCCATCGTAGCTTTGCAGCAACCATAAAATGGTCACTGCCTACGAATTTTGTTGACGACCGATACGATCTCACATCTTGGACAACCCGAGCCCGCCCTTTTGAAATCAACACATGGTCAATTTGGCTTCGGGATGTTTTACGTGGGTGTGTCCATGTTTCTAAGTGGATGTTTTTATGAGGAAAGAATGTACTTGCTACTTTGAGATCATGAGCGATCGCAAAGTACATCATTCTTTCCCCATTCTCGGTCGCAGTTTCGTGTCGGGAGTACGGACCTATATTGTTACATAAGTCGGTCTGATTTCTGCCAGCTCTAGCATTAAAGTCACCAATCACCAATTTGACATCGTGCTCCGGTATAGAACCCATCAGATTATCTAGATTATTGTAAAATGAGTCTTTATCCTGGGATTGGCTTACATCAGTGGGCGCATGTATACAGACAATTGACAGGTTGGCTAATCTCATGTGCAAGCGAAGCTTACACATTCGATTATCGACTGCTTGAAAGTCCAAGACAGCCTTTTTTTACCTGTGGCCCGATGAGAAATCCAACCCCAAGATTTCCGAGGTCATCTCCACTGTGTAGCAAGGTATAGCCTTGGGACACATGGTCTCCACTTTTAGGCCATCGAGTTTCTTGGAGAGCTACGAGTTCCAGCCGATACTCTTTCATGCATGTGATAAGGCCGTCCAACGCGCCAGGTTTTCTCAATGACTGCGCACGTTCCACGTGCCGATCCCCAATCTCGTGTCCGGGTACTCAAGCGGGGGTTCGTTTTTTTTGTTGGTTTGGCGGTATCCGATTTTTTTATTTTTGTTGACATTTTTAACATTTTCACGGTTTTACGGATGCGGGTTGTCAGCCCAGCCCAGATTTAGTAGCCTCCTACGACAAGCTCTGGATACTGTGGTGGTATTCTATGGGTCTCATGTTTCGTTCGTAATATTTACGAAACACGAATACCCCCAACCACAGGGCTGAGAATACATCAATAGTGTCTTGTTAGCATGCAAGAAAGGAACTGGCATTACCGGTCATCATATAGCGGGAAGAATTAGCAGTGGATCGAGTTAGGCGCAGCATATAGGAACGGTCGGTATAACGGTGAGTCGTTCTCCTCTCAACATCATCTTCCTATTTTCTTTTGGGCTCCTTAGCATAATCCCACCAGAGTTTACCTGATCCACGAGTTATTTTCTAGGAGAATACGTTCCGGTAGACTGGCGCCCGATCTGTGCAGCTAATTTTTTTAATTTTGTCTACCAAAACCACCATATCATTTGAAACACGTTACCAAGACCATCAAATATCCTGATTTAACCGGTTATTAAACACCATAAGCTGTTATTAAGTCATGAATGAGTATTAGCTATCCGTTTACCGCATGCGCACGTGCAAATAGAATCAACAAAAAAATTTACTTTACTTATTCACAGAGAAGTGTACGGTAGATGCCGCCACACTCGAAAAGGTGAAGATAATAATTTTCTTGATGGTAGACAATACTGTACCTATTTTGGTTTTATGTTGTTATCCGGATGCTTTGGGTAGAATTACATACCATCGCACAATATAAAGGGTGATTTGTTAGAGATTCACAACTTTGTGCTGGCAACGCTGCTTTATTTGACAACCCATTTAAAAGCTGATAGTTGCTTTTTGTTTAGTTTGGTTTGACATTTCGTTGTGGATTCGGCATCAGAGCAACGCTTGCTAATTGACATCAGAGCAACGCTTGCTAATTGTTGAAATTTTTTATCAAAATAATGGTTCTGTTCGTCAAACTTATCGTGCGCTTCGTTCATTTTATAGCGTACATAATCGTCCATCGTTACTCTTAATGATAATGTGCATCTCGTGAGACTCCGAACAGTGCGCACTGAAGAAGCTGTATAGCCACTGTACAGGAAAGCATTGGAGAAGGTTCGAAGGTACGATTTTACGAAAGGATCGTGTCTTAAAAGCTTTCAAGATTCAACTTGTGCAGGCATTAAAGCTGGACGGTCATCGTATGCGCCGCCAATTCGGTGAATGGGCTGAAGCACAAATTGGAGTGAGGATAATGCACAAGCTATTGTCGAAACACCATTACATTTACAGCAAATTACTGTTTAATGCGCTTTATGGGCTGTCGGAGCCATTGGTTCATATGTCTTCAAAAACCAAGATGGTCGGAATGTGAGCGGTATAGGGACATAGTTAGAGCTGTTTTTGTACCTCGATTAGCTGGCAATAACCTTGCTGACATGTGGTTCCAACAGGACGGAGCCCTGTATTGATTCATAAAACAAAAATTCTAATTGCAAAACTATTTACTGAGATTTTAAATCCAATAACTAACAGAATAGTGTATTATCTGGACAAATTTATAAAATATTTTGTATTGACCTGTCTGGAATATGTTTTATGGCTATTTCATTTGCATAGCATTTAGTTTAGACATACATATGTATGTACGAGTACTTGGTTTGTTTTGTTAGTTTTATCTATACATTATTTGCTATAGCCTTAAATTTTTATTTTATATGTACATAATAATTAATATTTGGTAAATGCATTTATCGATTTTTATATTCTTGGTATGATGTATCAAAGCCCCCTGGATATATAAAGCCAGAATGAATACTCACTTTTTGAAATGAGCTTTATTTAGTGTATCAATAATGTACGTTTTATCATGAAACTCATACGAAACGTACAAATTTATTTTTAAGTTTTTAGGTATTACAACTTAGAGCTTTAAAAATTTTATTTCATAAAATGACTAAGAGAGGATGAAATTAGATCTGAATATATTTCATTTTTTTCAAATCAAAATAAATCACGATCAAATTTAATTATAAATTGATCTAGTTTTTATAAATTGTGTGCTTTTTATTTCAATATAAACGGTATCCTCTAAAATATATTCTATTCGCTCTAATTCTCGCTTGGTCGTACGACGAAAGTCAAACTCATCACTAAATAAAATTAGAAAAGTAATATTGATGAAAATACACATAATTGAACGCGAAAACTTAAAAAATTAATAATTAATTTATTTAAATGAAATTATGTATTCTAAAAAATTAACTAAAATCGAATTTATAAACATAATTCAGCTTAAAAGAAATATTCAACATGCAGTTGTCAATAAATAATATTATCAGCTGATTAATGTTTACACTTCAAAATGAACACATAACCTAATCACAATTTCTATTTTGCTACACATTTATTCACAATCACAGCACAACACTACACTATATTCTCAATCCTGAAATACATGGAATCATTAAAAATGGTTTATTAATGCTGTATCAACATAAAAATAATATTTAATTGCATAATTATGCATTAAATACAAAACCAATTTTCATAATGACATAAATGTCATAACAATGGGAGAGAGAGAATATTTTTTTATATTGAATGATAGTTCGATGAAATGCCATTACGAGCGTTGCTGTTGTATAAAAATTTTGCAAGCCATTCATGTTAAAATCATACATGTGTGCATGTAATCATTAAATCTAGTTAAATGTGTGTATGAGATTTTGTGCATTGGTGTTGTTGATTTTATATATGAAAGCAAAACACAAATCACAATACAACTTAACATTAATGAAATTGATTTGTTTGGTGTAAAGTGCCATTTTGATTTATTCTCTTTGTGAGCATACCTAAAATAAAATATAGTTCTCGTAACCTAACTATGTATCTGTCTCTGTTTACATTTTAAGTTATTAAAATATCATATTTTCATTTAATGAATAAAGGAAAATGGAAAAATAAATCGAAAAATGATCAGTTTCAGGATCAAAACTGAAATTTCTGTTTTCAATTGAATATAACCTAAGTTAAATTTGAACTACTTTTCATTCAAATATTTACTATATAGTAAAGCCTTACCTTTCATACATTTTGTATGAAACTGACGTTGATTTTTTTATTTTTTGTTACACTAAATAAAGCTCATTTAGAACATTCCTGCTTCGATTAATTTAGAATGCTTTGGATGTATACACATGATTTAATGTACAACATACACGAAAAGCAGCAGATGCATTATTTGTGTTTTAAATAATTGTTAATTGATCATTATTTGCTTTTATAACCTAATTATACAAATGTATAACGAAGCTTTTAAAATGTTCTCTGATGTGCCGAATATAAACGATATAACCGTTTGCATTTGGATTATTGAATAAAATTATTAAAGTAAACGTTATCTTGAATAATTAACTGACATAATGGTCCAAATGGTTGAGAATGATTGACCTGAACTTACGTCAGGGCAGACTACAAATAATAGTATTGCATTTAGTCCGGCATTGTTATCCGCCACTCAGATCAGTTGAGGAAACAGTCATGTGTGGTCAGATGCACGTCATGAAACCGCAGATAAATTGGGTCGAAGGTGAAACGTAATGTTTTACGTTAGCCTATAAATGAACATAAAGGGGAGAGGATCGAAAACCTATTATTACGTATACGCGCACCGTATATACTCATGATGAAGGGTATAATTCCCCGTAGTTTAATACCGCACTATTATCAAAAAGATAACCCAAACAATATGCACACTAGGTGTGAGTGTTAGTTAGTATGTAAATAAGATATAAGACGTTTTCGACAGAAGGGGACACGTCTCCTCTCGAGACGGCTGGTAAACGCCACCAGTGTGATAGTTGGTGCTTATTACATACTTACCATTTTCTTCGCGCTCTGGTTTTTTGACATTCGTTATTTTTCAGCAGAGTTAAAATTACAAAAACATTTTGAAAATTGTTGGCTGTATTGGTTAAAACTTTTAAGGACCTTTATCCAGTTGCCTATATGTTTCAATTATATCGAGGTGAGCAATATATTGTGCAGTAACGATTATCGGTTGATTTTTAGACTTATAGCTGATAGTAGATCAATTTTTCCATTTTTTTTAACCATTATAAAATACTGACACCTCTAGTAGTATAATCTGGGTATTCTTTGTGATACATATGATTACTTATAAATCGTGTGTTCCTATTTACTGTTAAATGTACTGAATCCGGCCAAAGTGTAACTCTCTTCTTTTAACACACGAGTTGAATCTACTGCAAGGGCCTCATCTCCTTCTATGAAGATTATAGTTGCTTCGATTATTCTCGTAAATCACATTTTAAAGAATATTTCACTTGATTACAAAGATCCATGCGTTGTGTTGGCGTAGCGGTATCAATTATGAAGTAATATCCATTTATGAATCATGCAATTATTTAACACGTTACAGTCAGCTGAAAAAATTGTTTGAGTGACACGCATTTACTGGTTAATAAATATCACAAATATATTCGTCATTGCGGTTGATACAAGTATGCAGTTCGTCCCAATAAATATTTTTTATTGTATCGCAAAGAATAAATATTCTGAAAGTGGTTTGATGTAAATATATATAGATTTTTGCTAATGAATAGTTGTTTTCTCCTTAATATGGTATTTGTTATATTCGAATCCTCTGTACTAAGGAAATTTTGATGTCGAATATAGTCGTTTCGTCTGCATTGAAACAACTACCCGAAAACCTGGTTAAACAACTTGCAAATGGTGGGACCCATTGGCATTATTATATCGGTTTTAAGTATAACGGTTAACCATTTAGCATGATGGAGACTTTTGTAAAAAATAACGCAAGAACTGTGGAAGATATGGCTTACCAGCATACGTTTTACTGTTACATAAGCGAAGTAAATAAATTAAAAATTATTCTGCAGCCACTGTCTATGCTACTTCTTATTACCTCCCATCTCGGAATCTTTATGGATAAAATTGGACTTTGCAGTCTAATAAATATGGAGAATGTAGAATAACAACTTATACTATAAGCTCATACTATTCAGCTTATGTTGAAACGGACCACTTGAAACACCAGCACACAGACACGTTTAAATTTTGTGAATCTATTGTTTCACAGATAAAATCACTCCACGTAAAATTAAATGAGAAAATGATATTCTTAACGCTAAACCCTCTACAGTAAACCCTCTACAGTAATGACAAATAACGCAGTTACAATTCTGTGTCAAAGTTGAGAACAGGCTATCGAGAACTTTTGCAATTTGTTCGAAATACATCCTTCGTAAATAAATACATTCTTCGTTGGTCTCAAAATCAACAAGTACATAAAACCAAATATCTGATATCTAGTTTTCGAGATCAAGGCACGATTGATTTCAGTAGTGGGGACTACATACGTTTGAAAGATTGATGAGATTCAAGTATCTTGAATCTCTCATTACTCACGATTATAGTGTGAGATATGATATGAAGGTTCGTCTTGCTGCTGGAAATCGAGCTTTGATACGTCTACGTCCATTTCTGAAATCGAAATATCTTGCCAATGCGGAAAAGCTGAAATTGTACAGAGTGTTGAAGTGTTGGACCTTGACGGATGAGTACAAAAGCTCATTCGAATGAAGAATTATGCGTGTGATATATGGCCCAAAACGCAACGTTGATAGCAAACACCGAGTTTTTTTCAATCACGAGATCAGGAATTTAATGCAAATTCCTGATATCCTGTAAAAAATCAAAGAACACCGAGTTCTGCGAGCTGTTCCGAACTGAATGAAACAACGATCTATAAAGAGAGAGCCATGTTTTGGTAGGTGAAGAGGTCTCTGTCGGTGACGATGGAGTACAATCTAGCAATTTTCTAATGAGTGAGATTGTTGAGACGGCGGTATGAGCCAACAAAGGCCTGTAAAGACCGTATACACAAACCCTCTATATAGTAAGCTATTGATATGCAAAAGTTTTGGTGTATTTAAATGGCCTTTTCGGCTTTGAAATGCCGTTCTAAATTTTTGTTCAAACGTAATATTCATGTTAAGTATGTAAAAGTGTGATAAGTGATATGCTGGGATGCTGTAATCGTGACAGCTAAATGATGAATGGTGGGAAGTTGAACTTGAACTCCACAGAGTGGCATTGATTGACAGCTAGGGCGCTGAATCAACCAGCCGATGCAGACGTTTGTCTTGTATGAAATATATGGCAACCTTGTATGTGATCTGTAATATTCGTTCGATAGGGCCGGTTTCGATCTGATGACGTCATTGACTCGTTGTGTAATCGAAAAGATCAAATCCATCTCATCAGGCATATGCGATCGGACTTGTTGTAGGTTGCATTTCGTTTCTGTGTGATATATTGTGAGTCTATGTTGCAACAATTCTAGCGAATTACAGAATTTAATTCGAAATCTTTTTTCGATTATTATGTTACTACTTCACTATTGTGAAGTCCTTCATTTAAAACGTATTATATGTATTTTATCGTGAATATTTATCGTCATAAATGTACACTGTATCAACTGTATGTTCCTGTAGTAATACTGAATCTGGAATAAACTGAAGGTTTTCTACTTTTTTGTTCATCTTAGTCGCCTGTCTTGCCTCTTAACTAATTAAATTCCTATATGAATTCAATATTCAAAGAATGAGTCTAATATTGTTGCTTTCTACTTCATATATCTGTCACAGCGATATTTGGGTTTAAATGCAAAGGTTCAGTCAAATAGCAAATTTATTAGAAACCACATTAAATGCTGTATAAACGAAAAAACCCTCCAACTCTATCAGTCATCTGAGGAGACGTTCGTATAGTTTAAATCCGTATGTATGGTCTAACACCCAATTCTTTTTACGTAAAAACTTTATACATGATTTATTTAAGTTAACGAATCATTAAAATCCGCTTACAATATGTACTTGAGTAAAAGAAATCCATCTCTGACAGTATATAATTTACATATGTACAAACAATTCGATAAGTATAATCAAAATTCTATTTTTACAAAACAATTTCCATCTCTTTCCTATTTTCACATTGCGATTTTCTTTTTGCCCCAAACCGCGAATTTTCTGTTTTAATTGACCGATTTTTCTTTCAGTTAATTGTCTTCAGCCGCGTTCAAACGAATTAAGTTGTGTTCGTGTAGAAGATAATTTAAAAACAAAAAAAAATTAAAACATTTTTGTGTGAAGGTGTTATATACAGTTATTAAATCTTATAAATTAATTTGTACGAAATTTAATTAAGTAAAAATAATTAATAAGATAATTGTTTGTCAACAATATGCCGTACGGTAAGTTTTAGTTAAACACTTCGTGTGGGTGGCCTTAATTTTTTAGTGCTTCTTAGATATTGAGGATTTATTTCCGACTCTATACATCATATAATATGTGATACTGATTATTGATTAGCGATTACATAGATGTACATATGTACATACATATGTATTGAGATTTGCGACTTTTGTGCGATTTATTTTTAAAATGATTTTTCTTTTTTTTATGTCAGTAAACAATCAGTTTATTATTTAAACAAACATATGTACAATAGCATAACATGTGCCAATGACGAAACTGAGTGGAATATGTTATTTTTAAATATCTTAACTTCGAGGATATGGTGCGACATAAAATTGTGAAATATGCGTTGTAGGATAAAAAAAATGTGATCTCACCGTACAGTTTACCACTTGTTCTTTGCATGCAATTGTATTGTACTGCCAAATGTCTTATGTTTAAACTCATGCTCAAGAGAAAATTGGTGGATTGTAATTACAACAATGTGTAATGGTTAACAAGCAATCAATATTCTGCTCCCAATAATGAACCTTTATTTATTAGATGACCAGCTCATGCGGTTTAGTTCTTTTAAGGCGCCTCAGTTCTTGTGTACTGTCAAGAAGCGGTATGGCTTGACGTATGTTGCAGTAATCTTCTTTCATGTTTGATAGCAAATTCCAGGACCACTTCATCAATCCATTTAACATTAAGGGCGTTGTGTAATTCTTCGTTGATTACGTAGCGGTAAGTTCAATCTTGATTTAATTAGTTCAGTCTTGAATCAAGATGCAATCCGAGATATTTAGAAGATTCAACTTGTAGAATTTGTAAACCGTTGAAAAATGTTTCGAGATTTCATATTTTTGTGCCGCAACGTGTACTGATTTTAGCTCGATAAGCTTTATTTTCCAATCCCTGGTCCCTTAGCTGATTTTATCGAGTGCTTGCTGTAAGTATTCGAGTGCTTGATGCTGCGATTCGCTTGGTAAAAGTTGGAGTGTTTTTGCATGAGATACTCTAAATTTTCGTTTGGAGAGATACGACTTGTGCAGTTTGCAGTAATTTTGTGGCACTTTTTTATTTATCTTGTACATAAGACACTCATGTCACACTCTATCGAAAGCCTGTAATTCATCTAGAAATAAAGCAGGATAGTGTTTCTTCTCTTCAAATGCTTGTTATATCTTTGCAGTCACGCGATGAACTTGATTTATTGTCGAATGTTTATTTCTGACTGGTTTAGGAGTAATTGTAGATTGTATATCGTGTGGTTGAAATACTTATGCCAGATGTTGTGAAAACAGTTCTGCATTTTCTTCATTACGTCGCACTCATTCTCTATTTATGTTCCTTATAGGTGGCACTTGGATTATTGGCGTCTTGTATCTTTTAGTATAGCTTTCTAAAGGGAATAATTTTTGCCAGCTTCAGGATCCAGCCCATTCAAATAATTTTCAGTGCCAGCTTCTTTATGTTCTTTAATTAATCCGGTTAATGTCTTGTGTGTCTCCTTTCTCGTATAATACGGGTGTATAATACGGGTGTAGCTTCTTTAGCTGCGTCACGCATAGAGTTAATAAAATTTATGAAAACTACGTTTGACATAATTCGAGGATTTTACAAAAATCTTCACAATCTGTTTTGGGGTTGAAGCGCTCCCAACTAATTTGCAGCTCACTTTAATAGGTGATTCTTTTTTTAATTTAAATTTCGTGTTGCTTTCGAAAATGAATAATTTGTTACGTTCGTTACACAGTGTTCACTTAAGTATTGTTGACTACCTAGTTCTCTTCTTCTTTTAAAGCTAATCTCAGAGTTTTAGCTCCATTGTAATAAGGGCGATTTTGTTGTTGACATTCCTAGGTATTATAAAGAAGTTTATGCCACTTTTCACAAACACTGGCTTCAGAGTAGCGTTAACTGCTGCAGGTTCTAGAGCATATATTTTGGATATTTTGTACTGCAGCCTCAATATCTGCTGCTCAATATCTTAAAGGAGATATGCAATTGATAGTACTGTTCAACAAGTGTTCTATAATGACTCCACTTCATTCGTTTGGTTGCTAAACGTTTCAACATAAGTCCACAGTGCTTCAGTGCTTACTGTTACAACTACCCCCATAGGGTACCCAACCACAAAGATATTATTACCCAGGTGACTAAAATAATTCATGAAGGCTAATATAATGCTGATATTACCATTTGTCCAGACCTCTCCTTCAGGCAAATACTTTTTGTTTCCAGATGTTCTTTTTGATCTTTTATGAGTTCGAAATAATTTAATCTTCTTGTTATCAAAACTGCTGTACCGCCTGCTGTATATTCTTTGGTTTCCGGATGCTTAAAGTAGTAAATTAAATATCCTTAAAATAGTTTATTTCTCAATGTCATATTGTCAATGTTGTGCTCGATGAACAAATAATTGGACCTCGTTGTGTGCTAGGCTCTTTGTATGCAGCTAGTTTTATAATAGTTTATTTTGATTTTTTAAGACACTCCATCGTCATAAAACTTTGTATCATTTCGTTGAGTTTATTTTGAGCTATGACAATGTAACCTTCTTCAGTTGCCTGAGGTTTAGATGCAGTATGTTAGTGTATTTAACAACAACATTCACATGGTTATTTACTGGTTTGGATTTCCACTGGCAGTATATTAAATAATTATCTGGTTTGGCTTAAGGGTGTAGCCTAAACATGTGTTGTTCGTCGTCTCGGATTGATTCTTCATAAAAGCTCTATTTCCATTACAATTGCTTACAATCGTTTCACTGCAGCTTCGGTTTCACATTAATTGCATTATGCGGGATTATATAGAACTCACTACAAATGACACAGACGTCATCACCGTGTATTAGACTTAAGTGTGTATATGTTACGGTTAAGGCGGCGAATGTCCGAATTTACCTATCCCTTTGGTAAATGTATGTTCAATCTACGTTTACCTGCAAATTTAGACTTTATTCACATTTACTCTTTAATTTTTTGTATTAATAAATGATTTCGTAGTAGACCCTAGAATGATTTCGTAGTAGACCCTAGAATCATTTCCTAGAATTTTAAAGGCTTACGGCATCGGTAACTCTCACGGGCACGCGGTAGGTCGCTGCGCATCCCCTCCTCCCCCACTTAGCCCTCCGAGGGGCTTTAAATTTCAACTTCGAGGGACGTAGGAGCCGGGATAAGCAAACATATCGCACTGCGTGTCGCACGTAGGAACGGATTATATAGAATCTATTAATGGATTTCGGTACACTTCGGTTCACATTTTGGTAAATTCGGACATTTACCGGTAAATTCTGACATTGGCCGATTTCGGGCTTTAACCGTAACATATACATATTCCAGCACATAACGCATTGTATCAGTCGGTTCTTTTTTTAGGTACCTCGATGGATATTCTTTTATTCAAAAGATATTTAAGATTGTATCTCTCATTCTTTTCTTTAGTTTTTATCATTCGGTTACTATCCAGCATGGAACATTGGTTGTATCACCTAATCTCGATTTTTAATGTAAGAAATTAACATTGTATTAAACCGGTTAATATTTTAAAGTTCCATTGACGTTAACAAAATCACCGGTCGAGCATTTAAAGTGGAACCACTGCAAGCATTGTTCGCTCTGGGTTTTCTTCAGACTTTTGTGGCATATGATTCATCACATTTTTCAAAACTAGTATGCCGAAGCCCACTATCGTATGCGATTGGCTCGTACACCCACATATGACAAACTTGTGCTTTCTCCATCGTTGTAGTATGTCGACCAACTCCTTTTGAAGTTTGGAACCATTCATCATAATGTCGTTTAATGAGACACCACTAGTTGATTTTGATGATGCATCAAATCCCACTCGAAGTTAGGTTTTGGGCTGTCTGGTTTGATAACACTATGATGAGATATGTATAGTATATATTTTCTTCGATTTTATCTTCTGGTTTTATTTTTTTTAACTCCGTGGTTTAGATCGAGATACTCTTGCATGAATTGATGATACAATTGTTTGTATTCTGCATGCTCGATAGATCTTTTCTCGATCTGCAGAAGTCTGATTGATGCTTTTCTCCTAAACCCTCCAAGCTGGACTTTATTGTGTTTAAATGGAATTTTTACTATAAAAGGTCCATCATGCCGTTTCAATGTTGTTTGGAATGCTTGTTCGACTTGATTTTCTTTTTCCGTGCGGCTTTTTTGTGAGGAATGTTATCAACCTCTAAAATAGTTTTAGTTGTTCCTCGGTCGATTTTGTTATTGTCATGGTTCTTCTCACTTTACTGACCAGATTATTCATGCTGCCGATCCATCCAAACTCTGTATTCTGTGCCATTAGTTCTTGGTGATTACCTTTAATAATACTGTTAGCTATTACCAATACCAATCCATACTACAATAAATTCCAATCAATTGTTTGGAATTTATTGTAGTATGGATCGACTAATTTGATGTTGTTAAGATCGGCTCCAGTATCAATACCAGCTTCAAATAGTTATTGAGTAAGCTTAATTAATATGAAAGCTTCGATGTCTAAACTAAACCGAACTTGGCACTAGTTTTATCTTAATCGAGTGTCTACAGATTTCTCTGTAGTGGATCCAGGATCTAGTTTTTTGCTTAGCAAGAACATTACTAGTGCTTCGAAGTCAACAAGGAGTTGAAATACTTGTTTGCTAGTCATCTAGCGTTGTTCTATCTCACTGACAGTATTTTCCAGGCTTTGTTGTAAGTGTCAACAGTTGTTGAGAGATGACTTATTAACTGGGCTGCACTTTTCTGTACAGTTGACTTCAAGTATATGTCATCTCTATTGAATCGGATACTTGGTTATTGTTATGAATGAGCTCTGTGAATATGTCGTTGAATGAACTGCACTGCTCATAATTGCTATAAAACGTTGGTAGCTGAACTTTGGGTAACTGTACCTTGACTTCTTTAGAAGGTATTGTTATTTTTGTTTGTTTTTGATTGCGTTGTAATCGCATTATTACATTATCCACTCTATCTCTAAAAACTGTGGGACAAAACCAGAAAGGGATCCAAGTCAATTCCACTGCATATATGAATATTATACAACTAACGCTTGCCTATTTTTATTGATTTGGTTGAGTGCCATGGAACTATAAAAAGATTATATTTCTCAAATTGACACAAATAAGTGCTATTCGTATAAAAATGTATATTTGCAAGCTAATTTCATAAATAAACTCAACTAAAGATTCGATGAGTACAAAAATTCCAGAACACAATATACCAAAATAATAAAATACTACAACTATAGGCTACCTTACATTCATGAGAGCCTTAGTAGTGACACAGAAGAGGTCGAGCCCGTGGATTTATGCTTCATGGTGCACAGAGGTTTATATACACATCACCGATCATAATCAGATCTACTATACTATTAAATACTTAATCCACTGCGCCATTTGATCGAAGATTGTCAGTTTGAAGACAATATTGAAAGAAAATGTAGCCAGATACGTAGTAAGGAATATGACAATGTGCCAATTGGGCGAGATTGGTTCATATATGTCAGGATTGCATTCAACCCAATCGATCAAAACAAGTTCGAATAACAGCTGAATCTGAAGAAAATGTGTTATTGTTGAACAAATTTTTTTAATTATCAACAATTACAATAAATTATATAAATAAACAATGCATAATTTATCATTTTGGCAATATATCAAATTTAATTCACAAAATAAATTGGTCTGTTGTTCGTTTTTTTATAAAGAAATATTTTTAACGAAACATACTTCAAGGAAATAGAAAATTTGGATTCTTAATTTTTCTAAACATCAAATAAATTGTTCATACTCGTGTACATATATACCAGTGAATGTAGCAGATTGCGATTTAACATTAGTGCTGGTCATGGTAACCTAAAAATAAGATTTGTTTGCAAGTTTTTATTTTGCGGTTTTGACAGGATCTTAGAAAAACGAATTATGACTACATCCTTTATACAAGTTTCCACATACATATCTACATACTCGTACATGTGTATTTATATTTGGTCTATTTAAGAAACAAGAAGGGTCGAAAAGAAATGCGTTATTTTGTGCTGAGTAATTAAAAATTATTAAACATCTGGTTGGTTTATAATTTGATATAAATATATACGTTAAATACTTGTATAAGTAATTTTCACTTAATTTTCTCGTGTGTGCTATAAACAAAATACATGGAGTGGTGGCAACTCAAACATGAAATGTTTTAGTTATAGAAATGTTAAAGATATACAAGCACTTTTAACAATAGCAGCAGAATGCAAACTTTCAAAAGTCGATTACGATCGGAGATTTGGAAGAACACATCTATGAGCCAATGCTTACAGAATTCGTACGGGAAATCGAACCTATAGGCGTACATTCTTAATTTGGCTGGCAACAGCGTAATGTAGAATGTTAAAAGTGAACCGCAAAAGATGTGGGAGTACTTCGGCCTAGAATGGATTGCATAGTAGAGAAACGAAAAAAACACTTACCTGATATCACAAAAAATATTCTGCTGGGTAACATAGCCAACTGTAATTTTCAACACTCCCCCAACGGAATTTACTATAAGAGACTAGAAGCTGGGTAACAAAATGATATTACATACTGGTCTGACAAGATGTACAGATAATGATAGAAAGTAACCATTAAAACGATATCATACCGACTATTCGGACTGGACCAAGATACCTTATTTAATATATTTCTTTGTTCCGAACAATATCTCTAACCATTTTATAACAGTAGAAGATAAATACAAATTGAATTTTCAGACTACTCACTGATTATCTTGTTCGTAGTGAAAACTAAGGGTAACTGCCACGAAGTGTTACCGAAACAAAATTCCACAGAATTTCTATTTTTTGATGAATTTTATTGAATTAAGGTAAATGTTAACAAATATTTAAATTTTCAAATTGCATTAGCAGTTTTTGATTAGGCCATCCTTAGCCGCGCCACGAATATGGCATTTAAACGACCGACAAAGCTTTGCATACAGCACGAAAGTGGCTCTACGGTAAATTGGCCCATTCCCGGCGAAGCGCTTGCTTGAGATGATCGACACTTTGCTCCACCGTTTTACTTGTTCACATATTGCTCAATAACCAACGGTGACTCGTCGAAGAAAGTTAAATTCGGCAAATCGCCACTTTCGTGCAAGCATAACAACTCCTTTGCTCTTTCCACTCTAACTTTTTTGAGCATCAGAGAGACCATGCATTTTTTTGTAATTTCAAAGCCTTTAGTCTAAGATGATCTTTCAATGTGTGCTGCATCCGTTCGAGCGAAATGTTCACCTAACGAGCCATTTAACGGCGATGTTGCATACGCTTCGGTCCACCACCATGGCGTTTTGCAATGCTATCGTTATAACCATTTATAATGCGATACACAAACATTTTATTTACATGCAGATGTTTTAACTGGGGCTGTGGTTTTCCGGCCAAATATAGGAAGGGATAGGAAGATATAGGAATGTCAAGATTACTTGTACAACAAAACTCTAGGTTAATGGTACGTAATCGCTGGTTCGTGGACTACAGTCGGTATACGACAGATCTAAAAGGTCAATATTAGTAATCTTTCTATTACTAAGCAAAATCTTAATGAGGGAATATATTGATAAAAAAACTGCAATAACTTTCTCCAGAAACTAAGAAGTAAAGACAATGGATTTCTTCGTCGAAGAAGTTGTTTGAGATTCTCGTAGTTGATCTATTTTTTTGGCCTAAAAATCGATAAATTATTACAGTATCATTCTATTAAATATATTTACAGTTGTATTAATGAGACAGTGGTACCATTTGGTGAAGTTACTTCAATGCGCACCTCATTTGGTCAAAATTATTATTACCAAAATTGTTATATGAACTCGGTAGATTATTTTGAAATGCTGTAGTTTGGTTCCTGGGACAGTTTCATACATTTTTAAAAAAAATCATTCAGAGAGTTGCAGCTTAAATCTTTTTAGTGTCTTTTTACTCTCTGATGTTGATGATTTGGAACGTGATTCTACCAGCATCGCCAATAGAACTGTCTGCGTTTGTTCACTTAACAATTCTCGAATGCCTTGTTCGTTCACTCCTTTGACAATTCTCGAATATCTTCTTCGTCCACTCCTTCATGCGTCTACTACTTCGAGCCATAATTTCATATTGTATTGTTTCTATATTTGAAAAATAAATGGCAACAGAAAATCACCTTAATGGTTTTCGACAGCATTATTGTGTGATTGAGGATCGATTTTTTATTCGTTATTCCGAGGTATGTATTCGTTAAGTGAGGTTTCGTATCAAAAAAGATATTCGTAGATCCAAGGTTTTGTTAAGCGATGGTTCGTTAAACGAGGTATTTGAAATTTGGTAAATATTGTTTTATAAAATACATATTTGGCTTACAGAGGTTACCTGTTCTAGATAATAAAGAAAGTTTTTTGTATAAAACATTGTGGACTCGAATGTTGAAAAACTAAATCATTGTTCAAAGTATTATTAATTCGGCACTATACTGTGACTGTTATAAACAGCTAATGGAAGCATGATGTGTTTTACCAGCATAAATATTATAAAGTGGTTAACAGGCTTATGAAAGCATATCCTCTAACATCCAAAACGCAACCAGCTATGGCTCGCAAGCGTGTCAATTAAATGATAGTGTATGGTATTTGTAGGCAGCTGAAAGTGCCATGGAGATAGAGCTAGAAATAGAATCATACTGAAAACACTAGAAATGATTTGAAATGGCTAATTCACAAAAAGTTAAACAAAATCTAAAATTAGAACATTTCGGCGCAATGAGACAAAGGCACTCGTTTCACTTCTAATGTTCTCAACTGGACTCAACACCGTTTCATTAAGCTTGTTTGACACAACAACATTAACAAAATCGCATTGGCCAATTATTTCTAGGCTTCATGGTGGCCTTGATAGTTATCAGGCAAAAAACTTCTCCATTTAGTGCATTTTATAAACTAAGTGTAATGTCTTCACCGAAGGAATTAATCATTCAATTGCTTGATCTTGAAAATAGTCTTTAAATCCCATTTTAAAATAGCCTTGTGTTGAAAACTTGTTTATAATTCGTTTCATAATTCAAAGTAAAATTGTGTTTGTATCGTTCTAGAACTTCCACAAAAACCCGCCGAACGTAGAGCTTGGCATCCAGTCGCATGGCAAGAAGATCAACCTCCACCATCAACATCACATGAAACAGCAAATAAATCGAACGAAATAAATCTTGTGGTACAATAGTTTTTTATAAATAAAATAAAATAAAATGATATCATTAAAATATTGTATTTATAGATTGAACATATTAATAAATTTTCCAAATTTTCATTCATAGGAAAAACCACATTTACGTATTGTTCATAATGTTCGTAAATTTTTAAAAGAATCCGAAAATAATCCAGAACTAAGACAAAAAATAATTGAAGATATGTTGCTTGCTCTACCATCAGCATCCAAGAGTGTATTTTAATGGAGGATCGAGCCTCGTAACGAGTAATATTTAATTTAAATTTTATAATGCTTGTGTATACATATTTATATATAAATTTATTTTAATCAATTATCAAAATGCATTCATAATGAAAATTTATAATTATTTTTTGAATTTTAAAAATAAAAATTCATATACATCAATTGATTTTTAATATTACAAAATGCATTAAAATCAATATTTTATAAACAAATAAATTAAAGTTGTATAAATAAATTGTTTTAATTGATACTCTCTCGCCCCAAATAAAACTTGGATCAAATAAGGTTTAACCAAAATCCATATTGGTGGATTGAAAAATATGTACTGTAAAATAGTTAATAAAATAAACAACCAGTTTAATTGGTAGATCTTGCTAAGAAACTTTACATTATAATAACCAAATACTTTGGTTTCCGAGTTTAAATAAAATAGTCGCTTTCCAATCTAGTAGTTCGGTTCTTATCTTTGCTAAATAAACCACAGTAAAATTTAGCAAAATACGAGAACTGAACTACTAGCGTTCCACTAGCGGGTACCAGCGGTTGGTCGATTGGAAAGCCACTATTAATTTTAATAAATGGCCTACCTCTCTGGACTTAGCAGAACCTCTCAATGTAGTTTTCAATGTTTTATTTGTTAATTTTGACCAGTCTCTCGTTTTTAACTTGTCGGGTACTAAATAGAAACTTTTCACGAAAGAATCCTATACGTTGGTTGCATCCGATTTGTAATAAACAGTGGCAAAATGTTGGAACCACACGTCCTCTACACCAATAAAGTCAATTTTCATATACGAGTCTATATACTGCTGACTCACTATCTATATTATCTATATTATAATTTAAGCTATTATAACTTAAGCTATCATTTTTGTAAGTCCCAATAACGCAGTTTGATCACAATACACTATTTTCGCTATATGAAACGATGCACTGTTAATCACGTAAGAATAGAAATATGGCATTAATGATGAATATTTGATGAAATTTTCATTGACAGAACAGTAATAGATTATAGCCCGATTGAAAGTTTACTGTCTGTCCTTTGAGGAAAATTTAAATCAGTAAATACGAGTGTATCAGCCAAACCAAATGACGCTGTCTTAAAGTCTGTAGCTCAATATTGATGAAATATGTCATATTTTCCGTGGTTCACCAGTTGATTTTCCGAAACGTTTTTGCCTTCCAATATTTCAGACTCAGCTCTAGATATTAAATGTCTAAATCTAGTTAGGAAAAATAGGGTGGTGTCCCCACTTGGCTATGGTGGACTGTGTTTGTTCTTAGGTGAAAATATGTCCTTTAAACCTGTAAACATACCTGTCTATTTCTCGAATATTGGTTTCCGATTTAGAATTCTTATTTGTTTATATTATTGTTAATAAGCGTAGATATTTATTTGGGACAGTCTTAATGTATCAGTACATATACTGGTGAACCAACTTATTTTTGTCCAACCACTAAACGGCGTCGTTTCTTCTCTTATGGACGATGTTTTATCGTTCACCGATAACTCTATTTGTTTTTTCAATCAATAGTCACTCGGTATAGGATCCCGATCAATTAGTATTCTCTAGTAATTGTTACTCTCGTATGAAGTCTTAAAGTTATAGTTTTAGGGATTTTTCTAATATAGGTGATTCTTATCTTCAATCAAATAAAATATTTGATATTTTTAGTTGACAGACAAGCTCGCAATAGATTTTTTTTGGCGTAATGTTCGAAATCTAGTTCTAAGCTGGTGTAGAAAAAATGTACATAAAATGTATTCTCGAATCCAACTTTGGTTAGTCTTATTGTTGATCTTATATCGGATGGGTGTTCTAATCCATTTTCATTTTCAAATATTTCCTATGAGGAGTTACAATCTGCTATTTGGAAAGTTAAATCAAAACCTTCTGGTCTTGATGGTTTAGTTAGTTTAAAATTAATGAAACGAATTTTTCCTGTAGTCTCAAATTATTTAATACAAATTTTAATTTTACCTTAACCTCTTCTCCATAATCTGTAATAAAAACGGAAAGCCTCGTTATAAATTAAAACGAGTGCAAATCATGGGAAGCTCGCACTACAAAGATAGTTTTTTGGAAGTGTCTATTATCAGAAGGCAAATAACATCGTGTTTTTCCTTCGACTAAGGTGATGAACAAATATTACATTTGATGATACTGACTTTTTGCTTAGTAGAGATTGAAAAATTAAAAACTAACAGAAACTTTTTTAATTATGTGCTGGTTCTGATATTACTACGAGTGTTGCAATTGGAGAACAGGAGAACCATGTAAGTCAACCAGCAATAAGATTAAACTAGTGAATTCTGAAATATCTTCAATGAACAGAGTGTTTTGGAAGAACTTCTAAGAACGGCGGATGCTTGCAAAGTGCGGATGATTTGGAAAGAAGACCGTTGTGAAATTGATTGAAATTACAATATTTTATATCAGTCTTACAGTTAACAGAACTGACTATTGAATCCTGATTATCTACTTCAATTCGTAAAATCAACGGCATCATATAATCAAATAATTCGCTAATTAGGTTCCTGCCTACTATGATCTAAAGAGACATTACCATACTAAATGAGAACTACAATTGAGATTATTATTTAATCAATTTTCTAAGATCGTCAAACATCAAACTAAAGTTTGATGTTTGACGATCTTAGAAAATTGATTAAATAATAATGATTAAAGATATATAATTTTTGAAATCAAAAACTTGCTCCTCAATAAGTTTGTTATAACATATTTTATTTTAAAAATAATTTTACAATAGTTAAAGCATTATGACTGCCCATACAATTTTCGCTTGAATGTCGGTGGTATCTGTTCAATTATTGATATTGGTGTTACCTCAACCGCAACCATTTCATTCTTGCTTAACCATGCCAAATGAATTAAATGTTCATACCCCTTAACAATTCTCAAATTATGAATATTTTGTTGGCGTCGTGAATCATTTTGCGAAACAGTTTTTTGGAACTTACTCTTTTCGGTTGATGGTGTTTCCTTATCTAGGACACATAACGTCAAATCATTCGATAAAATTATAACATGTTCATTCCTAGGATCATGAATTATATGCTGAATCGGTGTAGATACTTTAATTGTTTCGGGAAAGTTATAATATGATGAGAATGAAAATCTTAACTGATCCAAATCATATTCAAATATCTTAAATAATTAGAAAATAAATAAAATTATTACTGTCGTTTTTTATTAAATAAACGTACCTTTTGATCCACAAATACAACAGTTAAAACTGAACTATTGGGTCTTATTGAGAGAGTGGTTGGTGGAAATTTATATTTTGGTAAATTTACATAATGAGTAAATTGTCCATTCTTTTTGAGTTCCCAGACGGAAATATTATTACACAGTCCAGCACAAACTAAAAATTTCCCCGTCACATCTAACGTAATTATATGAACTACATCCTTTATAACTGTAATTCAAAATAATGTATTAACTTACATAACGATCAACTAATTAACTTACATTTCGTTATGTCTATAGACTGCCTCAAATCAATTTCATCATCGGTCAACTCAAATACGTTTATAATCCCGTTGGTTGAATATAAATATAAAGTTTTCGAATCAGCTGAAAATATAGTTTTATGGCATGGCTTAAATTCATCTGGAACATTTTTGATTGTTTTCAGCAGTAACTGCTGATTATCTTCGATAATCAATTTAAAAAATCGAACTGCATAATTGGTCGAATAGATTAACCATTTTCCGTTTGGCGAAATATTTGCTGTAACTATTGTTTCGTCTTTATAGCTTCTCAACTGTAATATTTTTTCAGGAACCGTTTTTAATGCAACATCCCTTTCGTCAATTGACTCAGCATTTTGAGCTTCACCCAATTTCCATATTTCCAAATAATTGATATATTTAAAAAGGGTTAATCTTTGCTCGTCACAAAGAACAACAGAATTATTAATAAACGGGCCATATTTTAAGACGGGTTTTAATGTATGATGACAAGTGCTAAATAAGTAACCGTCTAGCCCACCGCTCAGTAAAGAATCACCAGCACATACCATAGATTTTACGTCACTAATATGATAATTTTTTTGTAATGCTTTTATCCATTTATATTGTATCTGATTGTTCAATTTTATCGGCGTATATCTGTATGATTTAACAACTTGGTCAACTCCCGAACATAGTAACGTTGTTTCATCATCAGTAACAGCGATGCTCAGAACATCAGCTTTAAGAGCTTGGTGCGAATCAATTTGCGTACCAATATTTCCATCCCAAAATGAAAGATTCCCTCTTGAATCACCAGTGACAATAGATAAATCTTGAAATACATGTAGTGTCCAAACAATCGTTTCGGTATTACGACCAGTACGACCAACTGTCATTTTATGCAAAACGTGACCCGTCGAAATATTCCATACTCTAACGCAATCGACCGATCCAGTAACGATATACTTTGAAGTCCAATCGAATTTACAACAAATTATTTTGCCTTCCTGCTTGTCGAGAAGTTTTACATAGTTAAGTTCATCGCAATCTTCTTGTACTTGAAACACATTAAGATATCCGTTTACAGTTCCTGCTACAATAAGTTCATATTTACGATCGACGTCGAGACACCACACCGCATCACCCGTTACAGAGGTCACACGTTTGGGTTTCAATAATTTTAAATCCCATTCGGTTATATCACCGGCATTGCCGGCTGAGAAAAGCCGGTCATTTATCCAGCAAAGAGCTTCAATAGATGAATCTTTACAATTTGCTATAACTTTAAGCAGCACCGGTTTCAACGTTGCGTCCCATATTTCAATACTAGCATCATCTCTAGAATATAAAAAATTTATTATTGTACCATTGATATTTGAGTTATTTCAAATCCCGCATTTTACCTTGTTAATGCTAATTTACAAGAATTCTTATTGTACGTCATATAATTTATGGCGCGAGGCTTTAAATTATAATACTTTATATTGTGTATTTGACAATTTCCTTTATTTTTTGAAGCTTTCATTTTCATTTTACTTTTTTAATTATATATTTTCATAAATCAAAACTCAAGTAAATAATGAGAAATTATTCAATAGTAAACAATCTACACGTGCGTCAATTGAATTCAGTTTGACACTTTAAACGTCAAACTAAGTGTGGATGTACAACTTGCAACCAAATTAAACTTTAGAAAAAACCAGGGCTGAACATTATATACTTGAACCGATAAACATATCTAAACCGTGCATGATCCAATAATCTATTAAATTCGATAAATTATCTCATTAATGAATCGCTTACTAAAATTATTACACCAAAAATACCCAGTAAATTAAATTGTAATATGAAAGTCCATGCAGAGGTTAATATAATAATTCAACTAGTTTACCTCCGCAATAACTGCGACAAATATCGCAGTATAAACAGAATCGGCACAAAAAATAAAATACTTCTAGAAAAACTCCCGAACACGATTTATTGCAAAATTATCAATAACATATTATAGCAATTATACTATTGTGAATTACTACTTTTGAGGTTTTTAAAATCGCGATCGTCCAGTTCTAGAGACTATTTTACGGAATTTCAATAAACCTTTAATTGATAAAACTACACGAAAATATGTCGACTTTCATGACCGGTAAGGGTAAAAATTAAAAAGCATAAATATTTCGGTTGGTAATGCACTGGACGCATATCATATCAGTGCTATCTTGGTGTAAGTCCTAGTTTCCACTTAATAGCGGGAAAACTGATTTGAAATTAAAATTTTGTTTAATATAATAAATAACTAAAATAGATATACATTTTCATAGCATCGATTAACATTAAAATTTCCTTTAACTGGTTTTTCTTTAATTTGTAAAATTGGAAAATGTATGTTTATTTCAGTACAAAATATATATAAGGTATCTCCAGTAAGTCTCAGAATTGGTGAATATAGACTAAAATGCTGTGACTTACACTTATATTAATACGCTAGTTTGAACATATTTTCTGGAGATAGAATAAAATGTGCAATTAATTTAGAGATAATCATATCATTCATTTAAAAAAATATAATTGTCCTCAAAAGTATAGGTAAAATTAAATAAAACTTTAATTATGTGGGAAAAATATAATATTTTGAATGTGCTTCAGTCCACATAACAAATAAATTGCCACGCTGAAATTAACATTGCATTTGTAGCTTCATTGATCGCCGCATGCTAGTTTCATGTTTCTTGCTGAATGTAGAGTGTTAGGCTAATTGATATATTCTTTTCCATTAGTTCGTTGACGCTTGGGAATATTTCTTGGCGTTTTCTGGATGGAGTTGGAATGGAAAGTTCTGTTATTGTTGACTCAACTGAGACACTTACAGCAACTACTACCGAACTAGAGAAATTGGCTCGAATAGAAAAATGTTCTGCACCAAATCTACTTATATTTAGCACCGAATCTACTGCGTATATATATCATTACATTTGTTATTTCTTACTTTTATTAAATACTTTGATTAAAAGTTCAGAAAGAACATCAGGTATAAAATCTGGTTCATTATCGGAATCATCGAAAATTTGGAATTTCTTCTGGTTCAGAACTCGCTTCACTCAATGTTTTACTCATATATAACATAAAAAAAACGGTTCGACCACGTGATTTTTCTTCTATGAAATTTAAACTGCAGCTTAATGTTGTTTTTTCTCTAAATTTTTTTTAACTGAATGTTAAAAAAAATTTAGAGAAAAAACAACATCAAGTAAACCAGAACTTTACTTATATTATTTAGTCATGTGGGTAAAACCGTGCATTCTGATTGATCAATATGTGGAGATAAACCAACACGATTATAAATTTGGGAACAGCAGACTTTGTCGAGTAATCAATACATAATTTAGTCACCTAATCAAAATCGTGATCGTTTGATTGGGTAATGTAGAGATAAACTAAAACAAACTTTAATTTGTTTTTTTTTTAACTAGGAGTTACAACAAAAGGTCGAATTATTTTATAGGAAATTGAACAAACTGGCCTATATTATATACATTGTATCGATTTATAGTATTTTGTTTAACAGCGTATCCGTACATCAAACATTTTTTTTGGCAGGTACTCCAAAATGGTTTTGTTTTTTGGTCGATACACTAAAATCTCTACTGAATATCTCTTTAACTAAAGGACATGCACCAAAATTTTTTTGAATAAAAACCTAAATATTATTACAATATTTCTATTTTATTAAATTTCTTTACAATGAAAATGCATACCCGTGGTATTATTATATGTTTATTTAATTTTTTGTCAAACTATTAGAAAGCAGACGATATACAATTTTATTTCTAATCAAAGCTCATGGTGTAAGCTCTGAATGCAACCAATTTATATGACATTTTGTTGATACTGATAGAAAGCTATTTAACATTAACAAAAAGTTTATTAGTTTGAGAAGTGTGAAGATATTAAGCGAATAAATTATCTTAAAATGATGGGGTACATTACTTTAAAGTTTATTAAATGTTTACTATTTTAATATACTTTGAATGTTTATTTCAGACAAAACAATTTATATAGTGATTGTATACCAATCAAAGATATTCGACCAGGATTGAAAAACATTAATGTTGTCTTCATAGTGCTTGAAGTTGGTCAAGCGACACTTACAAAAGAGAATCGTGAAGTTCGGACATTTAAAGTAGGTGATCCAACTGCGTGTATTAATGTATCGGTATGGGATGAACCAGGTAAATTACTGATACCTGGTGATATAGTACGATTGACTAAAGGATATGCATCTATATGGCGACAATGTTTAACACTTTATTCTGGAAAAAATGGTGATATCTCAAAAATAGGCGATTTTTGTTTAGTATTCAACGAACAAATCAATATGAGTGAACCAAACTTAACTACACCAAACCAAACTGGTAATCAAATACAACCGCTGGTTGTAAATAATGGCACAGCAAATAATGGTACACTAATAGCAAATCGCCAATCAATGCCCGGACCACCACCATCTATACCTCAATCTCCGGTATCGTTAGCACCACCACAATTGCCTTCATCATTACAAACCAATACACCGTTAAATAGTGTTACTATCGGCAGTGGTGGTATAGGCTCCCAAAAAGTGACTCGATTATCTAATGAACAAACCTCTACAAAAACATCAGTTCAATCACCAGCTCAACCAAAAAACAATCAAAGAAGTGTTAGAAGTAATCAAACAAGAACAAATTTAAAATCTGACAGACGATAAATGTGTATCTAGAATATAAAATCGTATTATATTTAAAAACTTAACTAGAATTGAATAACAAAAGTATATTTATACATATAATTTTATATTAATTATCGTTTTATTAATTGTTGGTCCATATTATTGCTCGCCACTGTACTAATCAAACTGGAACAATTTTGTTATCATGCAATAGAAAAGGTACTATTTACTATATATACGCAATCAAAAACGACAACCTAACAAAAACAAATATAAAAGTTTGACAAGTTGAATATTTCAAAATAAATTTCGGAATTTATATTTTAATTTAATATTTAATCTGTCTTTAAAATTACAGGTATGTTACTTCTAAGTAAACATTTATGTTCTTTTTTTTGTTCTCGTACTATAATGACATTGAATACAAAATAAATTTTAAATAAAAAATAATTACATAAACAAAAAAAATTATAATTCCAAAGACATCATTTCGGTACAAAAACGTACAACCAAATTTATAACCTAAACAAACATGGCGATTTTGTTACGTCTCAAGTAATTTATCGTCTTCAAAAAACCATATTTTAAATTATAATTTTAATTAAGTTAATTAAAATTAACATACTAGTAGTTTTATAAAGTATAGTTATGTGTGATAAACATAAATAATAATTATTTTAGTTTAATTTAAAATAGTTTTTTTATTTTTAATAATATTGATAATTCTCTTTGCTCAGAAGAGGAAATTATTTAAGAAAAATTGTGTTTAAGTCAAAAAATAAGTAAACTAAAAATGACTGGAAATAATAGTGATGATGGAAATAATAGTAATAGTTTACTAAAAAAAGTTCTTAGTGCTGTATTTTATGGGGTTTCTTCATTAATGATAACAGTCGTGAATAAAACAGTTCTGACATCGTACCGGTTTCCATCGTTTCTTGCGCTGAGTTTAGGACAAATGGTGGCCAGTATTGTGGTATTATTTTTAGCAAAAAAATTCAAAATAGTGTCGTACCCCGATGTCGGCCGTGATACACCACGCAAGATATTTCCACTACCATTGATTTATTTAGGCAATATGATGTTTGGTCTTGGCGGAACACAGGCACTTAGTTTACCTATGTTTGCAGCCCTACGAAGATTTTCTATTTTAATGACAATGTTGCTCGAGTTACGAGTACTTGGAATTAAACCATCCGTACCAGTACAAATAAGTGTATATTCAATGATTGGAGGTGCATTGATCGCAGCGAGCAACGATCTCTCATTTAATCTCGAAGGCTACTCATACGTGATGATAACAAATGCTTTAACAGCAGCAAATGGTGTGTACGTTAAAAAGAAATTGGATAAATCAGAAATGGGAAAATATGGTTTAATGTTTTACAATTCAATATTTATGTTCCTGCCGGCTCTTATTGGCACCTGGATAATTGGAGATTTAGAAAAATCTTTTCGATTTGAACATTGGTCGGATCCAATATTTGTCATTCAATTTCTTCTTTCGTGTATCATGGGATTTATTCTATCCTATAGTACAATACTGTGTACACAATTTAATTCAGCGCTCACCACAACTATAGTGGGCTGTTTAAAAAATATTTGTGTTACTTACCTAGGCATGTTTATCGGAGGTGATTACATATTTTCATGGATCAATTGTATTGGAATTAATATAAGTGTCTTAGGCAGTTTACTCTATACCTATGTTACATTTCGGAAGGATCCACCGAAAAAACAACTTTTATTGCCACAAAAAGTAGACGTGGTATGACAAAGGCTTTTTATGAATTATAATTTATTTATTAAAAATTAATTGAAAATAAGAATTTAAAGCCAAAGCGCAAAATTGTATCTTTTTGTTAACTAAGTAATTACTATAATTTACTATCGAATTTGCCATTTAAAATGTAAATAATTTATAAATTTAAGTTATATAAAGCTGAAAATGTGTATATATATATATCTATTATATAAGATAAAACAAAAAAAAATGAATATATTTTATTAAATATAATTAAATGTGACTAAAGTGGTTTTATTAAAAAAAAATCCAAAAAAATAGTTGTTTTAAAGATTAACTTTTGCATACGTATTTCGTTGGCGAACCTTTGCTATTAAAAAGATCAGATAAGTACACATATTTTGTTATTTTCCAAAAATGTATTTAATCTTATATTTTAACTTCAGTAATGTATAAATACAATTCTTTGTTATGTATATCGTTTTCTACTTCCTGAACTTGGTAGCTTATCGTATTTTGGACCTACATTAATATAGATTCGTTTTTAATAAATGGTGGTGTTAAAAACATCTTCGCCAACAAAATTCATTATTTTAGTCAGTTTACCAAATTTTAACATTTACAAAATAATAGGGAAATAGCTTCAGTATTCTGTCTGTCTGTATCTATCTTTGCACTCGGTTTTGGGACTCAAAGCTCTCCCTGTTTCTCGATTACCTTATTTGCGTCCTTACTCTAAGGCCAATACATAGTCAAGATGGGTTTGGCCCATGCACTGCAAAACATCACAAAATTGATGTGTCCAACGAACGCAATCAGATGGTGAAAAATATTGGCCCTATCGGGATTCAAACCCGGTACTTCCCTGCTCCAATTGCCGCAGTTTTAACCATTTCACCATTTGGTTACTAGCTTAAGTATTCTTACGCCGTAAGTTCGCAATGACGGTTGTTTAAATATTTGTTCGATGTTTCCTTGTAAACTTTAATATTTAATAAAATACAACAATAAATCAATAATTGAACATGCAACTCGTTAATTTTAATTTATACAAACCGCTAAATTGTAATATAAAACCTAGTTATTGATACTGGGCGAGTTTTTTTATGAACTGTTAAGAATTATTTTATTTTTCTCCAAACTTCTCTAAGAATTTGTGCTGCGATGAGAAGTATGTGTCTATCCATGATTATGTTTACGCCATTGCGTATACATTGTAAAAATAACAACATAGATATTATTCATGACCCTAATTGGCCTTGACAATTATTTGTTAATTTTTTAACCGTAAATAAATGAAGGCCACTTAGTCTTTGATTATCGAAAAGCATTTATGTTTTCATATTTTCTAATAAAGAACGTACTTATAACAAAACATTAAGCTGCATAGTTATCAACAATCTTACCCATAAAGCTTTAGACTTAGATCACCAAGCATATCAGCTTATCTATTTCACACAATAGCCTTTTAACCCAATCCCTGACGCAGTAACTGACTACGTAGGCATCAAGATAATGATTGACTACAGTATAATATGTTAGACATTCCACATTTATGACTAATTACATTTTGTATGAAGTTATGTAAAATTATTTTGCGGTTCGAAACTAAGTTTTCTTTAATTATGATTTAATACCTAAATTAAACATGCATCATAATATGTTCAATTTTTAAACATACAACACGTTAAGCAATAATAACAAGTTTTGTTGTGCTTGAACTTCGAAATCAATTTGTTATACCACGTTTATCATCTTATATTTTCCGGTTGCAAGTCAAACTATCTAAGACATACAACTGTAGGTTCGGTTTTTTTCATGTTGCATAAAACCAAGGTTTATCCATTATTAGGAGTTTGAGGTCTGCCGAATCATATAAATTTAAATTGAAATTTTATCGATTCTATGATCTTGAACTCAAAATGGGATATGTATGCGGGGAATTAATTTTTTTATTAAACAACTTAAGAGGTTTTAATGTCTAATGGAAGTAATAATTAGAACAAATCGAATCAATATGTGCTCTTGTTTTTAGTACAAATTATACGCATCACATAAATAAAAGTCAGTGTATAGTGCTAAGAAAAATGATGAATCTCCGCTAAGATTTTAATATACAGTGTAATTTGTTTATAATATTCTACACTTTAACTTAAATTTTCAACTTAATCATTAGAATCATAACATAGGTATTTGGAGTTCATTCGTTAAATCATAAACAATCAATAATAACGAAATAAATTCAGAACAAATTAAGTATTTAAATATTCACACAGTTTAAGGCCATCACTATCGTTTACACCTTCAAGTAATAGTAATAGCAGAAACATAAGACTAGTATCTCTACTATTTATTTTGGGCCCGAAAACCTGTAAACTCTTTGCTATCTGTCGAAGCGTAATCTAGAACGTAGGACTATAGGTCCGCTTTACGTAGATCATCTGCATATTGCATTGTTCCATGCAAACCTGTATTGAAAATGAATCTGCACCCCAATATGTGTTGATTCACATCACCGATTGTAATCGAATGAAAAATTGCTACTCGGAATCTATATTGGAACCCGGGACCTTCCACTCGGCATTTTCCGCAGTTGGTCATTAAAATCTTCTCACTTTTCAATATTTCCTCCAGGATAAAATGTCAACGTCAAGAATAAAGTAGTAAAAATTAACAATTATGTTGGAAGTTTAAGATTGGTTAAGGAAGCATCGACGAATGACTCCCTTTTCTTGAAATAATAATTCTCGATCCGACTTTTAAGGTTAAAATTGATTAACCAACCCACTAGGAAACTTACCTCCAGAATTTTTGAATTTTACTATATGGTATTTCTTCTCTTACCTATATAAATATGTCTCCTGTGCGTAGTTCTGTTTATATAAATTACTTAATTAATTATTTCAGAACTATCCTGAAAGTTCGTTGAGAAGTTTTAATTATTGAAATTTTGCACGAATCTTCCGACTTTATCAAGTAACTGGGAATGGTTAAGTTTTGAAATGATAACAGCACCGGTAAATCTCACATATTTCAAATTTCTTATAATTAGGAACTATTAAAACGAATTAGTTTATTTCACTTCTAATTCAAACCTTTTTGTAACTGAGTTAATGATAATGTCCAAAATTTAGTATTATTTTCCAATTTATAGATTACCTCAGGCTCAGTGATTGGGCTCAGAGATTAAAACTTGTTGTCTTTCTTCCAATTCGAATACAGTTGAAATATCACATGTTAATTACCAAGATTGTACAACGATAACCATATTTTCCAAAATACTTTTCAATATATACCATGATATACAAAATGAAAGCCGTTTTGGGGCTCGGTGTATCTGCGTCATTCCCTAGTTAGACAAGCTTCGACGACTGTATAAAATTGTCATTCCTTAATAAATTGGACAAATTGTCTGTTTTTGCAATATACAAATCTCTTCCGATTCATAATATGTCAATTTTTGGAATTCAGAATTTTTGTATTGCAAACCAATGCTCAAGAACATATCGCTTGTATCAGGGTAATTATCCGCCACTGAGCATTAATTCGAACTATTGACTACCGCCAGATTAGATCAAAAAAAATTGTAACAATTTAAGATCTCTAAAGTGGAAAGAAAATCAATTTAAAATAATGATGATCACGACAAAAGCTCAGTGATAACTTATTTTGACAAAACATTTCATTAAGCTTGGATCAAAGCTTACAAAACTATACAATGAACTTCATTATCATTACACTCTCAGACCCTATAAGCAATACGATAAACGAGATATAATAAAGAAATAAAACAAAATGTAAATGATCGATCTATCGCTTATTGTGTATCCAGTTCTTATTTGCATTAGCTTAACGATAAGCAATTAATTATTTAATTGGAAAGTATACCCGAGTTCACGTCTGTTTTACGATCATAATATGAGTTACTTTCGCATTTATTTGTTATCTGTAATATAATCTTTAGCTTAGAGGCCGTAAACGATCCTTACATTGTAGGTGATTAGCCCAACGAATGTTTTTATACACAATCGCGTTTTTATGTCATCCGGTTCATTTTATTGTTTGGTCAACGGTGAGAGTCAGACTCGATACCGCGGCGTGATGAGAAACTCTCTTAACCATTAAGCTACAACCGGTAATCTGTTGTAACATATATCTTTATAATCCTTAAGGTTAAGTGATACTTATTTGCCCTGAGTGCCTTTAGATTTCTCGTCATTGTAAGATTCCAAAAGCATCTTAATTTTTTGAAGTAATACATCTTTCATCCTACATCCAATATACGACAAGTGTTCGACAAGTGTTTATTAGTTTAAACTTCTTGTATTGGTTGAAATTACCGAATCACTTATAGTCTCTCACCTTTTTTTTATTTTTTCACATTCCACATTAATCAATATTCACTGAAGTAATTGCCAATTATCGATTTTAATTCTAAATTTATGGATTAATATTGTGTCTATATAACCTCTTATCTAATCGGTTGCAGTGTTGTATTTTACATTATTACTGTTATGTGTATATTATTAATTGCTTCTTATCAATTGTACATGATAAATAATTTTGGATTTTGAAATTATACAAAATCGAAGACTTGTTCTTCGGAGTCGAGTGATATCGGTGTATCTGTGTCCTTGTAACCACAACGACACTTTTGTTAAAAGTTCTGTGAAAATTTTATTTTATTCATTGTAGTTTCTGAAAATAATTATTGTCGGATTACAAGGACTCATTATCAGATCTTGTGTCCTGGTATATTTAAGAAAAGATTGCTGTCTTAATTTTTTTTAACGTTTTGTATAAATATTCTGAGAAATATTCTCGTCACCACAGTCGACCGACATTTTTTGGACCCTATTATGCAAATTACTTTCTACTATTTAAATTATACTTTTCTACTAGAGATATGCTTACTTCTATGCTTGTTTGCGGAAGCTTAGGTTCTTAAATGTTAATTATTAAGCAGTCACGAACGTCTTTAACGAAGCTTACTTTTGATAGACCTATATAACTTTTTAGATATGTTTAGCCATCTCCTGTTCTCATCTAATCTGATTCAAATCTCTATTCAATTCTTATTTATTCGCATTTGTACGATATTTCGTTTACTGAAATGAACGTAGACGATACAAATACGTTTACATGCGACAAGTGGACCATTGTATTATTTCCATATGCTATTATATCTATAATAAAGATAGTTGAATCTCATCAAGTTTTACTTGAATCTCTCTCAAACGTGAAGTTATCACTACCGAAATCTATTGCAAAATCAGATCTTGCCGAGTTAAATTTTCTTCAAATTTAGTTGTAAGCTTATAATGATTTCAAAATTATAAGAGAAATCCATTCCCACTTGCCAATATTTTAAATCTGTGAAAATGCCAAGAGTTTTGTTCTGCCATATCAATGCAGTGATATTAGCAGAAAATATCATATATTTTCCCGCATATTTCTACTCTAAAAAGACATGCTCTCGTCGGCCCGGTCGACTCCATCCATATTTTAATTATACATTTTAAATATTTTTGGTTCATTTATGTTTTTTTGTTGTTTCTGTGAGTATCTGCAATTGTGTATTGGTAGAATTGGGCAACTATTTGATGCAATTGTAACGACATTGTTGTCATTCCATTTGCAAACGACAACTTCATATCCATGGGTTGTTGCTAGTCGTAAAATCCTCTTTATTCATATATACCTACTTTTATAAAGGACACTGCATTTTTCACGACTGTTTACATACAAATAATGGCTTCCTTCAAAAAATCAATTTATCAAGAAACAAATTACCGATCAAATGGTTAAAGCTGCGCGGCAGTTTTTTTTCACCATCTGATTTTACTATCGGTGGTGTGAATGAACACATCTATGACCTTCTGTTGGAGTGCAGAACTCATGGAGCCAAGCCTTCCATGTCAGATGGGCTGGCATGGTGCTATGCAATGTACAGATGATTCTACGTAAATCGAACCTTATAAGCTAAGCCCTACGTCATCGATTTGGCTGTAATGGCGTAAGGTGGGACGTAAATAAGCGCATACCGCGAAAGAATTGAGAGTATGTTGAGCCCCAAAACAGATTGGAAAGATAAACAACAAACAAACAATAATTAAATTGAATATTTTTCAGTAAAATAAAATCGAGAAAATTTAAGGAATTAAAATCATTTACTATTAAAATATACTTACTAAAAATAAATAACGTTGGAACGAATCAATACTTTATATAGTATAAACCCTAATGAAACTTTCGAACAGTTGTACACTTGTTTTCTACAGTAGATTTTATGTGGCGTTATATAAAGAAGTCAATAACTGGATGTAATTCGTTGATCAATAATTGATAACTCTCGCGTACGTTAAGTGATTTCGTTATTTGATAATAGTAAAATACTACTATTATTAAAAAATGAGTCATTATTTTTGGTAGGTTTGCTAATCAAACTGACCTCTATTATTAATTGTTCTATAATTAATTATTTGGAAGTCCAATATGGCCCGTCCCAATCCTTATTCTTGGGTCTCAAGCGAAAGTATTCAAGCGGAAGTTAGCTATTTTAGATAAAATGTCTACGGATGTTGGTCGTCCAGCGATCAAACCAGATTTAGTCACTTCTCACGATAAGATCTATAGTAAGAGTGTTAAAATTCTATGGCTATAATATTTCGTGTGCAATTCGCACGCCTCCAAATACAACAGTGACACCATTAGACTCGATGATGCGTATCTTGGATGACGCATTACTTTTGCCTATTCCGTTTGTAAGTATGGAGCAAAAAACAAAGAAAACGCACCTTTCACGAACAAGTATAACTGTGGCAAATGTAATTCTAAGCGTTAAGCAATAACGTATAATGCGTTCTCATGACGTATAGCGCAATGACGCGTTAAATGAATGTATTGTCCTTATGAAAAGAATTATAAATAACATTAATAGTAAACCCAACTGAATAGAGAAGTCATCATCGACTGAAAATAAATATTAAGTATAAACAAGTATATATTACAAATCAGACATTCAGTCGCGTTAAAATATTTTATTCTTTCATTTCAATGTCACAGTAATAAAAATGTCATTCATATATGCAAATAGTCAAACTAATCACCAAAACCGAATGATTTATGCTCGTCGTTTTAAAGAAAACGAAAGCAACTAATTCATGAATTAAAATTATGTAATATGTATTTTTATACAATTGATAGTATAATTCGCGTTCGAACATTAATCATTAGAAGTACATATAATCGCACATGTAATATAGAATGTTGGTTTAGGATCATTGTAATCTCATTTTATAACATCGATATCGAACTCAACTCTGGCGTAATTACTGATGTATTTATACATTTTTGCACAAGATACTTAATTACTTAGAAAAACGAAGTTCTATTTAAATGCCTTAAAGGCATCACAATAATACACAATCGATTACACAAATATTTAATTTAATTGGTTTCATGAGAAATTTGATCCCATCGAATTATGCTCAAACGAAAATTCGCTTTATTATCTACATTCGTTAATTTCCCTAGTCTACGATGTGCATGAGCAAACAAAGCTCCACGATTAAATTCTTCAACGAATAAATAATTGATGAGTAATCCAAATAATTTAACAGTATGTACCATCCTTGTCTACGTATGATTTCATAAATTTAAAGCTTACTGAATTAACTATTAGGTTTGTGTTTTGTAAATGTATTCGATTGATCAAGGCCGAAAAGCAATGATAACAATTTTGACCTAACAAAAGCTTATGTATAAATGACATGATACTCGCACTTGAAAAATTAAAATTGTGATAATTGAGTTAGGTAATTTAATTGCCTATCCATATAGCTAATTTTATTTTGAATGAAAAAATTATGTTATCGAAACCGTGAATCAAACAATTTTATTTGTTAATGATACAAAGTTATATCCATTGGAATTTATATTAGAAATTCATAATAATCGAGCTCATAATATTTCGTTACCAGTTACCACGTTTGCGGACAAAATTTTTTTGGCGATCTTAGTACTTGAACAAATGCTTTAATTTCCATGTTAGTGAACATTTTGTCATTTGGATTAGATTCAAGGTATTTCCATATTATTATCAGACAAATTTGGCTAAATTTAGGATATTTTAGTATGACGGCAGTAGCCGTCATGACCGAGTCAAATAATGAATTATTGAAAGGGGACTTGTGACGGCTATAACTCTCATGAAGTATGCGATGGAATTTAAGCTTATAAATCATACCTTTATCAAATTAGGTTTCCTACCAAGTAAAAAAAAGGATAATGTTACTCAGATATATTGTTTTGATTTCAACATTTGACGGCACAAAAATTTTGACAATGAAATGCCTCTGTTTATCAATGTTGAAGATGCTACAACTTCAGGTGTTAATTTTTTTCTGCGAACTGTATAGATTTTGAAACGAAATTTTACCCTACTTTGTTTGGAAGTAATTCTAACAGAGATTCTTTAAGTCGTTCTCTGTAGGCTAAACATCTTTCTAGACATACTTTATTTTAAACAAGTATGAGTTCCAGACGCATAAGTGTGTCTAATTTAACATTTTTTGTACCATCGTATGGTTTGCCGTGGTGATGAATTTATTTGTTTGTTTTTTTATTTTTCGAATCTGTTTTGGGGCTCAATACACTCCCAACTCTTTCGCGGTTCGCTTATTCACGTCCTAACTTACGCCATTATAGCCAAATCGAGGACGTTTGGCTATAGTTCCGATTTACGTAGAACCATCTGCACATTGCATAGCTCCATGACCATATGATTGGCTCTATCCACACCAGTCATGAATTTGCTGTAAAAAAGTATATCATTTGGTCTTTTACTGATAACGATCGTCAATATATACAGTGCAACACCTTCCACAACACGAATCGACCTAAACCTGGCGCGTTGGACGGCCTTATCACATGTATGAAGGAGTATCGGCTGGAACTCGTAGCGCTCCAAGAAACTCGATGGCCTAAAAGTGGAGTCCATGTGTCCCAAGGCTATACGTTGCTACACAGTGGAGATGACCTCGGAAATCTTGGAGTTGGCTTTCTCATTGGGCCGCAGGTAAAAAAGGCTGTGTTGGACTTCCAGGCAGTCGATAATCGAATATGTAAGCTTCGCTTGCACATGAAATTAGCCAACCTGTCAATTGTTTGTGTCCATGCGCCCACTGATGTAAGCCAACCCTAAGATAAAGACTCATTTTACAATAATTTGGATAATCTGATGGGCTCTATACCTGAGCACGATATCAGATTGGTGATTGGTGACTTTAATGCTAGAGCTGGCAGAAATCAGACCGACTATGTAATAACATAGGTCCGTACTCCCGACACGAAACTGCGACCGAAAATGGGGAAAGAATGATGTACTTTGCGATCGCTCATGATCTCCAAGTGGCAAGTACATTCTTTCCCCACAAAAACATCCATTTGGAAACCTGGACACATCGAGCTCGGGTTGTTCAAGACGTGAGATCGTATCGGTCGTCAACAAAATTCGTAGGCAGTGACCATTTTATGGTTGCTGCAAAGCTACGATGGAAATTTTCGTACAAGTCAAGGAGGACAGGAGAATATAAAACGCGATTCTCCTGTGAAGGTCTGATAAATGAAGAAACGCAACGAAAATACCAAGATCTTGTCAGCAATAGCATTTTACGATCCAACTACCAATCTGATGATGTGAACAGTGTCTGGGATGTATTGAAAACCTCGGTTGTCGATGCTGCCCAGCACACTCTCGGTATAGTGAAAACTAAGCCCAAAAATGATTGGTTTGATGAGAAGTGTCGTCTTGCTGTTGAGCAACGCAATATAGCCCACAATGAAGCGCAGACTCGGTTTACAATTGCAAGGAAACACAAAGCCGTTCTTGCTAGGAGGATAGCTAAACGCATTTGTAGATTGAAAAGCGCGAATGGTAGAGACCAAGGTCTTAAGAGTAGAACAACTCAGCAATGAGCACAATTCGCGTGGTTTCTTTAAAGGAATCATCAACTTGCACCATACCTTAAGATCTCGGTCAACTGCCATTCGGGACCAGGATGGAAACCTCTATGTTAACGTCGATGCGGTACTCGATACATGGCGTGAACATTTTTCTGATCTACTTAATGTTCCACATGTATCACAAGCTGTATTTGAATACCCTCAAATACATACCGCGGAGATGTTCATTGTGGATCCATCCTATGAGGAATTCACAATGGCCATGCAGAGATTAAAGAAAAATCGTTCGCCAGGGGTTGATTGCATTAATTCAGAGCTCTTGATATTCGGAGGGCTAACTTTGTGGAACTGTCTTTTCGACGTTATTCGATTGGTATGGCGAAATGAAGTTATGCCTGACGAATGGAAAGTGGCAGCGCTATGCCCAATATTCAAGAAGCGTGATCACTTGAAATGCGAGAACTATCGCGGTATAGCTCTCCTTTGCACAGCATATAAGTTACTGTCTTACATAATCTTGGGAAGAATTACTCCTCTAGCGGAGGAAATTGTCGGTGACTACCAAGGAGGATTCCGTCCAAATCGGTCAGTCACTGATCAAGTTTTTCGCTGCGGATGATTCTTTCCAAGTACTACGAAACATCTCGCGATGTACACCAGGTATTCCTAGATTTCAAGCAAGCATATGACTCGATCAATCGAGAAAGGCTATTGCGTGCGCTTGAATATTTAGGAATACCAAAAAAATATGTACATCTGTGTAAAATGACAGTAACGCAGTCACAATGCTGTGTCAAAGTTGAGAACAGGCTATCGAGAATTTTTGCAATTACTTCTGGTGTTCGACAAGGAGATGCGCTGTCCCCGATACTTTTTAATCTCATGTTGGAATACATCCTTCGTAAAAGTGCAACACCTCAGGACAATATCTTATTCCGACAATCCAATCAACTTCTTGCGTATGAAGATGATATCTGTGTGATTGGATTAAATGGCAACGGAGTGAAAGAGATACTTGGTCCACTGGAACAGTTTTCAGCTTCCGTTGGTCTCAAAATCAATGAGTCCTAAACCAAATATCTGATCTCTGGTTTTCGAGACCAAGACGCAAGTGATTTCACTAGTGGAAACCACACGTTTGAAGGAGTGATGAGATTCAAGTATCTTGGATCTCCCATCACTCACGATAATAGTGTGGGAGAGGATATCAATGTTCGCCTTGCCGCTGGCAATCGGGCTTTGTATCCTCTACGTCCACTGCTGAAATCAAAATATCTTGCAAATACGGATAAGCTGAAGCTGTACAGAGTGTTGATCAGACCCGTGGTCATGTATGGATGTGAGAGTTGGACCTTGACGGATGAGTACGAAAGATGACTTCTAACATTCGAGAGAAGAATCATGCGTGTGATATATGGCCCAAAACGCGACGTTGATGGCACATACCGAGTTCTATTCAATCACGAGATCAGGAATTTCATGCAAATTCCTGATATCGTGCATGAAATCAAAGGACAGCAAATACGCTGGCTCGGTCACGTTCTGCGTGCTGATCCGAAACGAATGATACAGCGATCTTTGAAGGGATAACCGCCTTTCGGTAGGCGAAGAGGTCGCTGTCGGCGACGATGGCTCCACGGCGTATAGAACGATCTGGCATCTTCCAACTGCTTGCAACAGTATGAAGAGCTGGCTCGTGATCGAAACTGTTGGAGTCAGATTGTTGACACGGTACGGGCCAATAAAAACCAAAAAAAAAAATTGCTGGACTAAATTTGAGAATTAACCATATCTAATTTTGGTGAGCAATACACTTATTAAAAAGAAAATAGTTTTACTTTGCTAAATTAAGATGTGTTCTGTGCAAAACCTAGTAAGACCGATTTAATGATTTGGAATAACATCATCCTCGATTCAGTGAACTAATGAACCCATTTTAAGAGTACCGCAAGCTTTCATAAATCTAGCTATGACTTTATTGGTTGATACTACTAAGAACTCTTTCTAATAGCGAAAAGATTTTTTTGATTGAAGTTAGTACCCGTAGGCACTTAATCTGTTGTAAGAAAACGCGTGAATGACATGAGAATTATTAGTTTCAAAGACATAGAAAAAAGCTTTCAGCCTCGTATCGTGGTGGCTGGTGAAAAGTAGATACGATATGATAATTCTAAGCACAATCAATCTGGGTGGGTGTAGGTTAGTTAAACTATTAGCATCGATGGAAAAATACAATATTCATGGCATAAAGCCTATGCTCTGTATTTGAAGAATAGGATCACCTGTGTATCGTGTATTTGTGAATAGATTCAATTAAGCCAAACGTCTAAATTAAAACCGGATAGATAACTCGAAAATACAAGACAAAGTGTTTTTCTAGCACGATATAGATCGTTGATATGGTGCGAAATCAGTCAATGAAACAGTAAAAGCCCTAAGCTGCTTGATTTATTATGCCACCTGTAATGTCCAGATATTCCCTGTCTGAGCAGAATAACACGAAATAGATGTGTCGTTGACATGGAAGCCACATATTTCGAATGAGATGGGAAAAGCTAGTGACTAGTGATGAACAATAGTTGAATAATCAAATTGTTATCATTTTATATAGTCGTATACAATAAATCGTATTTTTGGCAAAAATTGACAACCAAGTATTAATATTTAAAACCTCAGAATAACCACGTTAATATATCGACTTTTCTTAAATATAGTAATAAGATTTTTCTTACAAACAAGGTAAGACTTAATGTCAGTGCTTTATTTTATTTCACTGATACTAATTATCTGTGGGTTGATTTTATAATTAAAAATTTAATTTTAGAAAACTTTGATTTGTCTCCTTTTTGTAGACATACAGTAAATGATAACAAAAGCCAATGGGACGACACTCTTACAGTTCTTTATATAGTTCGAAAGAAAAATTTATTGAAAATGAAATTGGTTTTTTAAAATTCTATTATAGATTAAAGCAATGGGAGAGATATAATCTAAAGTTTGAGTAGTAATTATACGATAGTCATTTTCAGATTGTGCTGTTTTCTTTATTGAATATTACCTGAAAGTGAACTGGTTTCTCTGTCAATGTTAATACTTGATAGTGAAAGAGAAAAGTTCTTAGTACAAGATATTTCTCATATTTCTTGGTGAGGGGTTATAAATGTGGCCATTCAGATCAATTAAATGAAGCACCTCGGTTTATGTTTAAAGAGAATTCACTCGATCCTTAGCCCATCACTTAACTTTATTAGAAACTATTATTATTCAGCAATGAGCAACCTATATCAGATAACTCGTTTATCACAGTATCTAATTGCACACCCTTTCGTTTTTTGTGATTTTCTACCAATGTTTCATAGTCTGCTGCATAATATTTGAACAGTCTATATTATCGTTACGTTATAATATCTATTCGACCAATTCTTTGGTTTCAAGTTCTATGAGATGTTCTAACTTAACTCGAATTTCGTGCCAACAAAACACAACGCTACTGTTTTGTTTTCATTTGAAAAATAGTGCAGCTGATGGAAATCGATTGCTGTGTAAAGCATAATCGGAAGGTTTTTTGCATCGAATCGTAATGGAGCACAATGGATCCATTACGACACCCGATGAAAAGTGATGGTAAAATTTTTTGTTATGCTGTCGTTATTTTGGTAATTCATCTGGAATGTCCTTTTAAGACTAGATTTTAAACATTTATTTTCCAAATTCACCGAGACTAACTTGATACAAGGATTTAAATAATGTTTTGAAGTGTAATGTGTCGCTAATATTGCTGATCTGTTGATTTATATTAGTTTTATAGAGCTAATTTTATTTGCCAGTAGCTTAATCATACTCCCGAATTTATTTTGTTTCGAGTGAGATAGACCACTCTCCTATTCAACACGCGCCCAATGGCATATCCATATGAGAAATATGCATTCATAAATGCTTTTCTTTCTTAATGTAAATTGTAAACAATGAAACTACAATTATAAAGCGATTAATAGGTCATAAATCAGTTATTTCTGATTCTCTCAAATATAATCAGATGATTATCTTATTGGTATACGAGCTCTTAAGTAATTATTTAATACAGCGCTGTCCAACCTCTTTTAATTTGTGGGCCATTTCTTTTTCAAAACGTGATAAGTGTCAAAAGTCATTTTATCTAATAAAATTAATAAAAAAAAATTAGCAGGCAGAATCTTATAAAGGACCTCAGTCCGCATTTGTTGAACAACAATACATCTATTTTTATCAACAAACTGAAATTG